>BMAW01024865.1:206781-272649 GCA_019974015.1 Nephila pilipes
ATATATATATATATATATATATATATATATATATATATATATATATACATATATATATATGTGTGTGTGTGTGCGTGCATCCAATAAATGTTTTAAAATCATATTTAATAAGGGATGAATATATTAAGGATTAATTTTTTGTCTATATGTTTTAATTATATTATACATTCTACAGATGTTTTTATTTTTTAAAATTTTTTTTAATTGAGTTAAGCTTCTTTTAAAATAATATTTCAATCAAATAATTAACCTTCCACCCATTAAAGGGTAATATTGGTTATATCATTAATACTTAATTGATAGTTTTTCCTTTAAGGCTCCCGTCTACCCGCCATTTTGATTTCATCAGCTTAATGTTAATCCTATGGAATTTCGACTTTAATTCTCACATCTTATTATTTTATCTATTTGAATGCAATAAAGTGCATTTGAAAGAGCAAAAAATAATGAATGCTTCTGTGGAATTACTTTTTTCCTAAGATTTTTAAATATATTTTTATTCTTATTTTAATTATTCGTTTTTGAGTTTTCCGGTCTTTAAAGAATATTTTCAAATATTTTTAAAAATCGGAGGAAAAAAGTAATCCCACAGAAGCATTCATTATTTTTTGCTCTTTCAGATGCACTTTATTGCATTCAAATAGATCAAATAATAACGATGTGAGAATTAAAGTCAAAACTCCATAAGATTAACATTAAGAGTCTCAGGACCTTTAAACTTTAAAATTTTCTAATTTTTGAAAAAAAAAATTCGATAGCCATTGATTCCGAACATTTTGGTTCCAAAATTTAACGATGGAACGAAAACTTCCTGAGCTAATAAGAAAAGATTGAATTTCACAAATAAATGCAATTATATGTTATTTTATTATTAAACTTTTCATTTCTTTGAAAGTCTTTAAAATTTCATATTTTTGTAAATGTATTGTGTAAAAAATATTTCCTCACCAGATTTCCATTGTTAAATTAAGCGAATTTCCTTTGTTATTTTCAATTATAAATTGTCTTAAAAAAACTTTAGCAATTACATGTTCGATTAACAGAACTAATTTCAATTGAACAAAAAAAAAAACAAATTCTTTTACTTTGTCTCGGTCAACATATACAATAGACTAATTTCGCATTGAAATACCAAATAGAATAAATAGTTAAAATAAACATATTTTAACTATTTAATGATGTCCCGATTTTTACAGAGATGAATTCTAAACCTGAGATAAATGAAAGCGTTAAAAAAACATTAATAAAATGCAGAAGCTTAGATTTCGAATATTTAGCCAGGGTTGCTTTTTTTTGGTGTGGATTTTCATTCTAAATAACCAATTTACCTAACTAGAACTTCGCTATTTTTCTTAACAACAAACTAACTCATTTGCATATAAATGAATGTGAAATAAGAATTTTCTTGTCCGTTATAACGACCATTCTTTTCATAGAGACTGTGAGCAAAAGAAAAAGAAGAGTTCTAAATTTTATTATGTCAAATGCACACAGACATTTTTGTTAAAGTTGCCCAATTATATACTCGCAATTATAAATTGTTCAACAAGATGCTAATGCTATTATTGTTAGATTAATACCAGGAAAATAATGAGAAGTGTAAACTGCAAACTATTGTGATCTATACACATATCTAAAATAATTTGTATTTATTAAAGTGTTATTCTCAGGTGTCATGCGTGTAATATAAACCCAGATCATACCTCATATTTCATTTACAAGCGTTCATTGCGGTCGTAAGTTTTAAAATATTTGTAGATCTTCAAATATTTTATTAAAAATTATTTAAAACATTAATTAGATAAACTAACTTTATTTTTATCTATGAAATTGAATTATTTATATAATATCACACTATATGTTCAATCTGTCCATATAGCACTTTGGAATCTGAAAATATCAGCTATTGAGTAAAAAAATATATAGCTGGAATCTTTTGCTCTTTTCCTTTCAGCTAATCCTTAGGGACTTTAATGTTATGTTATTTGAAATGATAAATATCTCCAAATAAATGAAATATAACTTACGTACGTTAGAATAGTGAATAGAAATTAGAAGTGCACTCATAATCAACAAATTTAGCACAATGGTTGCAGGTAGAGTGGACTGAAGTTGTCAACAAAGATTTTGGTGTCATACCTATGCAGAGTAAAGGACTGTAGGAGCGAGTATAGATAGGATCTACAAAGGATGAATGAAACGAACCCAAATGTAACAAGGACTTGAACTCGATAAGTACCTATTTGTTACAAATCTGAGATTACTCTTCCGTGCAACGTTACTCTAAAAGGGGAAAGAGATATTTACAGAGATTTCGTCGGTCAGCCAAGGAAAGCTTAAACAGTGATCCCTCAACCTTGGTGATGAAGTTGGCGACCTATTTGGTGACTTGGCGAGAAACTTGGCGATTTTGACGATGAAATTGTGTTTCTCAAAAATGCTGCAATCTTGTCAATATCTTGATTGGAGTGAAAGTTATGGATTTTTTCTGAATTGTGACGTTCCACCTAGCCGGAACAGCTATAAATACAGAGAAATGCAAGGCTTGAGTAAGTCATCCAGCATTGGCTGAATGGATCTGCAGAGGAATTGTCGGTAGCATGTCCGAGTGACATAGCTAGGAAGTAGCCTACATTTGCCGAGGAAACTGTCGGGACTGTCGGAAGCTGTCAAAGGGATCCTAAGTATTACTTTGGAAATTTGTCCGTATTGCGAATCAGTATCTGGTGAGATGAATGTTATTGAAAGTACTGTAACAATTATTAAAAGGGCTGCTTTGTGTCTGTGTATTTGCCCAAGTGCTACGTTTCTTGATTCTGCTGTTAACATATCCAAGTTTTACCCCCTGTGTTCCGTTCTGTCTGGAATATTTGTAAATAAAGCGTCATTTGTCATTATTCTCCGGGCTGGATTGATTTCAGTCGTACAACATCACGACATCAAAATTTTTGAAGCAATGTATTTTGTGTTTTGCTTACTTAGATATATATATATATATATATATATATATATATATATATTCTAATAAGTTGAGTCGTTGCCTGGTTTCAATTCATTAAGAATTGTATTTTTAGTGACTTGATAATAATGGAAAGAGAAGGGAGTAATCCCTGGGGATTATAGATATACTTATAAAAATATAAAATTGCTTTCATCCTTTAAAGCTCTCGTCAACCAGAGATTTTGAATTCTTAAGCATAAAGTTATAATTCTGTGGGATTTCTGTTTTTCTATTTAAATCTAGACAATATAATTATTTGAGGGCAATATATTGTATCTGAAAGAGTAAAAATAGTAACGTTTTCTGTAAAAATAGTAACGTACAACTTTCCTTCTATTTGAATACAACAAAGAATACCCACAAAAGCAATAAAAAAGGTTTTGTAGGGTATTATCTTTTTACTTCTGAGTTTTGAAAATATTTTTATAAAAACTGAAATTTCTTAATGAACCATAAAAATAGACATATAAGTAGTTCCAGATTTTTGATAAATATTATAATTCCAAAGAAACCTTCCTACTTTTTTTTCTTTCTGATAACTTTATTTTATGGAATAAATGTTACAAATGATTTAATAGGAAAGTAGAAATTCTATGCAACTAATATTATGTTCAAGAATTCAGAATGGTTGATTAAAGGGTATCTTAAGTCTTAAAGCCTTAATGTTTTGAGTGGAATAAAATGTTATACATTCTGATAACCCAGGTTCTTTACTTTCACTCGTATTTGAATCATTGAAATTCAATAAAAGTTCACACAAACACGAGTCAGTAACAAAAATCAATCAGATATTTATTCTATCCTTAGAATAGCGTATAAATTAGCTATCATTATGAATGCGGAGAAAATCCCTTCCCTCAATTGAAAAATTTCAGAAAATTTAAATTATTTGAATAGTTTTAAAGGTGGTTCCGAATCAGAATTGAATCTTAACTTTAAGATTAAAGATTCCTATGTCAAATTGGTATTTCTTCCTCTGTAGCATAACTGAAGAATTGATGTCATAGATTGATGGCAGCATCCCTCCCCTCTTGAGCAGCAAGATCAGTTAGTTTGACTCAGATACAATCAGAAATGTCGTTTCAAGCCCTTTCTCTTTCATTTTGATTAATTTCGAGTCTAGAATTTTCTGTAATGTAAATAGTATGAAAAATAATATTTTACATTAAGTAAATTGGAAGTTCTCATCGATAAGCACACTAAATTTTCATTACATCTCGAAAGGAATGAACTGTATTAAAGACACTTAATCATTTTGGATTACATAGGATTTTTCGTGAATCCTTTTGCATCAAGAACACATTCAATCTCGCAATCCGAACTTTCCAATCTCTCTCTCTCTCTCTCTTTCTCTACCAATTCTCCAACATTTATTTCCTGTTTACGTCAAGTCTTTATACATCAACGCTGATTTGCATAGGTCACGGTTCTCAAATCAAATAACGTCTAGTAAAATCACAAAAGACTAGTTGAAAAGAAATACGCGAGAGAACCCAGTTATACAACATTTTTGTAAATTACATTGATGTCTGTAATACATTTTAATCAAAAGTAAACAAAAAAAAAATCAAAAAGAATTTTTTTTTCTTTCTTTCAGTTAATTGCAATCGTCGTCATTCGTCTACATCGATTGATATGGCATGAGATTCAGAGCTATAGTATCTATTCTCCAAAGCTTCATATCATCGATATATATTTACTGATAGAAATAACGTTATAACGCCTGTGGCATAACGACTCCCCTCTTTCTCTTATCGAACTCATAAATAACACATCGATCAATAACTCCCGAGACTAACCCAGAGATAGCACTCGGAGTAAACCAGTAACCAGGTCTTTCTAGAGTACTAACCTTTGCTTGAAACGTGTCAAAATTTTAAGTCGATCGGACCAGAAACAGCTGAGTTATCGAGGTTGGAGTAAAGTCGTTTTGTAGTTTGTTTAAAAAATGGAAAAAACCAAGTTTCGTGTTCTGATAAAACATTGTTTTTTAATGGGTAAAAACACCGTGCGAAACAATGGATTGAAAAATGTTACCCGGACTCTTGTCCATAAAAAGCAACGATTTGTCGGTGGTTTTCCGAGTTTAAACGTGGTCGTACCGACACAAATGACGCGGAACGCTCGGGTAGACCTGTGGAAGCCGTTACACCGGAAAATGTGAGTGAAGTGACAAAAATTATAATGAAAGATCGTAAAGTGAAGCTCCGTGAGATTGCTGAGATGACACAGATATCATATGGAAGTGTATTTACTGAAAAAGGTTTTTTGAAGTGAAGTGAAAAAGGTTTTTTCCAAGTGGGTGCCGCGATTGCTTTCGATGGAACAAAAACAGCAACGAGTCGATGATTCAGAAAGCTGTTTATCGCTATTTACTCGCAACAAAAAAGATTTCTTGCGTCGTTACGTGACCATGGACGAAACATGGATACATCACTACACTCCAGAGTCGAAGCGGCAGTGGCGCACAGCTGGCGAAAGCCGTCCGAAGCGTCCGAAAACGCAGCAGTCAGCTGGCAAAGTCAAGGCGTCAGTTTTTTGGGATACGCATGGCGTGATTTTCATTGACTACCTCGAAAAAGGTAAATCAATCAACAGTGATTATTATATTGACTTTCTGGTGCGTTTGAAGGAGGAAATCGCAAAAAAAACGACCGCACAGTCTCGGGACTTATTGATCCATGTGTTATGTATATATATGTATGTATGTATATATATGTGTATGTATATATATATATATATGTGTATGTATATATATGTATGTATGTATATATATTGGGTTGGAGGGAAAGTTCTGTTGTATTTTAAAGAAAATATTTGAATTCATTTATAAAAGTATGTGTTTAATATTAATGAATTATATATGCTCCATTATTTGTTACAACCTGTTGCCATCTTTCAGGTAACCTGTGAATTCCTGTTTTGTAGAAGTTCTCGTCCTTGGAGTTAAAATAGTTAGCAACTGCCTTAGAAACACTTTCAAAAGACTTGAATTTTTTTCCCCGTTTCATAATTTTGCAGAGATTTGAACAGGTAATAATCAGATGGTGCAATATCAGGTGAATACGGTAGGTGACAAAGGACTTCCCATCCTATCGCATTCAGTTTTTGTTGTGTCACCATTGCAGTATGCGGTCGCTCATTATCGCGGTGGAACACTATTCCTTTTCTGGACACTAATACTTGCCTTTTTTCTTTGATAGCTGCATTCTTTTTATCCAGCTGATTGCAATACAGATCCGCGTTAATGGTGTTTCCTTGTTTCAGCAACTCGTAGTACACTGGATCTTTCCTGTCCCACCACAAACAAAGCAGTACATTTCGTTGATGGATACTTGGTTTTGGAACTGATGCTGATGATGTTCCTAGTTTGCAGTAAGATTTTTTTTTCTTAATATTCACGTAAAGAATCCACTTTTCATTTCCAGTAACCAGCTTGTCCAAAAACGACTCCACATTGTGTCTTATCAGATGTGATGAACACATTCTTACACGATCAGACAAATTATTTTCCGTTAATTCATGTGGAACCCAAACACTTTGCTTTAACACAAACCCAAGAGATTTAGATCTCCAACAGTTGTATGATGAATGCCAAACTCTTCTGCAATTTCTCGACTTGTTAAATGTGGATTATTTTCCAACATGGATTGCAAAACATCATTATCGATATTGGATGGTTGTCCAGATCGATCACTTTCTTGGAGGCTCAGATCCCCGGAACGAAATTTGCTAAACCATCTTTGACAAGTACGAACATTTACAATATCTTTTCCAAATACCGCACATAAATTTTTACATGCAACTGATGCGTTGCTTCCTTTTTGGAATTCATACAAAATGCTGTGTCGTAAATTCACTTTATCTGCTGACATGTTTTTCACTTGAAATATCACAAGTAAATGATGAACGGTAAAAAAGGACTCCTTTTATATTATACAGCAGCTAAAAGAACAAAAAAAAAAAAAAACTAAAGTTCGGAATGACTCACTAGCCAGATGTTTTTTTATTTACAAGAAAAATCACCTGTCTATTTAAAATACGACAGAACTTTCCCTCCAACACAATATATATATAGCTTTAATTCATTCTTTTATTGTAAAAAATAATAGTTTTTAACAATTATTTCACTCTGCCTAAAATAATTAACGATTCATTGAAATTCTCGCTTTTTCACAAAAATATTAAGCCTTCATATTTCCGATTTTTCTTATGTAAAATCTTTTAATTAAACATTGCAATGGGAATTTTTGGGAAGTCATTAAAAGTAATTTCTTCTTAAATCATTGACGCATGTCTAAGGTTAAGAAAGCAAACTGCTCTCAGATTTAAACTTTTCTCATCCTCTCAATCATGTTTATTTCTGTTACTTTTGCTTTTTAAAAATAATTGTTCCTCGTATAACGTCGGAAATCATTAGTTGTCGAGAGACTTCCTGAAAAATACAATTTCGCTGATACTTTGTTTACAATACATTTTTTCCACTTCTTGATGAAGCATTCTGCTTGCTATGTTATAATGGGACCTTCATTAATGTCTTATAGATATCAAAAGTGAAATTCTAACATCTTGTCAGATTTTAATTAAATGTTTTTAAAACTCTTAATTTGAATTTTAAATAATAGAGGCATTTTTTAAACTAGATTTTGTGACTTGTTCTATCAATTTATTTTTATTTTTTTATTTTTATGAGACTCAAATAGTGAAAATGCTCTCGAAATTCAATATACCAAACATATAGTTCTTTCTTAAATAATACACATATTATTCTAATGATTCTGTAATTTCTTTTATACTCTTTTCCATACTTTCAAACACGTGAACTACCTTATCAAGATCATTGAATTTATTAATTCTTCGTTATTATATTAATTTTTTGTTAGAATATGATATATTTTATGCGACGGATCGTATGTGCATGCGTCGCTATCTTATATTTTTATTCGCTATACCTGCTTTCTCATCATTTTTTACTCTATTAGCAATTCACACACTCACACACACTCACTCACTCACACACACACACACACACACACACACACATATAATTTTGGTATATAGAGGACAGTACTGACTTCTGAACGAAATGGATATTTCTATGTTGGTCAAATTTTGTGTGTTATTTTTTAAAATTTCTTTTAATTTTATGCCTTAGGAATTTTATTTTGCCTTGCTTTAATGTAGTCTATAATTAGATTTTAGGTTTTCTATTGTTTTGGCTTTTCAATATATGTGTTTTAAACCTTTTTTCTTTGTGTGCATTTTTCTCTATGGCTCATGGATTTAGGATTTACTTTATTTTTAATATTCTATGACTGATTGCGAAGTTTTGATCATTAATGAATAAATCAGCAGATTTTCCACTGCCCAGTAGCTGCTGAAATTTCTCAACAAATTAATTAAATGTATGGAGAAAATATGTACGACGCACTGGTACAAAAATAATTAGAGTATTTAAAAATGACTCTACTAATGTTCATGACGAGGAACATGGTGGACGACTGTCTGTCATTACTGAAACTTATTGCAGAAAGTTGATACAAACATTTAAGAAAACTATCGGTTTTCGATTACGTCTTTATCTAAAGAGTGACCGTAAGCTTCAGGGTGTGTTCGTTATGAAATTGTGGCAAATCACATAAAGTATCAAAAATTGTGCTCTAGATGAGTTCCGAAAGTGCAGACTGCGATGTAATAAAATTGGGTAGGCAATGCTTAGATTTTCCTTGAGTGATTCATTGATAAATGTGATGACTTCTTAAGTAAAATTGTCAGCGGTGAGGGAACACGAGTGGTTCATGTGATACCAGAAACAAAGAAGGGATCTATTGAAGGGAGGCATTCGACATCACCAAAAAATATGAAACTGAAGCGAACAGTTTCAACACTCAAAGTTGTGTGCATAGTTTTTTGGGAAAACAGGGGATGTTGTTTGTGGACTTCTTGCATCGCGAATTCACAATATAATCGAGACATACTCTGCCAACTCATTTAAATTGCTTGAAGCAACTTATAACAAAAAGCGAGGCATGTTCATTAAAAGGATTGTGTTGCTGAATAATAATGTTTATCCCCACATTGCCTGTTGAATCCGAGATCTCATGGCATCATATGGCTGCGAGCAACTTGGTCTCTCTCAATTTGGTTCTGATCTGGAACTAGAAGACTACTACTTGTTTCTTTATTTGAAAGAGCAATTAGGCTATTAGTTTCATGTCGATAATGATGACAAAGCGCACTGCTGTAGTTAGATTTAAGTATAGGCTTTCACATAAAATAAAATTGAAAAACGTAGTACAATTGGTGCATTTTTTTTTTGAAAATCAAAACGGTACTTACTTAAAAATCACGCTAATATATTCAAAAATTAGTAGTCATAAATTTGGTATTTAAAAATTCCTAACATATCTTGGTACCTATAAAATATCTTTATTTCCGTTTCGAATATTTTTACAGGACTTTCATTCCATCATTTTTCTCTTGTTGTCTTATTATGTGCCTCCTTTTTCTCATAAGTAATTTTTGTGTAATTTGTATCTGTATTGGCTAAATATCTTGATAAGGAATTCCGGATAGTACATCACACTATTTTCAGTAATACACTCTACAAAAAAAACAAAAAAAAAAAAAAAAAAAAAAAAAAAAAAAAAAAAAAAAAACACGACTCACAGGGAAGGAGTTGCCCGGTTGTAATGACATTTCATATATAAAGACATTTAGACCGAACATGCAAATGATTAAAAATTTGGTGTCCCATGAATGAACAGACGGACTACAACGCATCGGTACTGTGAACTCAGCAGGTGTACATAAGAAGCTGTTCTTAAGTTGATGGTCATGTTTTTTGTTGCATTGCGATTTAGGATGCCTTTCAGCGACCGAAAAGCTACCTCGTCTAAAGATTCGAGCTTATTACGAGCAACTGTCAGAATTTGAAAAAAGGTCGTATCATTGGTTTGAAAGAGGCAGGTTGGGGGAATCGGAGAATCGCTCGTCATATGGGTCAAAGCGATGCGGCGATTAGAAGACGCTGGCAAGAACGACGCAGATGTCAGGGTCACAAGGGTAGCGGACGGCCTTGTGCCACAGCAGATCGGGAGGACGGAGTGATTGTCAGATCAGCAGTCGTAGCACCTGATTCATCGTTATCAACCATCAGACGTGCAACCCGCACACGAGTGTCCACTATGACCATTCGCTGAAGACTAATAGAACGAAATCTATTCTCGTACCGATCGTTAAGCCATCTGCTACTCAATCCTGTACACTGTCGAGCCAGATTACAATGGTGCTTGGATCGATCAGGTTGGAATGTTGCTGACTTTGGATGCTTCGTGTTTAGCGATGAATCCCGCTTCCAACTGTGTTCTGACGATCATGGAAGAAGCGTCTGAAGATGCCCACGGTAGCTTGGCCATCCTGCTTTCACTATTGCACGCCACACAGGCCTTCAACCGGAAGTAATGGTCTTAGGAGCCATTTCTCTTGATAGCCGGCCCCCTTTGGTCGTCATTAGAGACACACTTACAGCACAGCGGTACTTCAACGACGTTCTGAGACCTGTTTTCCGACAGGAAAGGAATAAATAGGCTTATTTGAAAAATGATGCTCTCATTATATATGTATATATATGGGAGTGGATGGGTGTGTATTAATGCTTAATTGGTTTTATGATTCCTCTGACTTTTGTCTGAATCTATTTATAACTGAAGTAGAAGATTAAAAAGGAAGTGTGAAAGATTGAGTGGAAAAAGTGGAGATGAAATGTTAGAGTGAACTTAAAATTCATAATTGAAACCAATAAGGAAAGATGAGAAAACTGCGAAGAATGAGAGCATTTTTAATAGAAATGTACAGCTAGAAAAAACCCACATAACATCGAGAATAGAAACCAAATTTTCTTTGAAAAGAGCTCATTAGCTGAAATGTTGCATTGAATATCAAATTAATTCTTCTCCTTTTATTAAATGTAGATACTTTACTGTCTCTCTTTACATCTTTTAAATAAATTATCTTCAAAGGATTTTGAACTAAATTTTACTTTTTAATAAGTGCTTCAAAAAATCATGAAAAATGAGCTCCACATATATGTATTCATTAACGTGAAACTAGTATTTAAAAAAATGTAAATATACTTGGTTTATATTTGTTGGATACATTTTTAAAATGTGAATTTAGTACTGAAACTTGAATATCTTTCTCTAATTTTGAATATATATATATATATGTAATTGTATATATATACAGAGAGAGAGAGAGAGAGAAAGCATAATATCTTTCTGTTTTAACTTTTAGAGTTTTTAGAATTTAAAAAGTATCATTTAAATTTGTAAGGAATGTTCGTTTGTCTAATTCTGCTAATGATATCACGAAATATTAAGCGGAATATCTTTTTGATTTAAATTAATTAAATATTTACATTTCAAAGTTTGTTTTAAATCAAGTTTTGCTAGCTTTTAGAGTAAACAAAAATCTTTTTAAAATGTCTACAACTTTTCAAAAAATTGTTTTTAAGATATTTGTATCTTTAAAAAGTTATAAACTGGAAACATTCAAAATTTTTAAAAATTCTACCAGACATTTTCCGATGTTAATAGTACTGGCCAGAATTCTAAGAAAACTTTTAACACTCTTTTTTTCCTGTACCGTTTTGAAAACTTGTAAGGAGGAGGAGTAATTTTGCAAAATTTATATTAAATAATAATTTATTTCCAAGATTTATTTAGATTAAAACACAATAGGCAAATAGTAACAACCTAGTAATTTTAAATCATTATCAGATCATGAGTTTTACAGTAACGGGTTCTGATACGCACATTTCTCTTTAGCTAATCTCTGGGGCTACTTTACTACGATGTTTAATACGAGAACCTCGCCTTGAGAAAGAACCGTGATTTACATAAAATAGCATTACTACATAAGAAGTTGTTGTGAATGAGATTGGAGATTTTGAGATTGGAGCATTTTGAGGAATCAGTTAGATTGATTAGAATAACATATTGGACCAAGTAACTGTGAGGCAGGAATTAAGAAAAAAAAATGAAATTAACTTGCTAGTAATTGAAGTTTACTGGAACCGAAGTAGAGTTCTTCATTATAATTCTTCTCTTTGTTGAGAACGAAATCTATAACACTTTCCACATTATCAACTTTTTTTGATATGATTTAACTCTAAGTCTGAATAAACTGGGTTATAAAGATATTTGTCTGACTATTACTACATCAATATAACAACGTCTTTATATTAACAACGAAGACATTTCATTACAAGATATCTGAAGAGTTCCATATGTAAATAAATTGATATCGAATGTTATGAGCAGATCAATATGTAAATGTTTATTTTATATTTTCATTGTACGACAGCTTATTATTACTTTTAACTTATGCTGTTATTTATTTCACAGTGTATTGTTTGCTTTTATTTTAATAACTGAATATACTGTGATTGTATAATTTAACCTTTTGATTGATCAATTTTTTTTAACAAAATCGTTTTTTTATTGCATAATTGAAATTCAAATATATTTTTTTGGGAGTGAAAATGCTTACCAATTTTGCTATCGAATCTTGGGTTCAAGCCCTGAAAAAGACATATCGTTTAGAGGGGCTAATGCATGTTAAATCTGCCGAGTTCCTAAGTCCTAACGTTTGGCGTGGTGTGGAAAAATGGAGAAGGAGATGGCAGCTCAAATATCACCCTCGTCACTTGACAGAGGTTCAAAATTATGAAATCAGTCGACTGTAGACTTCGTGCTGCTTTTATGTGTGAGAAGTTAACGAGCAATAAATCAGTTAAAAATCATAAATTAACAGTTAAGACGATCATTAGTTAAGAGAAATTTAATGCACGTTTTTTATAAAAATCTATTGCAGTTCATCAAGTTATTTAACGATGAAAGTATTTTTTGCCAAATGGATTATTTATGCGATATGATCCGCTTATTATTGTATATATCATATTGGTGTAATGGAGTGCACTTAGCAACCATTTACAACAAATCAGCAAAATATTTTACAGAAGCTCTAATGAAAATTACATGTTATACGAAAACAGCTAATACATTAAGAATTAAAATGCATTACAAGACACATATTCCATGATTAAACGTAATGAAATTATCTCTCGTAGCTATGTAAATTATGATTGAATTACCCAAGTGTGTGCCACAGTGGTTTATGGAATTACATTGTTCGATATTTCAACGTCATCTTAATAATTTAGTTTGTTTGAAATAAAACTTTGTTTGATTTAGCAATTATCTATGTAATGTAAGATGATACGTTATGTGAATTTACATTCTCTCCATTTCGACGCGTGTTGTCAATAACCTTATTAAGGAATACATTAAAAGGAGCAATGCGATTCTCTTGTAAATTTTCTTCTCTTGCACCGAATTAAATTTAAGCTTTCCGAAAGAGGATTTATCGAGTTTAGTTTCATGAAGTAGGAAACTTCGTAATTGTAATTTTTTTTTTACTAAATATGTTCGTAATATACTAATCAGTTTTGTTTAATCCTGTGATTTGATAATCCACATTAGCAAGAAGGATTAAGAAATTAATACTGATACACAAATTTCTTTTTTTAACTCAACGATTGATAGTTGTACAATCGAAGTTCTCAGAGCGGAAAACTTAAGTGAATCCGTAGAATAAAGTTCATTTAAGCGGCTTACATATTTATGTAAATAAATATAAGGCCGAAAATTCCGCTTTAAATATATAAAATTCTCAAAATATAATATCATTAACTAAATATATCTTCTGTCCGTGTCAACACTAGAGATGTTGAAGTTCTAGTTCCTTTAAAGTAACACGTTACTCAATCTTTAAATGTCATGGTGGACATATGGCGGCTTCCTATGTCATTTTTTGACGTCATTTTCACTGCGGAGCTGTAAGGAGATTTGAAGAAAAGGAGCAGACGATCTTTCCTCCACTCTCTTAAGTTTTAATTTTGTAAATGTTAAGTTTGAAATAAATGAATTTTTTTTTTTCTATAAAAAAAAAAAAGTAAATATTTCGTAAAAAAAAAAAAAAAAAAAAAAACGTTTGCTTACATGATTATAGAAGAGATTTGCTCCTGTGCGATTGTCAACAAAAACATTATGTGTTGTTCTATAAATTTTTAATTCGGTCTGCTGTTGTAATGATTGAAGATGTTTCTGTTTGCATTAAAATAAGTATTATTTAAAATCTCCAACATTTGAAGTTTCTTTTGCGTGGAGTGTATTCCGTTTTCGGTGTAGCTAATTAATTTAATGGAACAGTTTTGTGCAACTAAAGTGAAACGTTTAATGTAACAGCTCTCCGGAAAAGTTACTTGTTTTCCGCACACCTTCTGAAAGGAAATTATGGGGAATTGACGGTTTTATTAACACACCCCTTTCCCATAGACAAGTAGTCATGGTCGCGAACTCACGGCAGATGTTATTTACTTCCAGTCGTGGGATGAATGGAACGAAATTTGTTCGAGTGCTTAACCCGTTGGGCTCTGATCTGTCAGAATGGTCATAGAGGGCTAGATTTTCCTTGGTTTCTATGTTTGCCGAAAAGTTAGAAAAAATAGTGGAATTTATTTTTAACTATTAAAAATAATGCAAATGCTTGAGAAAATTTAAAGAGAGGATATATAAATACTAAGGCCTTTCTGTTTGGTAGCAGCATCAAGAGGTATAGTGGAGTCACTGGGGAGTCGAGAAGAGGACTTACCGTGCTTGCTTGTTAGGCTTACGGTTAAACGCAGAGAGCTTTTGCGGGTCTTGTGAGTTGCTTTGGGAGTTCTTCTCAAATGAAGGAGAGGCTGAATTCTGATTGGTTAGCTGGGAAGTTGAGTGGGTGTTAAACAAGCAAGATGTTTCCTGGTCTCCTGATATGATAATTCCAGTCGTGGGTTAGAGCTTGATGTTTTTAAACACCCGCAGTGTAACGAGTCTGGTGCATGTTAACCAGGTCGAGGGGCCAAGTCCCCCCATTGGCGTATTAGATGATTATTATACAGATTTTAGAGTTGATTCATTTTTTGTTCTTAGGGAAGAAGGCTGCTTTAATTTTCTTAGGGTTAATGACAATTTTCCATTTCGAAAACTAGTTTTCCAGGACAATAATGTGCCTAGGAAATGTACCAGAAAATACCAGAAATTGCGGAATACTATATCTGAGACTTCTTGTTTTTGTAATATATACTCTACATAAATAAATAAATAAATAAAAAAAAAAAAACGACGCACCATGAAGGAGTTGCCCGATTATAATGAAAGTTCGCATGCAAAAAACATTTGGACTGAACATGCAAATGATTAAAATTTGTTGTCCAATGAATGAACAGCGGGAGCTACAGTGCATCGGAAATGCGCACTCAGCATGTGTGTAAAAGAATAAATTCGCAAATGGATGGTATATTTTCTATTGCAGTGCGATTTAGAATACTTTTCAATGGCTAAAAATGCCTCGCCACAGCATTCGAGCTCATTACAAGCAACTGTCAGATTTTGAAAAAGGTCGTATCACTGGATTGAAAGAGGCAGGTTGGGCAAATCGGAGAATCGCTCATCATATAGGTCGAAGCGATACGGCAATTAGAAGATGCTGGCAAGAATGGGTGGGCAACGGTAGATTTCAGCGTCATGATGGTAGCGGTCAACCCAGGGCCACAGCAGATCGGGAGGACAAAGTGATTGTCAGATCAGCAGTCGCAGCGCTTGATTCCTCTTTATCAACCATCACATGTGCGACCCGCACACGAGTGTCCACACACAGACGGCTGATAGAGCAAAATCTACGCTCGTACCAACCGTTAAGCCACCTGACACTCATTCCTGCACACTGTCGAGCCAGATTATAATGGTGCTTGGCTCCAACATGTTGCAATGATGCTGACTGAGGACGTATAGTGATTAGCGACGAATCCCACCTCCAGCTGTGTCTTGACGATCATCGAAGACGTGTCTGGAGATGTCCAAGGCAACGTGCCGATCCTGCTTTCACTATTGCACGCTACACAGGCCCTCAACCTGGATTTATGGTCACGGGAGCCATTTCCGTTGATAGCCGAACCCCTTTGGTCGTCATTACAGGCATACTTACAGCACAGCGGTACGTCGACGACATTCTGAGACTTGTTTTGCTACCTTTCCTTTTTCAATAACCTGACCTTATTTTTAAGCAAGGTAATGCCAGACTACTTACGGCACGTGTTGCTATGAAATGTCTTACAGCTTGTTAAACACTTCCTTGGCCAGCCAGATCGACAGATTTCTCTCCAGTCAAGCATGTCTGAGATATGATGAGAAGGCGACTGTCTGTACCAGGGAATGTTGATGACCTAGCCCGACAATTGGAGCAAATTTGGCAAGAAATACCGCAGGAGACCATCAGGGAGTTTTATCACTCTATGCCACGTTGTGTGGTAGCTTGCATCCAGGCTAGAGTTCGGTCAACACCTTATTGGTGTCGTTACTTTGTAACTATGTAACTCTAAAGTAAACCATTCAATTTCTGTGAAATTTTAACCATTTTCTACTCTTTACATTAATTTCCTATTTACATAAATTTTGTCTCCATCGGACAACTTCTTCTTGGTGAGTTTTTTTTTTATTATAGAGTGTATATCCTTAAGGATTATTAGTACAGCTAAGATTTTTTTGTGTTTCGAATAATGAGATTTTGATTATTCTATAGATTTATAAAAGTAATTTTTTTGTCACAAAAGATACTTCTCTCTCTCTATCCCCCCCGTTAGTTGCTTTTGGGCATCGTTTGTTAGATGTTTGTTAGATGAGGTACCATTTTAATCCAGTTAACTCTTCCTGACTGACTATTGATTGATTCATTAATTAATGAGTTTTGATGGATTAGTTATACACATTCCCATAGTAGAGCCACAACATACTTTAAATGATACTTACCATTTAGTCCTCTCCCATCTACTGACCATTCTGATTTAGTGAAAATAATGTTAAACCTATGAAATTTCAACTATCCTCCTCCATTCTATATGTTTTCTTTATTTGAATTCCGAAAGAGGAAAAAAATATTGAAGGTTTCTGGAAAATTGAAATTTTACTCCTATTTTTAAAATTGTTTTTACCTCTACTTTAATGATTGGCCTGTGGAGAGTTTTTTCGATTTTTAAGAGTATTCTAAAAGTGTCTCAAAAATCGAAACGAAAACGTAATTCCGCACAAACCTTCATTATTTTTGATTTTTTGAATACTTTGGGATTCAAATAGTTAAAATAATACAGATTTCAGGATGGTAGTAGAAATTGTATAGGATTAACATTATGTTGACGAAATCAAAATGGCGGTAGATGGGAGCCTTAAAAGTCGATTTGTCTGAGGAATTGATGAAAATAGTATAAATACTATTCTGATTGCATAAGTAGTCTGCATTTTCCTATTTTTAGTGAAGCTATATTTTAATTTATCGTATCATGTTAAGATAATTAAAAGCACGTATATTATATATATTTATAGCACATTATTGATTCTATAAATTGTATAAAATACTACTGGCTACTTTAATGTAATAGTTTTCGCTAAATATTCTTACAAATACTATAAAAAAATTTGTTTTTTAATTTGTATAAGTGCATTTTAAAGTTACAAATTAAGCAATATCTAAGAATCTTTAATAAGAACATGTAGTTTCCAAACAAAGTTTCTATGGTAAATTTCATTATTTTCAATCGAGCTCTTTTATAATTTATAAATAATTAGTTGAAATATCTATGTAACCGGAAAAACACCTTTTTATTTCTCATGTATATAATTTAACAATAAATGTTAACTATTACTTATTAAGATTAGAGACTGCTATTAGTTTTCCTTTTTTAAGCAGACATTTTGGAATGCTTCATTAGGAAATTAATTGTGTAGTATCTTAATATTTCGAATAAATAATTCATCGTGAAAAGCTGGTGGAAGCTAGAATTTCGACAGCAGCTTACAATATTTCTTAAATTTTAAAATGCTTTCTGTAAGCTTTATAGTTGTGGTAATACCGGAAGAATAACTCTGTTTTGAATTATATTAACTTTAAATTTTTAATTTAAATTGACTATTTCAACGGATCTCGGACTATTATTAATTCATTGCCATATTATCTTCACACGATGCAGTAAATGGAAGCAAACGATTATGCTTCGAAGACCAAATTATTAAACTGGGTATAATAAAATTTAAGCAAACGATAAAATATTAAAGTAGACAATGATATTCTGTTGAGATATTAAAATAAAAGAAAATGATAAATTATCATATTAAATATGTAAAAGAAATATAAAAATTGTTGTTTTAAAATAAGTTTATAAAATCAATTTTTATATATTAATCTATTCTCAACAATATGTTTAAGGATTATTATCTGAGTTTAATATTGATTTGACAAGTTTTAATGAATTATTTAAACCTGAAATACGGGCTCATGTAAATAAATTTGGAAGTGAGGATATAATAATATATGTAAGGTATATTAAATGAAAACTATATGTATGTATAAAATACCACGTCCTTCTATTTTTCAAATAATATATATCAAATATAAAATATTGAAATAAAAATAGTTATATTTTAGTAGTTTTAATAGATGTCACTTCAAAATGTATCGAAGTTAAAAGTACAAACGAAATAAAAACTAATTTAAAAAATTGAAAATTGATTGTTTCTTAACATTTGGAACAAATATTAAAGCTATTATTAAACTTTTGGATTGCTTTTTTTGTCGTATACAACGATTTTATTATATTAAACGTGTTTAAAATTACGTTTTTAAAGACTTCTGACCTTAACCGAAGGAAAAAATTCAATCTGCAAACATTTTAAATGTCTTACAGGTAGAATTTTAATCAAAATCATCCAGGAGTAAAGTATATATAGCTTCGCTTTTAGCTCTTTTAGCAAATGTTTTTGTTCCAATCTAATATGCTTGAATATTAAGTACTTCGGAAGTTTTTTTTTGTAACGGGAGCGTTTTTGTAAACAACAACATTGATGTGGCTGTGTGAGCATCAAAGAAAAAAGAAAACCATTAAAGAGTTCCAAAGAGACTTCAGTTTCATTAGTGAAAAAAATTCTTGCTTTGAACCATAAAGAGTTTACCTATTACGTCAGTGGAATGCTTTCAATAACTTGTTGGTAAATTCGTGAAAAATAAAGTGGAATATTTTAGTTTCATTGGCATTTAGCGTTTGGATTTTCTGAATAAATTGGATGCTTAAAAATATAGTTCTGTACCATTATTTAAATCGGTATAGCTCTAGGAGAAATAATTTACACGCTTTGAAAGCTGTTATAGTTTGTTAAATGGAAAATTCCTGTAAAAACCATGAAAAATAGGTCCTTTTTCATTTTCTTGAACATATAAATGAATTCACCAGAATGAAATAATATATTACAATTGTTTACAGGAAATGAAATGAAACATTTTACAAAAACTGTAAATGGGGAGAATAAGATAACATTAATGTAACTGAGATCTTAAAATGCTTCAAGTTTTTATTTATTATTTTTTTGAATTTTCTGTTAAAAAAATAAAGGATGATTTGATGATTCCAAAGATGTATTAATTATGAGAATTCGATAAATAGAACGTTAGCAAACTGAAATATTTTGAAATTTATAAGCAAATGTATCATAGAGAAAAATATCTATGTTTACGTATTTCACAAATTTTTTAGGAGTTTTGTACAATTTCCTTATAATCTACGATATGCATAAAGTTGATATTTTGCACTAAATAAAATGGGATTATTTCCTATACACTGAATTTAGGATTTTCTAAGGGATAATTCGGATCTAGGGAACGAGGTCACCAAAGAGGTCTTAAGATTAATTGTTCCTTTAATAAGATTTTGAACCATGCCCGTGGTTTCAAATGGCATATGGCACCATCATCTTTGAACCAAGAAATTCGGTCCCCTGATATTAGCATTCCATGATTTCTTGTGGGGATATTTAAATAACAATTTAAGAAAATAATCTCCAAACATTACGTGATTTGAAAATAGTTATATTACTCAACGGATACAAGAAGTTACTCCTAGAATCTCTAAAAGCGTTTCTCAAAATATGCGCAAAGAACATTTCGAGTATTGTCTCTTAGAAAAGGGCGGGCATTTTGAACATTTGTTGTAAATTAAGGGTCAATGTTTCATCTACATTGTGTTAGAAGTACTTTTCACCATAGCATAAAAGTTATTGTTTCAAAACCTCTTGTTTTTATATAGTAAATCTACGAATTGCCACTATGGGAACTTTTAGGGCACTGGTTTTTGGATTCGAAACAGGACATGTTCTTTCAAAAACAACCCAGAGGTTGAGTGCTGAAGGGGTTATTAGACGTGTAAGCATGCACCCACTCTAACTGTCTCATATTAGTCGGTTGAAATTGAAGGTAAATTTAATATTTGAAGTATCATTTATTTGTCATTTAGTACAGTTTTGTGCATGAGGACAACAATCGTTCAAATTAGAACACAAGTGAAGTTAGTTCAAATATTTACAAAATTGATATGAATAATTGAATTGGTGAATGAATAATTGAAAGGGATACAGCTTGTGTATTATAAAGAGTTCGTGATAGAAATGAATATAATGATAAAGAATAAAGGGAAAGTAACGTCGTAGACATCAATGCAAGAAAGATTCGAATATCAAGAAAACGGAACACAGAACTCTGGTTAGATGCGTAGCAAGAACTATAAATCTACTGGTGTACGGGATGTCCTCTACTCATCTAGTATGAACTCATCTGATCGAAACCGTCGACGGAGATAAGGAAAATTCCGGACAAGAATCAAGAGAGTAGTTTGTGGAGGTGTATGCTTACACATCTAATTAACAGCATTCAGATCGGCAAGACAAAAACTCCTTTTCCTTTTCTGCTGTGTTCTTCTGATGGCTGTACGGGTATAAATACGAATACTACTGGTGTACATGCAGAATACTCGGAATTCACATAGCTACTCGCATACAGAATTTAATTGTTCTAATGTGGCAAGAATGAGAAGAAGTTAGAGGATCGTGCCACCTCATGGCATGATGAGAAGGCGGTAAGCGGCTTAAGGAGAGCCGAATGAGTAGATGGTGGTTTCGAATGGGTAGATGGTGGGGACGCCCACCCATTTCAAGACATTTTATTAAGCACGTTATGCGGGAACTGCCCGTCATCTAACTTTGTAGAATACTTCTACGGTTCTGTTTTTTGCTTTAGAAAAGTGTAGGGGGGGGGAAATTGATCTATGTGAGAAACCGAGCGCCTTACATTAAACACTCCTAACGTTTCATGGGCTAACCATGGAGGAGAGATTATTGAACACAGAAGGACGTACCATTTTCAGCAAAGAGCATTATGTGCAAATCATTAGAATGTTTCGAGATGCACTCATACTAAAACGACGTGAAAAATGGGTAGGAATCGATTGATGCTTGATGTACATGATAATGTCCCAGTACACCCTTTCGTGATGATGAAAAAGTACTTTGAAAGGCACTATGCTGCCACTCTGTAATATCCTCCTTATTCTCCCGTCCTAAGATAATCGGATTTATTTCATGTTTCTTGGCTGAAAATAAAGTTGAAGGTAACAGAAGGTCAGTAATTATTTGGCGGTATTTTGCCAAATGTGGGACCTAACTTTCAGCCAAAATAAATCGCCAAGTTTGGCAATTTTTGAAATCACACCAAGAGATTGGGTAAAATTGCATTTTCACCAATTAAATTTAATTAAATGAATTAATATTTGAAAAAACTGTATTAACGTCAAGTGTCATCTACTATAAGTTAAAGAAATGTATTTGATCTTGAGTGGATGATTAAAAAGTATTTTATTAACGATTGAAAATTTGAACAAGATATGTATAGAGAGAGTGTAAGCTAATAGTAGGAATTTAATAATCAAGCAAATTCTAAAAGAAGTCCTGCTTTATTCATCAAATATTACCTTTTTCATTATATTTTTTAAAACTTACTTCTCTCTTTAAAATAATTATTTTCTTTTCATTTGAGTCTCGCAAGAATCATTACATTTATTGCTCTTATCATATTCTTAGCATAAAAGAAAAGAAATTCCTTTTTTTTTGTATTACAAATGGAGTCTTTCTTTCTAATTGATGATTATTTCCATTTGAAGAGTATTTACTTTTGAAAGAGGACATTGGCAATTTTTAAAGTCGGAACGTATAGTTTCGTGTGTTTGGTCCATATGCGGAACACTCCTATTCCTTAATGAAAATATCTTAAAAAATGTTACTACCTATAGAAATACAGATAATACTTCTATAAAATGTGTATGTATGTATGTAGATATATATATACAACTTATTTAATTCTTACGTTAATTACGTATGTATATATATTACAACTTATTATTGCGTTCTAATTTTCTTTTTTCTTTTTAATAAAATGATAATACATCACCAGTACAAAATGAATAAAAGGAAATTTAGGCTTAATTTTTTATTAAAATAACATAAGGAAGGAGATTCCAAAACGACTGAATAAATAAATTTATTTCTGAAAAATTCCTTTAGTTATTTTAATGTTTAATGTTACATTATTTTAATGTTTTTCTTCATTTTTCTTTATAAACTATTGAAATACCACTGAAATCAAAGGCTACCGTAATCAAGTGTTAGAGTCACTAATTCGTGGCCATTGTTGTTTCCGTGAAGTGTATGAGATCCGAGTCCTGATTCTAGTAAGGACGCGTTGTGTAGTTGGGATGATGCACGTTAAAAGTTTCGGAGATCAAAATCTTTATATTGACATTGTGTAGAAGTCTGGAGAGTGAGGTGTTATTTTAGGTTTCACCCTCGTCACTTGATTGCAGTTCAAAATTATGAGGTTCGTTGCCAATATCCATATCTATTTGTTCAATGAATAAGAATTTTTTGTTAAAAAAAATTAAAATTGGGTTTTTATCAGTGTACAGAATTCTCTATGTTGCTTCAAGAAAAATATTTTAATTAGTTGAAGACTTATTTCTTGTTTACTATATTTTCTTTTTTGTTTATTTTCTTTTATTTTAAAGTATATATATTTCCTCATTTGCGGATCTTTCTGTTGATCTTATTCCTTAGTCTGTTTGTGCTTGGCTGTATACACATTTATTTGCTTATTTTCTTCGTAACTGATCCGAATACTTTTGCTCCTTTTTATTTAAAAGAATTTCGTATTTTGTAGGTTTGTATAGAGTACAAATGTTATAAATACTTTACATTTGCATACGTATGTTCTTTTTTTCTTCCTCCAGGGCGTCCGCTTTTTGTTCTTTTAACGAATTAATGAATAAAAACTTACTTTTCTTTGTCTATATGTTACAGTGTTCTGATCATTGTTTTTACTTTGACCGGTTGGTGCTTTGTAATTTGCAATTTTTTTTTCCAAAGATCTGTAAACATGGTAAATTTTTAAACTTTTATTGTGAATTTTATACAAATACTTCATATCTATTAATCAGCTATTTGGAAAATTTTAATACAAAAATCACCTTTGTCTTTGAATAATATTAAGATAATTGAGAGATTTAGTTATAAATTATCTTTACAGAAAGTTTATGATTTTGTTATAATTTTGTCTACATGAAATATAATTCTAAATGTAAACAACTCATGAAAATGTTGTTCATTTTATTAAATGCCATACCTTTTTGTTCTCTTCCCGTTCTTATTATGGAAGAGTATACCTGGGAGACCG
The DNA here is from genome assembly GCA_019974015.1 of Nephila pilipes. Lineage (NCBI taxonomy): Eukaryota > Metazoa > Arthropoda > Arachnida > Araneae > Nephilidae > Nephila > Nephila pilipes. The sequence continues at coordinate 230,483 of BMAW01024865.1, forward strand.
CTTTTAATGTTCTAGATCCTTCAGTTTGATTGAATGACTGCCAATAATCTTCGTGATGCTTATCAGAGTACGAAGAAAGAAAAAAAATCCACCACGATTATTGCTAGTAGCCCTCCTGCTGCAACAAAAGGCGAAGTTAGTAAACAATCTATCACTATGATGTTAGTAGCCTTCACGTAGCTTCTGAGCGCTAAGTGAATAACTAATCACAGTGTTGATTCCATGTAATAAGTTAAAAATCAATCTCGAAAAAAGTAATATTATATATATATATATATATATATATATATATATATATATATACATTCTATAACAAAAACCACGCACCAAGATGGAGTAGCCCGATTGTAATGACATTTCATATGCAAAGACATTAGCACTGAACATGCTAATGATTAAAATTTGTTGTCCAATAAATGAATAGTTGGAGCTATAGCGCATCGGAATTGCGCACTCAGCAGATGTATAAAAGAATAAACTCTCAATTGGATGCTAAATTTTCTATTGCAGGGTGATTTAGAATACTTTTTAATGGCTAAAAAATAATGCTCGTAATGAGCTCGAATGGCTCGCCGCAGCATTCGAGCTCATTACGAGCAACTTTCAGAATTTGAAAGAGGTTGTATCATTCGATTCAAAGAGGCAGGTTGGGAAATTTGGAGAATCGCACGTCATATGGGTCGAAGCGATACGGGAATTAGAAGATTCTGACAAGAATGGGTGGGGAATGGTAGATTTCAGCGTCATGATGGTAGCGGTCGATTTAGGGCCTCAGTAGATCGGGAAGACAGAGTGATTATCAGATAAGCAGTTGCAGCGCCTGATTCATCGTTATCAACCATCAGACTTGCGACACGCACACAAGTGTCCACCATGACCATTCACAAGCTGCTAATAGAGCGAAATCTACACTTGTACCGACAGGAATGCCACGCGCCACTCACACCTGAACACTGTCGAGCCAAATTACAAAGGCACTTTGCTCCATCAGGCTGGAAAGATGCTGACTAGGGACAAATCTCTCTTCCAACTGTATCTTGACGATAATCGAAATCGTGTCTGGAGACACCCATGGCAGCGTGCGGATCCTGCTTTCTTTATTGCACGTCACACAGGCCTTCAAGCAGGAGTTATGGTCTGGGGAACCCTTTCCCTTAATAACCGGATCCCTTTGGTCATCATTAGAGGCACATTTATAGTACAGCGATAAGTCGTTGACATTCTGAGAGCTGTTCTGCTACCGTTCCTTTGTAGTATCTTGGTGTAATTTTTCAGAAAGATAATGCCATACCACATACGGCACATGTTGCTATGGGCTATGTTACAGATTTTCAAACACTTTCTTGGCCAGCCAGATCTCTCTCCAATCGAGCATGTCTGGGATATGATGAGAAGGCGAATGTGTCTACCAGGGAATGTTGATGACCTGGCCCGACAATTAGAGCAAATGTGGAAAGAAATAACACAGGAGATCATCAGAGAACTTAATCACTCTATGCTCCTGTCGTGGGGTAGCTCGCATCTTAGCTAGAGGAGGGTAAACACCTTACTGAGCTAGTTATTTTGTAACTATGTAACCCTAGAATAAATCATTCGAATTTTCGGAAATTTATTTTAATCATTTTCTTTTCAGTACATAATTTTCCTATCCGCTGATTTTCGTCTCCATTGGACAACTTCTTCTTGGTACATGGACTTTTTTGTTATATATATATATATATATATATATATATATATATATATATTGATTATTGGTCTGCATTAAAGTTTTATCTGCCACAAATAATGAAATCTAAAGTCATGTTTTGAGATCGAAGCATTATTTATATTACGTGTGACAGTTTATAATTATTCCCCCCTTAAGCCTTGCGTTGTGCATTCCATGACCTGCTGCATAGTCAAAAGAGCGTTGTTTAATGTTGCAGTATTAGAGCATTATATGATACTAAGCAGCTTCATAAGTGAACCAGCTTTAATAATTGCAATATGATGCTATAATGCTGGTATGATACTAAAGAATTCTAAATTCAAGATGTTTAAGTCAGGATATTTGGGACGTTGAAAAAACAAAGAATTGATTGTTTCATTCATCTCAAGATTTTTCTGCTGCTACTGTAAAATTATCTACAGCGCAATGGAGTCTTGAGTTGTCTTTGAAAATGATTATTATTTTATACTGTAGGCAGACCTTGACCTTTTAATGGATGGAATAACTTTTTCTGTGTCAGTTCGCACATATTCAATTCTGATGACTTCCGCTGGCTTTGTCAAAGGGGTTCTTAAAACTTTTTTAGATGCATCTTGAATAACAAAAGGTCAAATCTTGGTTTTGGTATTAAAAAAATATTATGAAATTTTATGTTGAACCATTTAATGCAGTTCACTGAAGCAAGGAACATTGGCATTGTGATTACGCATTTACTTTTACAGCAGATGTTAGGAAAATCCACATTCTAGGGAAGATAGGAGTTTATTTTGATTTTTGTGAGTAAAACCACTTTGTCATACATTGGCTGGAACTGACAGGAATTAGGCTTGAAAAAAATAAAGAGCAAAATTAAGCCTCGCTATTTCATTATTTTCTTGATAGTTAGGTTTAAATTGCCTTTCTTTTCAAATAGATATTTATAAAACGATGAAAATATATCGTCAGTAAGAAATTTTGTTTTCTAGGATTAGAAGGTAGCGTATTAAGAGCCACTCTTCCCCCTTCAAAGTCCTTAAGGTATTCGTACCCCTTTAAAAAGTCATTTTTATCAAAATTTTCGATTCTCTAATTTTAATGTAAAACTGAAACTTTCTTCTTTCTAAAAGTGCCTGAATTTTGCTTATATCTTATTTAGAACTTGAGTTACAGAGATTTTAATTTTACTCGGTAGCTAATTTTTAATTGCATTTGAAAGTTTCTTTTGATTTTTCTCAAAATGAGTTTTCTCGACATATTTACATATGGCAACTTAGATATCAAAATATTATGAACCAAAATAATTTAAATTTTGCAGGTATTTTCTTTATATAGTTTTTAAGAGCCCCTATTACTTTCATGGTTGTAAAATTGATAGAGTTTTAGTAACAAAGGTGTAAATCACGTATTGTTGTTCTTTTTTTTTTGATTTTTCATTGACTTGAAAATTATTTGAATTATTTGACTCGAAACGCAATAAAAATTGTAGTAATATGATTTTCATCATGAAAGTAGTACCAGCCCCAAAACATGTTATGATGAATAAGATGAAATTTACAGAATAATGATATTTTTGTTTTCTTTTGAGTTATGAGTTTATTCTGATAATCCCTTTATGTACCATTTTCAACATGTTTTCTACTCCAAATTTTTTTTTGAATTAAAAGCAGATTATGAAATAGGTTTTTCATATATTAGGTTATATTTTAGCAATAAAAATATTTTGATAGCAAATATCAATGTATTTAAAAATGTTTTCTCCAAAGGTGTATGTATACCTTAATCCGATACAAATTTATAAATCGGACAATTATTTCGATACAGAGGGAAAATGATAAACATTGCAATATTATACATTATTAAAGAATATTATAATTTTTTATTTTCTAGGTGCAACTTTTCATTTCTTGTATTACTACTCATAGTTTAGAAGTTCACATCAATTTAAGGCTATTAAAATAATATTACAGATTTTCAGTTAAAGAACAAAAGTTGTGAAAAATTTAATATATATTAGCATGTGAATATTTATCCCTTTCACTGCCGAAAGGAGAAAAAAAGAAGTGCTTCCCTGGGCCCACGGCTTCTTACCGCGGAGGGTCACCCTGTGCCCAAACGATTTTAGATATTAAGCCTGATTCGCGATACAAATTCCTCTAAAATCGGCTATTCATTAGAATATTTTAGTTTTTAATTATATTTAAAATGCATTAAACATAAAATGTCAGAAAGAAAAAAAGATTTAATCGAAAATTGCATGTTTTATACTTTAAAATATTACATAAAAAATCATATCTTTTATGAAAATACAAAATGTACTTCCATTTGTTATATAAATTTCATGGTGTAATGATGTACCATAGCATGAGATATTAAGATATAAGAAATGAATCTAATTTCGCTGTATGGTATTTTTATAAAAAAGAATTCTTCAATGCATAGCCCATCGTCACATGTCTTATACACATATTATGTCAACTTTTGACTCTTCACGCAAGATTTTCAGCGTAGGGCTCTCTCCCCCCCCTTTAATGGTTATGTACAGATTTAGATTATTTCTCTAACATCCCTGTCAGATTCATTCATTAATTCACAAATCTCAGTACCAGATATATACTTTCTTTTCGTCATGACTGTCGCCACAAATAAAAACCGACTGAATGAAACGAACAGCTGAGAGCATCTGCTACCCAAATCCCTAACTCCATAAACATCCATAAATTCTTGTTCGAACTTCTAAGAAGCAGGAAAGAAAGAAAAAAACAAACCGAAAGTAAATGCATCCTTTAAATCATTTCATTGCATTTAAAGAGCCGCGCCGCCACATGTGTTTTTAGCAATTACCCCCTCCTGATAGCCAGAAATCCAAGCTCATATCACCAAGGTCAACACTCCAAATTAACTATCCATATAGATTTCGCGGTATTGTAACGCTATATAATAAAATTAAGAAAATCAAATAAAGCGTTCTCATCAAGCGTATCTCTATTGATACGTTGATCTGCAGCAGGTATTCTCGGAACGTATCTAATGTGATACGCTGGGCACAGGAGAGCAAACGCGAGGGTATCGCATGTGATACGCTGGGAGTGAACGGGTTAAATCATTTGCATTGGCTCATTGATTATTTCCTATAAGCTTCTAAATCTAAAACATGTACTTAATTGTTTTCTACATTATAGATTATTAAAATCAGATTATAAAAATCTGAATGTGCCGGATTGGTAATTTCGCCGGATATCGAGGGCTAATACAGTTTAAATAGGATACCAATATAAATCAATATATATAATTTTTAAGCGATTAAAACATGTATTTAATGTGTGTTTCTGCGCATTATTAGCCTGTGTAGATGATATAGAATTAGGACAAAGTATTTATCATTCTAGTTACCATAACATTAAATTTAAGCATTGAGCATTGATTTAAATAAATATTCTTGCACTGTTAGAAAAATATCACAAAAAATTAATGTAGTACACTGATAGTTAAGTTGCGTGATCCGCTACTCTTGTCACATTGCTTATGCTTATTAGTTTCAGTAACAACTGAAGAACATAAACTGGGCTTCGAAAACATTTTGCAGTACAATGCTTTATATATACGCAATTTTAACAATGTGGAAACATTTCATGCAACCCTCTAGAGAACAAGAAACGCTGATTAAAAAGGAAAATTGACAGTTATGATAAACAATGGGCGAAAATGCGAGAAGAGATGTGTCATGACCTTGTAGGCAAGGTCAAAAAACTCCAAATTCACCAAAGAGGAAAAAAAAAAAAAAAAGCTGATAACGAATGTCTTGATAATACTGAAGTATAGAACCATCATATGCGACGAAATGCACTATTTTTATTAAATATAAGTACATGTAAATTATTCAAAAATATTACTTGCAAATAAAATACTATACGATTATTATTATATATTTATTTATATACTATACGATTACTATTATTATATATTTATTTATATACTATACGATTACTATTATATATTTATTTATATACTATACGATTACTATTATATATTTATTTATATACTATATGATTACTATTATATTTATTATTACTTAGAGGAAATAGTAAAGAAATAGATATTCTTCCTCGCAAAATAAAAAAAAATATTAATTAAATATACATTCATATAATTTATGATTTAATAAATAATTTCCAATTTGTATAAGTTTATTCACTTTTACATATCCTGAAGTGAAGATTTTAAATTGAAAGAAACAAAAGAAAAAAGTACGAATGAAAATCTTTTTTGATTTTTTGGTATTATTATATCGATAGGAAACTAATTTTGATATACTTTTCAACTCCAAGCATCTTTACTTTCATCTACCAGCAAATAAAGAGAAACAGCATCCTCAATGGGAAAAAAACAAACAAAAAACAAGCGATTTTTGATTAAATTCATAAATAATTTTAAGCAAAATCCGTTAAAAAAGCTCTTTTTTTTTGATAAAAAAAAAAGGTTCATGAAATAATTTTATAAATTTGAAAGTATAATGCTTAGAGTACATCTATTTTTAACGAACTTCAAGTCAACATTCAATTCTTCTAATTCATTTTCTTTCGATATGACATAATATAAATTTTAAATGACATTCTCTTATGATATTGCTTTATTCCAAATGATTTTACTGCTTTAGATTTTGCTTTTGGAATTTAGATAAAGCAGATAAACGTAACGTAAAACAATATTAAAAAGCATTGTAGAATAAAAATATTAATTTTCATTATTAATTTGAGAAACTTTTTAAAAAGTTGTTAACCTAATTTGTATGTACAATTTGCGATAACAATATTACGTGTTTGAAAATAAATTTATAAATATTTTATTATTTTACTTTGAAGCATAAGAGGAGCATCGCGAAATATTAATTTACTTAAATAGATTATTATGCTAAAAAACATTTTTGAGCTTTGATGAGGTAATGCGCAATATTATAACATGTTTTTCTTTGTTCAAATTTAATGTTGAAGTTACGATTATTTATTAGTACAGTTGTAAATATAACAAGCGCAGTAAATAGAAGTATTTTATCATATTTAATAAGATTTCATTATTTTTATAAAACCAAATGTAACACCACACACAGAAATATCTGGAGGTTTTTTTATATTGTGAATAATAGGTGTGCATTATTTTGTGTATTCTTCGTTAAGCTATTTAACGAAAGCTGTTTTAGATGCTTTAACGGAGCTACTACGTTGTTATATCGGCCGCACTGGCCGCATGACTTGATGTTACATAGTTTGTTCTTGGTGAAATTTGTAGATATTTTTAGTTGGGGGCACCTGAGGGTTTGCGTCAACTGGCGTAAAAAATGGCTTGAGTGTTTATTTTTTTATCAAGAGGATAATAAACATTGAATTAAGGATCAAACTTTTTCTTTTATTCACTTGACTTTATAAGTGATTTGTAAGTGAAATTATGGATCAAATACTGAGAAGCATCGAACTTGGAAGCTCACGGAATGAGCATAAATTAAAACAAATTGGGGAAATTCCTATTTGAAAATTTAATTTTCAGTTCTGTAAATGTGTGTATTATTAATGTTTTTATTGGTAAATATTTCGAGATATACAAATAGAAATTAATTGAGCAGTTAAGCAATCGCGGAGATGTTATTTTAATCCAATACTCTTGAGCATTAATCTTTGTGAACTAGTAGGTTGCTTTACTTGAGGTTCTCATAGTCAGCATTGAGACTGAGAGTTCCGTTAAGTCATCGGTTCGAGTCTTGATGTTACTTAAGACCCAAAGTTTAGCTGAGTTGATGCACGTCAAAGCTGTTGCGGTTCAAAGTTCTCAAATTGTGGTAGTGTTGAATTTAGGAGAGTGAGGTTCCGTTTGATGTCGTCCTGGTCACACTTGATCGTGATTAAAAAATACAATATTCGTTGTCTCATGTTACAGAGTGTGACGTTAATTAATTTATAATGAGAGCTTTTATCTATAAAAAAGTTTTCTGAATACAGGATAGTTTGGTAGTTTTTTTTAATTCAAGAAATGCCGTTTCTAATAAATAAGAAAGGAATTTTTTACCTTTGTTACACGGAAAGTTTGAGCATTGTTGTATTCCCTGCGGAACGACTACTTATTCAAGGTTTAAAAGTCTGAGCGGAACACTCAAGGAAGTAATGTTGATTAGGTAGGGACTTTGGCGACAAATTTGGTCACCAATGGTCGCCAAGTCGACAAATTTGGCGACAAAACTAGTCATTCTCAGCTGAATCTTTTGAGTGCATATATGTCAGTCACAATATACACCAGTTAGAGTTGCGTATGTAGAGAATATAAGCTAATGCGATACTGGATAAAATATTTTGAACTGCTGTCATGGTGCGAGCTTTGCACTGGGGCTATCGTGTATTCGTATGTGTGTGTGTTAATTGCGTCCTATCAAAAGGAAATATTTAGTACTTATTAGAGAGTCTCAGAATAAGATAATTTACTCGGAAAAAACCTTTTTTAATTGCGATAAATTTTCCTTATTGTAAAAGCCTTTCTATTCAGTAAAATTATGTAAAATAAAAAGCATTGATAGGAATTTGACTTTTTCAAATATATAGTTAATATCTACTTAATTTCTGTAACAAAATATTTGATGAACAATGTGCCCATAGTGTGGATTTGAATTCATCGGAATGACTGTACAATGATGCCTGTTGCATTCATCATCAACGAAAGCCACTGACTGAAAATTCCTAATCATATTATTAAAATGATAATCGAAAGAGTACCTCGCTCTCCTAATATATACGGCAAGGAATTAAAGATCTTATGCGATTAAACATGCTGTAGCCCATAGAATAATAAAGACTTTTGCCCTGGATGATTTTTGATGGAATCGGAGCTAAATTGGAATGACTCCGATCATGAAGTTTGTAACCATAATTATTGGTTTACTGCTCACCTCATTCTGATGTCACAATCGTGGACTAATGATTAGCAGGTTGTGGATATAGTTTCAGTTTTATTAAAGGCTTGATGTAGAGTAATGAATACTGTTTCCAATTTAATTCTTAGTAATCTCATTTCATCTGAAGGTTTGATGTGGAGCAAATGATATTCGTTCCATTAAATATATTTGGGCCTTCAGTTCCACTTACAGATTTATGTGTAGTTGAAATTGTTCTAGCTCTATACTTTTGGAATCCATATACATAAACAGCACCTCTTATCTGATTTTAATTAATTTATTTAAAACTAATATAACTGTGAAATTAACAGCAATTATAATTAATTAACTAGGGCCGAATGATGTGATTATATAATGGAGAGTAGAGGCTCCAGTCATAGATGAGAATAGAAAATTAGAAATTGAACAATGACTGAAAATTAAAAGATTATCATTTGGTGCTTTTGAAGAGTTTATTTAAAGAACATGATTTAAAGTTAACAGTTCTTGTCTGGAGGTGGATAATAGTTGTGGAGGATGATAGTTGTAGCAATTCTTATCTAGAGGATCATGATAGTTGTGGTAGAGGATGATAGATGAAGAAATTATATTTGTTTCATTACTTTTAGAAATTATTGTAAATTTTTTGTGCCCTACTCGCGAGTGTGATATTTCGATATGAATGTGAGTATGAATATCTGAGTGTATGAGTAATATAAAATTCTTGGCAAACTTTTTATTTAAGTATGGCTCCAGGAGGGACGAAGGGTAACCACAAAGAGAGAGTACCCTGTTACTTCTGAGAATTCGTTTCACATTTCTAAAAATAAGCGTGAAATGAACCTCAACTGGTCTTTCATGAAAAAATTCTAAGAGTCCAAAATAGATTAGCCAAAATTAAATCCTCTTGTTTCAGGATCATTGAAACCATGGGTCATAAATAACAGTAAAGGTGACGTTTCAAAACCTTTAAGAACATGACGTGGAGTAAGGAATAATGTTTCCAGTTCAATCGTTTTCGGAGTCTTTATTCCCTCCAAGGCTTTAAGTGGATATTAATAGATATTGCTTTTAGTTGAATCATTTTTCGGTTTCAAAGTTTTCCCATTGTATTATGCGGAAGTCTGGATATAAATGCGCTCTAACTGAATAATCTTCTTAGTCCACTGACTGAAGCTCAAATTTACTCAATTTTGCCTCGAAAAGTGTGTTGTGAGGTTCTTGAAGGACCATAGATAAAATAATAAAATAAAAGAATGTCAGTTTCAATTCCTTTACCTTTCATACATGGGACAAGTAAAGTTTTGTACGATAATAAAATAAATTATTATTCCTCTTTTTTGTTATTTTCTTTCATATTAACAAACTTTTGTTGATAGTATAATTTTATATTTTTTTGATGTTATTTAAATTTCTGTGAATGTTTTTAAAGAGGACTAGGTACTCTTGGAAGATCTTCAATGAGATATTTAAAAGAAAATTTTTATTCACCCTATCTGAATACGCATAAAACATACATTTCAGAACAGAAATTTCATTTTCAAACAAACAATTATTTAATATTTTATTTTTTTTTCAAAATATTTCAAAATTTTAAATTTACTTCTAGAGATTTTAATATTTTTAGACAATTTCCCCCAATAACTTAGAAGTATTTCTATGAGTTTTGTGCTTGGGCTTAGTTATTCTAGTGTTATTTTCATATATTTTTTTCAATTTGAAACTACAAAAAAAGAAAGAAACAACTATATCAAATTATAAAAAAAGTTTTAGTATTTTGAATACATGACCGTTATTAAAAATCAAAAGCTGTAAAAAAGCAGTTTAAAGTCTGAAAGGTAAACAAAATGATTTGGAAAACTGTTAAAAGAAAATATGAATCTAATAACTCGCTAAGTGATATAGTTACAGCAGAGAAATTTTGTGCACAAATTTAGTAAAAGTAGTTATAAAGGTTTTAATATTTTGGAGACTTTTAGTGTAATGCCTATCCTCAAAAATATGCTAGTTTCCTTGCCACCCTTTGAAAATAATAACCAAAAATATGATACAACGATAACAAGATATTCCAAAGACGTGCTTTAGGTTTTTTAAGCTATTTGATACTGTGCAATCAATTAACATTTTATAGCGAAACCTTTATTTAATGAAACCCTTGAGAATTCTTGAAAGCAGTTACTGTAGATTAAGTAAATGCAGAACTAAAACATATTCTATTCATCTTGTAAATACTAGAGCAATCATACTATATAACTTGGATATACCCAAACCTCCTAACTTATGCAATTTACTCTACTCACACATTTATAAACCCCAGTAGGGTGATATCTGTGTCCCTTAGAGACACGCATAAGATTGAGTAATTTTTTTTTTATCCCTGTGTATATTTTGATTAGTCCTTTCACGACGGATACCTATATCACGCTTTTTTCAGACGGTGCGCTGACAGGAGGCTCCGTCTTGTGGGAACGGTACTAAGCCTAACTTTGAAAAACAAATTCGAATTAAATTAAATTCATTTAAATTTCGCTTAGTAATTTAATTCTCAGAATTTAAAATTTAAAAAAAAAATTAATTAATAAATATCAATAAGTAAAATTCAATAATGAATAAGTAAATTATAAAACAATTGAACAAATAAATGAATAAAAAATTAAATGAATTAATAATAAATAAATAAATAAGCAACAAATAAAAATGATAATAAGTAAACTGCATTAATAAATTAATTCAATAGAGTAGAAATAAGCAAATTGATTTCATTAACTTAATTTAATAAATTATTAAGAGTAAACTCAAGTAATAAATATTTAATTCGCATAAATTAAATTTTTTGAATTAGCCTGCGCAAAAGTCGTATGCGTTACACTCAGTCGCAGAGTATTTTTATATAGTGATTCATATAAGACACACCCGGTCGTGGGATAAAATTTGCATCCGATCCATGTATGGAATGCACGTCGTGAAAACTGCCTGAAAACGAAACTCGAAAAACACGAAGAGGATGTATATCAAGTGCAGTTATGGCTGGAAAAACAACCTTCTCCAAAAACATTGCTCAAAATTTTCTCTTAGTATCATCACGATGATACTGGAGGGGAAATAGGCGGCGGCTCTATTCAGCAAAGACGAAAGCAGTTTAAACACCTTATTAACTAGCCTGGGGGCAATCCTTTTTGGCTCAGATGTTTTGAGCACTTGAAAGTTTTCTCCGGTCCAGCAGATCAAGGATTCGAAATGCTGCTTTAACTCAAGGTCATCCCCCACATGGAGTAGATAAACCTTACCCAATTAATTTCTATGTTTTCAAAATCAGAAAATCAATCTTGTAAATTTAACTGAGGAAAAATACACAATCGAAAAACGTGTAAAACTATACAAAGTTACCTTGTAAATGAAGAGATTTACTATTTTTCACAGACAGGCAATATGTTCGTCTCATTTCATGAGCCTCGATCCTTGAATCTTAAAAAAGTTATATATATATATATATATGTGTGTGTGTGTGTGTAGGATTTGTACATTTTGTGATACCTTCCTACACTAGAGGGCGCCACTAACTTGACCTCAACATTGTGACCTCATCCAAGGGGTTAACTCTCCGTAGCGGCTAGAGCGTGTCCAACATGGAAGGACGTGCAGTCTGATAGCTCCGTAATATGTATGTCCAATAGTTTAAATTAAACTTTGTAAATATTTTATAAATATATATTGTTTAATTAAATGTCATCTTTTAAAAATCTGCTTCTTCATTGAATCCAGAAACCCTTAGACATAAAACAAAAACGAGCCATTTACCCCTGCCTGTGGTTAGGATTCTGCACACACACACATTAAAGATATTTTTCAAATGTATTTTATCCTGTTATTTCTTGTGGAAAGTATTGTAATAATCTGTTTAAGGAAACATTTTAAAAAAAATGTTCTGTTATTTTATCATATTTTGCAGAATTGGAACAAATATTATTCAATTTCGTATGTGGTTTCATATTTTTATATCTTTTATATTTTTTTACATTTTTTGGAGTACATATAGACATTGAAATATGAATAATTTTAATACTCATTTTTAATAAATCTGGAAAATTGCATTAAATGTTAAATGATTTCAGTTTAATTATATTTCTAAGCGTTAATTTCTGTTTCGAAACATAATTAAACTGAAATCATTTAACATTTAATTTTTTTTAAAAAAAATATTAAAAGTGAGTATTAAAAATATTCATATTTCAATGTCTATATGTACTCCAAAAAATGTAAAAAAATATAAAAGATATTTTTAAGCAAAAGCTTTGCGGCGGTTCTCTTCAACAATTAAAACAGAAATTAAAATATCACCTGCACTCAAGGACTAAGGGCAATTTTTTTTCTAGACCCAAAGATTGTAGGTTCCAAACGGGGGAATTTCTTTTGATCTATTTGATGAGTACACTAAAAAACGCGACTGAACAACCTTTCTTCGGACGCAGTAATCGAGGGTTTCAAACACCTTTGCATTCTAGGTCTACGATTCTCACCCACCTCAGAGTGAAAACATCATCAAAAAGTCGTTTTAGTATTGTGTGCACAAACCTATGCACCATCAAATAATTAAAAACTATGTGTTACTTTTAAGCACTATTCGCCACCCATGGGGCTATTGTTTTTGTTGGATCACTTTTGATGTAACAGATCACTTTTTAATTTCTTATAGTTTGTTTCAATTTTAATTATATTTAGCTTAAATATATTAAATTTAATATTTTATCGTTTGCTTTGGTTTTAATTACAATTAGGTTAAATATATTGAATTTAATAATATATCGTTTCCTTTAATTTAAGTATCGGAAAAGTTTAACATTGTCAATTTCTCGATATTTCATGGTTTAATTTAATTCTTATATTTAATTCAGTTACGTGATAGTAATTATACAAAAGCGCATCTTGTGTGGCTAATTCTGTTCTTTGTAAGACTTAGCATAGAACTTTTTTTTTTATTTATTTTAAAAGTTATTTAATTTCGTAGGCTTTCGTAACTGCTGTAGAAAGCAGAAAGAACTTTTATCTTTTTCATACTGCGAGAGTTACTTTACTCTATGGCTTTCTTAAACCAAACAAATCAACATCAATAGCTGTAATTTACAGCTTGTACACGAGGATCCATAGAACTTTTTTTTATTTATTTTAAAAGTTATTTAATTTCGTAGGCTTTCGTAACTGCTGTAGAAAGCAGAAAAAACTCTTATCTTTTTCATACTGCGAGAGTTACTTTACTCTATGGCTTTCTTAAACCAAACAAATCAACATCAATAGCTGTAATTTACAGCTTGTACACGAGGATCCATAGAACTTTTTTTTATTTATTTTAAAAGTTATTTAATTTCGTAGGCTTTCGTGCAGAACTAATTTTATCCAGATATCTTGGTTATTTCTTAATAAAAATGGATACTTTATGTTACCCCTTCGTACCTAAAAATACAGTGAAGTTCATAAAAAAAAAAAAAAGAAAAGAAATTGAAACAAGATCAACCCTGATAAAACAGGATAGCTTAATTTAACTGTATAATAAGTTAACTGTGTATGTGTGTGCATTTTTTTTACTGAAAACTGAGTACCTAAATAATTCATTACAAGATTATTTGGTTTAGGCATATTTATTTATTAGGCAATTCAATTGTCGTCTGCTTAAATAATTCTAAATTGACCCAATTATCAAATAATTATTCACAAATGAATATCAGAATATTTGCTCTATAAATAAATATTAATTACCGCTTAAATATGTCTTTTGTTGTTAATTATTGTGGATAATGCATGAGTAATTAATATAATTATTCGGACTTTGTATTAATTGTGACTTACTTTATCTAATTTGTTAAAAAATTATTCATTCTAAAATGTATGCCTTACATATATTCAAATTCATTAATTGTTTCATTATCATGGGAATTAAATTCTATTTCGGTCAAATAAAAGCAGCTTCTAAAAAATTTTAATATCTAGCTTTATGTTATTTTTATTATTTAAACAATTTCTGAACTTTAATTTAAAAATTTGAACAATGGAGTTTGTTAAATCGAAAATAGTTTGATGATCGTGATATATTTCCACAAACGACACTTTTATTTCCGTTTAACCAGTTTTCTATGAAGTCACGTGATTATTATCTATTTGAACGCACGCAACTTGGCGTTTCTTACAAACTTTTATTTGACTGGTTTTATTTATATATATAAATGTAAGTAAAAAAATATTCTTTTCCAGTTCAAATTTTGAAGTCGCGTTTTAAATCACTTCGTAATGGATTGCTTAAAAAGTTCTTGTATTTGAAGGCAGATGGAAACATTAAGGTAAATTGTTGTTGCCAAAGGGTGTTACCATCTGTTAAACGGAACCGAAACAAATTTGACATTAATTCATAAGTTTGTTTTGATTAGGTAGTCATTTGCCACCGAATCAAAATTTGAATGCTGCAGCGTCGAGTTGTCACTGTCGATGTGAAACAGATTGAAAAATAAACTCCGGAAACTAATCAATAATTAAACCATTGTGACGCCTCCGATGATTCTGCTCCAAATCACGCGAGTATGCTCTCATCGGCTGGTAAAGTTGTGATGAAGAATTTTGGAGGTACGAAAGCCGTCATGATCAAGAATACGAGTAACTGAGACTTAGACAGCTGTCTAGCGAGACGTGATTGCATATTAAAAAGAAACCATTTTCGATTCTACTAGTGTCATCTCTTGGAGTTGTTAACGGGTGTCAGGACCCTTAACTTTCAAAAAATGTGTGTGAAATACATTTTATTTAAACTTCTGCATTATGCATAAAAATCACCTCAAATAGATGAAATTTTTTTTGTGGGTATCAAATGATTTCATATGTGTAATTTGATAACAAAATATAAAAATTTATTTTTTTTAAGAAAAAATTATTGACTGTATTTTTAAGACTTGGAATTATTTTTTTTAAGATATGTGAGTTTTACTTCATGTAAAATGTACAGTTCAAATATTATGCGAATACCACCGAAAGAATCTCAAACTAAATTTAACATTTGTTTTCAGATGCTGAACCTATTTCATTTTCCAAACACGTATTTAATTGCTTTAAAAAAATGGTTAGAATTTAAAAATCGTAAGGTTTTGAAAATTAAATTTTTTTTTCAAAAATTTGTTTCTGTTCAAATACTTTAATTTAGGTTTAGGTTCTAGAGAATAATAATTAGAAGATATATACAATTTTTTATCCATTTCTAATGATTAATATTTCATACGTTTTACCTGGGGTTTGGAAAATGCATGTTGTGAGAAAAAGGAATTTAAAGTTAGAAATTTGAATAATTTTATATTCACTTTAATAGCCGACATGAAAAGCCTCTCATATACTAAGTAAATCATTAGTTTACAAATACACTTTTTGAATATGTATTATTAACTTGGTTAATTCACTTTCTAGGCCTCAAATCTCAAAAACATAGCCTATTGCATTTGTTTCGACATTTTTAGCGGTTTGAAATATGCACATATTTACAAAATGCGACAGTATTATTAACTTATAGGTATGTTACACAAAATAACTTTTTAAAGTTACATAACAACTACTTTTTTTTTAAATCTATAATTCATTTTACTTTATGTATGTTGTTTAAAATGTAAAAAGAAGAAGAAAAATTTGAGAAAAAATATTATAAAGCTAACAGTTTGAACAATTTAAAACTTATTTTTTAGTTACTCATTTAAGAAAACCTTAATAATTATAAAAAAAACCCTAATTTTAACAGTCAATGGCTCTATAAGGGGTCATCAATCTGAAAATCTGAAAGTAATCTACACTTTTGACTCTGTGACTTAGCCATTCAATTCATCTGATATTTCTATGTCTATATCTTTGCAACTGCTAGGAATATCAAAAAAAAAAAAAAAAAAAAAGATTGGTGTTAAATTATTCAGAATAACCTGTAATAATAATAAAAAAAATTATTTTCAAAAAAATTGATTTTTTGCAAGTTTAAAGGCTCCTGACACCCCTTAAGAACTTAATGAATGACTTTCGTATAATCCGGTCGAGGTGAAATTTTTCATACGCTCACAGCTCCGATGACAATACAGTTCTATGAGATGCGCAATCATTAACTAATTTTGGGGGATAATGAGCCTAGGATTCGTGCTTAACAACGTCCTAATCAGTGGAAATTTTGCATTCGCGTATAGCACTCTGAATTGCTTTTTCAGTTTTAAATTTCCAAACAAAAATAATTAAACAAATATAATTAAAAAAACATTTTAAAATTACATTTTGAGTTAAAGAGAGACTAAAACACATGAAAAGAAATGTTTAATGTGAAATTATATGTAATTTATAAAAGCTTAAGGTATTAATAACTTTTTATCTCATATATGTTGGTCAATAAAATACTTACTCTTTCAGTAATTACCTAATAATTACGGAAACCGAAAAGTAATCGAACTATTTTTGTTCTTGAAAAACATATATTTACTAAAGAAATCTTAAATTCTAATCAACAAAATAATTTCCATCATTTTCTAACACTTTTTACCAGCGAAAATGCAGTTGTTCGATTCTCTTTTTAAAAATGTCCTCCAGAACTCTTCCAAGAGCGATTTTACCCCTCCCTCATTGTTACAATTTTTTTTACCTCTTAAGTGTATTCTCTAAAGATCTGAAAAGAAGGTAATCTGAAGGCGCGATATCTGATGAATAGAGTGGATTAAGTATAAGTTTCCAATCCTAGCTCCCTTATTTCTTTCTGTATTATTTTTGTAACAAGAGGTCTTGCGTTATCATGTTGAAGGATCTTTTTTCTTTGTTATTGACGAAAACAGATAGTTTTTATTAGCTCTTGTTTCATTTGCTCGAGATGTTCACAAACACTATCGCTGTACCGGTCCTACCAGATACAAGCAATTCAGGCGTATGATAAAACAAAAATCCCATCACACACAAAGAAGGACCTTCTTTATTGTTAGCGGTGGTTGAGGTGTCGGAACAGAAGTATCTCCTGAAAAAAGCCATTGTTTTTTAGTATAGGATTTATTATATAGAACCCACTCCTCATCTCCAGTAACAATTCGTCGCAAAAATGGATCGGCTTCTTACTGAGCAAAAAGAAACGCGCTGATGGTACGCCGTTAATCGAGACCGCCGTCTCCGTCAATCCATGATCAACTAAAATTCCTTGTCTGTACAATTTTCCTATGCAATGAAGATGATACGGAACTGCAGACCATGGAAAGGCAATTTTCAATGATAATTCCTCAATTATTTGATGAGTAACGCAATCCACCGTCGCCTTCAGGATATCATCATCTAATTTTTGAGGTCGTCTTTTTCGTATGGCATCTTTGAGGTTCCTATTTTTATTTTAAAACTTTTCAAACCATTTATGACACTTGTTAGTTTCAGAACATCCCCGCAAGTGTCGATATATTTTCCCCAGCTTCGTTTGCCTTCATTCCTTGACCAAACAAAAACAGCTCTGACGTAAGTTTGTATTTTCTATTGTTGACCTTGAAATCTTTCCTCTTTGGTAGAAAAAAAAATGTTTTTACCGAAAAAAAAATTTACAACCAAGCTTTAACGTAATAACAAAACTTCCGTGTTTTTGGGACCGTGTCTCTACACAAACGCACTGTGAATGAGTTCATATAAGCAATTTTGAATACTTTTAGGTCCCCCGTAGATAAACATCACAGGCCTTTATAAATTAAATAACATTTTACACTTAAAAGATGGATTGTTATATCTTTTTCTCGATCTTAAAATGAATACTGGATTTAAAAAGGTTTTTTCGCTTATATATATATTTTCTCCTCGAATCTACGAGGTAGTATTGTTAAGTTTTAATTATTACGAAGAATTTACTGAGGTATCCGGATAAAATGTATTCTACTTATTAACTGATTCTTACGTACATAGTATGTTGCAAATTACAGCTATTTGCGTTATTTTGTTTATCTGGAAGCTTTAGAATGAAGAAATATCGGTATCGTAAAATTTAATTATTATTGAGTTATAACCATGATAAAAACTTAATTTTTTATTTCTTGTTCTTAAAAATTCTATATATAGTCTACTTATAGAGTTATATATTACATCTTGCGTTTCTTGATTTTTCGAAGACTGGAATTGAGGAACTGAGCTCCATCTTTTCAATACTGTGGGTTACGTCAATCTATGGTTTCTAACCAAACTAATACATGAACAGCTGTAATTTATATAACATTATGTACATTATGTTAAATTAATACGCATAATAAATATTATCTATAAGACCTCTATTATTTCTAAGTTACAAAAGCTTTACGATACCTCTCGTATATTGGAAAAAGTATTGGATTAACTAAATGCAATTAATTCAAAAGCTTACTGGATTCAGTGCTATTTTTGGATGACTTGTTTTTAAGTTTCTTAAAGTTGAAAACAATAAATGTTTCCAATATTAATATGGTAAAAGAATTATTTATTTCAATTTGTATTCCTTTATTTCCTTTGAATCTTACTCTTTGTTCTGCATGCTGTTTGAAGTAATCATAAGAAAATTTTCTGGTGAAGCATCAGTACTCATTTAAAATTCTTAGATACTATCCTTTCCAATTTAGTAATGAGAAATATAGAGAATATCAAAATAGACTGAAAACCCTTAGTAAGGAGATGGATATTCATTTCTAATTATATAGATTAAAAGAAATCTATATAGATGGAATGAACGAAAATAGATGACATGAGAATCATTATAAGCACTGGATAACTTGAAAACATTGATAGGTATATGATTATTTATAGCTTTTTATAATTGAAGTTTCTATTTGATTATATATTTTTATCCAGTAATAAGCATGAATTTTACCTAAGTGATTCTATATCACTTACTTCCTTAAGTCAATTTAAGTTAGCAGAGACGCTTCTGACAAGAAAAACTGAGCTTATTTTGGGCCAAGTTGCAATAATCGTCATATGTAAAAAACTTAGAAGCATTAAAAGTCATACTTAGCGTTGAAATATTTGTATAATTCTGTATCTGTTTATAAAGAGAAAATGACATTTATAAATATGATTAATCCTATATGATCAATTAATAATCCATATCTGCATTTACTTTTGTAAGTCATATACTTAAATTTAAGTATATTTTGCATAGAATCAAATGCATTTATTATTTTAAAAATTGGCAGAGTACTTATAACATAACAGTGCATACTTTAAGCATAGTTACAATTTCAATCTTTAAATAGAATAATTTAAAGACTGAATGATTGATTAGGCTATTGGCGACGAACCTCGAAATTTTGTACCGTGGACAAATGACGGTACCTCCCTCTCCTAACTTCCACACCTTTCCATCAGGAACACTTTGAGCCCCGACAAATTTAACGCGCATCAGACTCGGCGAATAAAATCTAGAAGTATATAAATTTTATGATTCAAATTTTCCATGAATTTATTCAAATATTGTTTAATTCTTAAAATTTGTGAGTGTTTGTTACAAAAAATATGTGAACTTTTCTGGACGTAACTTCATTTAATTATGTGCAAAATATCAACATTACTGATATCATAGATATTGAGAAGAATTTATACTAGAAATCAAAGAAACACGTTTTGAGAAAACGCAAATAACAGATACATTTCGTTATGTCGTTTGCATGTTTATTTATAATTTGAAAGGGAACTTATCACGCAGCGGCTTACGCCTCAACTTTACGTAACGTTAGAATGAAGGAATATTTATGCAAAAAAATATATATATATCGACAAAACACCAATTGTTGTATCTGCACATTTATTGAATTGTTATTATTATTTTAATGAGAGCATATTTTTAAAATTCTTGATTATAGTTTCTTTTAAAAAAATTCATATTGAGAGCAAATGTGAAAAGGTCTAAAACCATGTACATTTTATGCAGTAATTGTGTAACATAATTTTATGGCAAAATCTCTCATTCAAATAATAATAATAATGCAATAAAACCGCACATTCAAACTGGTGACTTCTTGACGCATAGGGTTTTTTATAACATTCTTTACACATAGCATTTTTTGACATTACGGGGATGGTAAAAAGGCTGTGTCTCTCCATATTTAAATGCTTATCTTAATGTCTTTGACAAATGCTTTACCATCACCGTAATGTCAAAAAACACTGTGTGAAGTAGCTCCTATTAAAATTCAATGTTATACTTTTTTGTTCATCACATTCTCATAAATAATATGTCTACAGAATCAGCAAAGAACCTAATATTTTTTAATCACAAAATTAAAATATGAAAAACCTGACGCCTTTTAGTGTCTCAATTACCTTAAAAACATCAAAAGTTTTCAGTGCTTATTCCATTGGTAAACAAATAAAGGCCTACAGTCATGCACTTAAATTCCATGTTTGTGTAATTCTATTAAACTCAAAGACAAAGTCGTAACCAAAAATAATGTTCCCCATTCTTATTTGAGATGCTCAAAAAACAAATAAAGAATATTAAAACAGAAAAAAGTTTCACAATAATATTAAATATGTAATCATAAAGATAAAAATTATTATTACATCTAATCATTTAATACTTAACAAAACATTTTTATTTAACTATAAAAAGTAATAAACTTATAGAAATAATTTTGAATTTTATAAATTAATTTCCCCGTAGAATTCTTAACTTATTTCTTCGTTTTCGATTTTTTAATTTCTTACTCGTTTTGTATGTTCTTAAGAATTACTTCATTTGTGGTTTAAATACGGCTGCGAAGAATTTTAATAATTAACTTAGGTAAATGAATTATAGATAACCTTTTCTAGTCATAAATATTGAAATATGCATGAAATATTACTAAAGCATATTTTATAGTGAATAAGATATAATTGTGAAACTTTAATAATAAATAGGGCAATTAAAATTACTTAAGTGCATAGGAAATCTTGAAAGCGCATAAAAAGCGAATTTATATGAAATTCAATATATTTTATCTCTCATAAAATATCCACCCTGAACGTAAACCTGTTATTAATTATTCTAAATACGTATTAAGTTTTATGACATTTATATATATATATATGTAATGATTTAACTTAATTCCCATTAATTTTTCACTATAATAATTTAATTTACTAAATTTGCCCATTCTCTCCTTTAAAAGATAATGTTCATTCGTATTTTCTGATCCCCTTCCAAAGTATCCTTTTATTTATTACATCACGTGCGCTTAAAACTGGTTAAATCCGCTTAAACCAATTATAAATCTGTCAAAACAATCCCTTTTAATTGCCTATCCATTATGATATTTTCCCAGAAATCCCTCCATCCATACCACGTGTTTCTGACGTTTCAAATGAAATTTCCCTCATATATAATAAAAAACCACAG
Source organism: Nephila pilipes (assembly GCA_019974015.1). NCBI lineage: Eukaryota > Metazoa > Arthropoda > Arachnida > Araneae > Nephilidae > Nephila > Nephila pilipes. Next base: position 252,434 of record BMAW01024865.1, read on the forward strand.
CAAGAAGCTCTCATGCTCTTTCGATTCTTCTCTTGATTTCTTGTTATGCGATAGTCTGTAACTAATGGCGGAGTGGAAATGGTCTCTCTCTCCGCTACAATAAAGTAATTCTATAAAAATGGAATTTGTTTCGACTTCCTTATGAAATACTTTAATAGTACTATTTAAAAGAATGTCTTTACATATACGTAAGATATAAAAGCCAAATTTATTATAGAAAAATACACAGTATAAAGCTGAATTGATTAAAAATAAAGCCTTCTGCAGAGAAAAGAAAACGATTTAAAGAATATTGAGTCTATCGGCCACGACTGACAGTTATATACATGCTTGAGCTATGAATGAAAGAGGTTTTGTATGTCTTGTTGGAATATGGCAGTCCAAGATGTCTCCACTTGATGCCAAAGTTGATCCAGTGTAACAGCAGTTGGTATGTACCAGGCCAGTCATTTTTTAAGTATTCATCACACAAGATGGACAGGGGAACATGCAAGTCAAGAAGATTGCAATGAAATATGGTAGGTGAAGAAATTTTGAGCCTAGGATGCCACGCGTGCTCGCATATTGTGACGCCGAAATGGGGATATAAGCTCTAAAATCTTAGAAAAATATCCCTGTTGGTTCATTGAGCCGGTTGGTCAACAGTTAAGCAATCACTTTCATGGTGTCTAAGATTCTAATCCAACCATTGTGGTGTTGCAGGCAGAAGCGTATATTGTCTTTAAAGACAATGTCGTTCTATTCAATTTCTTATGTACGCAGTTCGATGCACTATTGCAGGCGTGTGGTTTAAAAAAAAGCATTGGAACCGTGTGTTCATTGCTTTTGAGACCATTGATGTGATTGTTGGGAAATTAGCAATAATAGCAATGAACACCTTGTGGACAATTTAATGAGCTGCCAATGGTATCGAATGATACATGAGGACATTAACTGTACAGCAGACTGTATTTGCGGTGATATGGTTCCTGATGTAACAAAGATTTCTTCAATCCATGCGCACAATACGCCTATCATCACGTATAGTGGTGAAAGGGCGAATGTAATCTGTGCATTCGATCATTCGTTGCTTCCTGCATCGATCAATTAAACATTCGAATCATTGTTACTCGGTAACTTCAGATACGATCACTGATTTCAACGAGAGATAATCTACACTCTCTAGAGGCAACAATTCTTCCTCAGCCTTAAAGACATTCTTGAATGAGGCTCCTATTCTTCTTCGAGGCATACCAAAGCTGCCCATGAAATAAAATCGATAGAAAAAGTAATTATAGTATTTCGAAGCGACATTCTGTTCTCTCTTTATATAGTGCTTATTGGGGGTGGTACAGGCGTTTATGATGTACGTCTGTGCACAAATGCTATTCATTTGCTGAATACATCTCGATACACACTCGAGAAATTTCACACGGTTTTTAGGCTTCCTTCATAATGTTCATTTATAGTGACCAGCAGTGTAAATTGCGAGCAAGGTGTCACAAAAGTTGCGAGTCTATAACAGATTATTTGATACTTCAGATTGAAGCAGTTGATCTTGGGTATATTTGGGATTCATTTGAACTTCTATATATGGCTTTGAATTTCTCTGTAGAATTGGTAGTGACAACCAAATTATGAAATGGTTTCAATGTTTATAACAAAAAAAAATTAAGTTTACTGCTAATGCATTTGTTTTAAAAAGAAAATATTTTGCAAATATTTTTTTAGACTGTTTTATTTAAGACTCAGAAATTACAATTGTTTCAAAATTAATGAAATTTTTTTACGAAGTGGAATCCTCGTTTTTTTTATACAACGTAGAATCGAATGAACAAAATATATGAAACGGTTAAAAGTACTGGAATATTTTAAAAAAAAGTGTGATTACATTTAATTTCACCAATCATCGAGATTCTAACGGAAATATGCCCCATTTTCCAGGATTTTATAAGGTAAGACGTCATATCTTTTCTTTTATAAAACAGTTTGCATTTTCTGAAAAGTAAATTTTATGTGGTTTCAAGCTTTTACTTTTTAAAGTAACTGAGTGATTGTTTATTAACATCGCTCTGATAAACGAAACGAGGACTATTCATGACGGATTTTGATCAAGTAACGAGGACGAATGAACTTGAGCTGGCATTTCCTTCTCGAAACTTCCACATCACGTCAACCGGGGACTTTGAGCCTCGCTCAGATTTAATTTCAATCCATCCTACTATACGGTGTGGCATCCGGGAAAAAACCCAGGAGTCGATGTAAACAACGCCGGAGGCGAGTCTGCAAGCATGACCACTGAAAGCATCTGAATGTGGTAGAAATATGAGGTGCATATACAGTTGCAAGCCGAGAAGTTCGCGAGCCGGTCGTTGAAATTACTTTTGTTGTAAACTCTTAGTGATCCATGGGAAAGCACAGATAAAGCGCTAACTGCCAAGGTCGCGACTTAAAATAATCAGTGCCACCTGGTTTCTCGCTAGCAAACACAACGTTATCACAATCTGAACAGCTAATTCTCTTTGTTGCTGTATGGTATTTGTGTAAGACAACCAGACATCCCACTTTTTAACAATTTATCCTGCGCCCCGTGGGGTCTTAAGAAAGTCCCAATTTTTAGAAAGAATGCAAGACAAGCTAGGGAACGTTGAGAGACGGGAATGGAATATACAGTTTTCGACTTCCACGTAGCTATTTCACCAGGATATGAGTTTTATATTATTTTTGTCAATTTTATTTTGTTAAACTTTAATAACAAAAATAATTGTTGAGAAGTGATTATCAGGAACTGCTTATCAAAGTTCGTTTTGATCAGTTGCTAGAATACGATCACCATTGTTTGGATTTAATGAAAAAATAATTGTTGAGAACTGATTATCAGGAACTGCTTATCAAAGTTCGTTTTGATCAGTTGCTAGAATACGATCACCATTGTTTGAACTTAATAAGCAGTGGCATTTTTCGGCACTGGCAGCGACGAAAGCATTTTGTAGCTGTAAAATGAAGAGAGAACACTTCGTACACTTCCACAGATTTTATTCTCATGGCGACATGTTCCGCTAGCGATCTAGCATCATTTGGAACATTGTTGAAGCGGAATTACATCTTATTCAAAAATTGGAAACGGAGGGGAATTTTAGAGAGGAGAAGGGTCAGGGTATAAGGAGTTTGTTGGTCGTCCACGAAATAACGCTTTCGCATACTGAGTTTTGTAATTGTCTCTCATACGATACACATTGTATTGCGAGCTAGTTAAACCAGTGATGTCAATAAATCAGCTTTCAGATTATTTCTGTAGGTCATTTTTTTAGGTATCAGATTTTTAATCAAGAACCCCCCCCCTCACGTCAATGGTGTTCCGCTTTTGGAAAGTTAAAATCTGGTCCCCTTAGATTTGTGGCATATAGAAAAAGAATGGCTTTAAGAAATGTTTTTAAGCGTTGTACTCCTTAGATGTTTGACGGTCTTATAAATTAAAAATTTTTAGTGCAGAAAAATAACCCACCTATATTTTTTGAGCATTGATCCATAAGTTCAATTATTTTTATAAAATAATGTTTCAAAATATGACATTTTCCGTTAATGACCTCTTATTCATCAATTTTGGTGATAAGAATTGTGTTGTTAAGATGAAGTCTCAAATAATCAATACGAGAGAAAAGAAAGAGGAGATTATATTATACAGGAATATTAAACTGCCATATTAGTGAAATCTCTTGTTATGATTTCTTTACAGATCTGATAAGTATTTGAGTTTTTAATATATAAAGAAGTGGATGGAATTAATTCATCGAAAGAATACATTAAAGTTGTGTTTTATGCAAGTAATTCTAATGAGTTCAGAATTAATTAATAATAGTTCTAACAGTTTTTAGCATATTTTTCCTTTCATTTTTCAAAAAACTAAATTTTTATAAATGCCCTTAATTAATAATGGAAATTCTGTTCATAGTTATTAATTTTTTTCTTGTCTTGGTAAGAGTTGAATATTTAAGAATTCGTTTCCGAAAATTATCACTAGTGTGTGTGTCTTTTCTATGTCTTATACTATACTTCGTTTTTATAAAGTATATTTTGTCTCTAATAAGACTTGTAAAAATATCTTTTACTGAAAATGGTTATAATGAATTATATTATTTAAAAAACGCTTTATGAAAATATGAATTACGAAAAATGAAAAAGTACTAATTTTTTTCAGTATCTCCTGTGTCTCACAATTGCATTAAAATTCTTTCATATCATTCTATATTTTTTTGTACTATTTTTCTGGAATAAGATATGTCACATATTTTTGTAACCAAATACACCATATAATAACTCTATTTTTATTAATTTTTCGAAGGTTTTCAAAAACTACTGTGAGTGTAGAAAGTATTCTTACAAGAGCGCTCTTGTGAAAGTAACTACGGTTTTAGTATGCTATTTATTTATAATAAAACTAATTTAAGAGGAAACATTAAATACAAATACGTTTTATAAATATGAATATTGGATGAAAATGTAATATTTATTGAATTTTTTTTAAATATAAAGATAAATAAATCTTAGTGATTTTTTTCAGACATTTAAAGTAGTATTCTTACATTGAAACTCAAGATAATCTTTTAAGTGTCTTGTGATGGGATCAGCAATTTATTTGACATTATTCATCTTGAGGCACATGTAAGATAATATGATGGAAAATACATCTGATAAATAATGCAGAATTTTCGATTTGTGTGGGTCGTATGAGTTTAAAGAAAACTGATTATAAGACTTCGTTTAGGCGACAGAACCTATAATAAAATTTCCTTATTTGTTGGTTGACCACGTTCTATTCTGCGGTTAATTATTCAGTAAAATTCTACAGAAAATCTTCTGGTTTGTCTATTTCTACTTGCCTCTGGCTATAGACGATTTTTTGCGCATTCTTCGAAGAGAAATTCGAAACTAAGTTCTCTTAAAATTACAGCAAACAGAACAATAGATGAATAGCTTCCTCCAAATTTACAGTTTGAAATGCAAGCAAGGTATAAGGTCTTCTGGGTAATGGAGCACGCAACAAAATCTTTATGAATGAGAGGAATCAGAAAATACGATTATACTTCGCTATAAAATACATAAACGAAAGCCAAGTGTTCAGGAGAAAAGCTATTAATTTTGTCGAAAATATGAGTTTAATATTTTTGGCTCGGTCAGTAAACTAGTGATGTAGAGAAAACAAGAAATGGACACTCTTCTAAGAAATTTACTTGAAACGATGAAACATGAAGTTAGAACATGTTTGCTTGGGGTATATGAATGCATCGGAGAACTGGAATTTAGTCCCGATTGACAGAATCATGAAAAGCAAGCTTTATGCTGGCAGGCCCTCAAGATCTTATAATCTGTTTTAGGTATCGACTTCACAAGAAGGATACTAGTGATTTCCTCTTTTTTGTGTAGTATATTGACTTTAGTAAATGCGGGTGAAACGCCCCCGGAATACCCTAGTGATCTTTCTCTATTTTTCACTCCTTTTTGTCACTCATTTTTGTCTTCCCCTCATTTTTTAAAAGTCTGGACACCAGTTACAGATTGTTTGGTGCAGCTTAACCATATCTGGCTCTAGCGTCATTAATCATCACCATCACACCAAGCACATTAATATGGACAGTGTAACGAATAATTTACTGTCTAGTGCAAGGAAAAGAAATCTACTCGAAGATTACGTTTTCATGCATGGTAATGACCCCAAAAATACGATCATAAATATTCGACTATGGATCTTATGTAACACTACTAAATTTATGAAATTTCCTCCTCGCTCTCCAGATATCACTCATGTATATCTATATTATGGAACATCTGTTTGAAATTATTAATCAAAATGTTTGAACCAAAAAGAAGCTTTTAAATATGAATGGAATGGGGTTTACTTCTAGTATAGGGACATCAAAAATGATTCTCTCTATTCACTGAAGACTCAAAGAAATTATTTAAGATAAAGGATATCCTAGAAGATATAGTTACAAGAAATAGCTGTGGGCATACACTTAAAACAGTTCAACAAGGGAGGATAATGGAGAATGACGCATTATTAACAATATTCAGGAATTAATGGAGCACAGGTAGCAGAACTTGTGTAGAATAGCAACACAATAGCAACAAATACAGCCCTTATAATAACAGTAATAAAAATAATATATGTGTATTATATTATATTTTCTCCTAATAGAGATTTCAAGAAAATTGCAGCATTTTCGGAAACTTTCATTTGGCTCCAAAAATGGTTCTCCAAATTCGTCGACAAGGTTAAGAAGTCTTTGTTTAAGCTTTCATTGGTATCCGAGCAATATATGCTTAAGTAGCACTTCCTTTTTCGCAGTATCGTTCCAGAGATGCGTCATTACTGGTTCGTAACAATATTAAATGCAAAATGTCACCTTAAACTTTTAATACCATGCCTATTGTACGAATATTTTCCACGCTGTAAGACTGTGCGTTATTATGTTTTTCAAATTTTATGTTTTTACATGTAAATGCTTCATGTAAATTGAGTACTGAATCAAGACATGGTATTTTAATACTTATGTTTAACACCTTATTCTGTAAATGAACTATGTAATATTTTAACAATTTCTCTTTAGAGTATGACTACCAATACATCAGTTTTTTCTGCACAGAGTGTAGAATAGAAATGCGCAAACATTTCCTCCAAATATGTGATTAGAAGAATATAAATAGTTCGAAAAATCTAAAAATTTAATTTTTTTCTTCATTATAGATTCTGAAGAAACTGGTATTCTCAAAAAGGCAATTTTTTTTAATTATGATAGCATTATTTGTAAAATAGTCGACAGTCGATGCTAGAAAATACACAGTTCTTTACCTTACCAAAATATTTCAAAGACAAGCACAGTTTAGTTTAGTTTTTATTAACGTCGCACTAAAAGCAACATGAGGGCTATTGGCGATGGACCTCAAATTTTGAAGCTACGGTCAAGTGACGAGGACGACACCTGAGCTGGCACCCCCTCACTTAATTTCTACACCACGCGAACGGGTCAAAGACAAGCACAAGTAATTCTTTTTGGTAATGAGGTGTCGAGTTAGATGCCGTTTTCTTTTCTCCATCATAGATAAAAAATCACGAGATTTATTGCTAATAGCATTCTATTTGTTAATGATTATTAGCTTATTAACGTCGTATCGAGAGAAATATGAAGGTTATTGATGACAGGCCTCGTAATTTTGAGTCTCTGACAAGTGATGAGGACCACACATGAGTTGGTACATACATGTCTAAACTTCCATGCAACGCTAACGGGAGGACTTGGGATCTCTATCACATTTAATGACCTTCAACGCCCTTGTGGCATCACGACTAGAACCTAAGAATCGACGGAAATAACGTCGGCCACGATATCATAATCTTGACCAACAGGCTAATGAGGCCACTGTGCTATTTGAAGTGCAATGTTAGTTTAAATCAGTTAGTCAATCAACCAATCTGAAATTCCGATACAAAAATGGAATGGTTTCAATGTTTTGAAAAAAATTGATGCACAACAGCTAAATGTTCATTCTTTTTATAGAACCTTTTGTTTCAGTTCGAATCGGAGTTCCAGATCAATGCAATAAATATGTATTTTCACTTCGAATATTATTTTATTCATGTATTCAAACATATTTTTTTTATATGGCCCCGGTAGTCTGATGGTCATGATGGTGGAATTGCGGCCGACGTTGTTGAGGCTCTATGCCACTGAAGACTGGACTGATTCCTGTAAAATCTATCAGAGTCAAAAGTACTACCATTGGTGTGGAGACGGAGGTGCCAACTAAAATGTTTTCCTCATCACTTGACTGAGGTTCAAAATTATGAGATCCGTCGCCTATATCTCTCGTGTTGCTTCTGAGTGTGACGTTGATAAACAGTCATAATCACGTGAACACTCATGCTCAAGCATATAATCTTACATATTATATATATGATCAGAAGAAAGAATATGTAGTTTTGTATAAATTTGGTCAAAGAGCATGTGGAAGAGGTATAAATACCAACGTATTGGTTGTAATATTCAGTAAAAATGTATTCTAATTAAATATCGCTAAATCTATAAAAAAATACTTCGAAAATTTTAGTAAAACAATTACTCTACTTTAGTAAATTTATTAATAATATTTTAAATCTCATTTGTTTTATATATATATTCGAATTTCTGCATTGTCTTCAGGTGCATTATTTTTACTTTAAAAAGATGCCTATTATGTAATAATGGTTGCACTCGACCGGAAAATGATACGCAGGGGTTACAAAAAGTACCTGTTTTTGACGACATATGGCATCATTATTGAGATAAGTAGCTGTTACCATTGTGTACTTCCGTATGTGCTTAAGCAAGTGTGACACTGATTCGTAGGATAGTTTGGATTAACGCCTCGTCCAGTGCCGTCCATGAGACTTAGTTTCCCCATAATGCATCGGAAACCAAGTAACAATCTAAACAAAATTCTATGTGATAATACAAAGAAGACAAATTTATTGATTTATTGCTTATTAACGTCGTACATAGAAACACCTCAAGGACACTTGGCGATGAGCCTCGTAATTTGGAATCACAATGAAGTGAAGATTCCAATACCTAGACTGGCATCTCAATCTTAAAAATTCGTCCACATTCCAGGAGGACTTGGAGCCTCGATATCTTTAATGAACAACAGTCCCATTTAAAAGCTCCGTAAAAAATCTTCACGAAATAAAGTCAGGCTTGTGTTTGTTTCAAAATATCTGTAAAGCAGAGAGATATTTCTGGTTCTTGTTATCCTTTTAGTATTTCCCTTTTCCATTTGTCCCAAAAGGGAAAGATTCTATTCAATATAAAGGAAACCTTAACTCTGCATCCTTTCATTTCAACACTTCACGGTTTGTAAGTTATTCTATGTTATTCTATAGGAAGCCTAACAGTACTTTTTGTGAAATTTTTTCAGTGGCAGTGGTGATGTTTTTATTTGTGCGGTACTGGAATATAGCAATTTTTTTTTATGTTTGGTTGGGATGTAAACCTGATGGGCGGTTACAGGAGCATCTACTTCCTTTTTTTGTGAAATACGGAAAAAATAATTCAATATTTTGTTGTCGAGAGGGGAGGTTAAAACGATGGGTGGTTAATGAGGCATTTACTATCTTTTTAATTTGTGTAGTACAGAAAAAAACTACGTAACTCTCTGGTGTTGAGAGAGAAGCTAATCATGTCAAGAAGAAGAATTTCGAACTGATTTAAACGGATTATAAGATAAAATCGTAATTTTTGTTTCATTTTTCTCAGTATGAACAACAATAGCCTATCGGTTCGAAAATACGCACAATATTATTTTAAAATTTTATATCAAAGACAGGAAAATAAGAAAATGTAATATTTAAAGTTGTTTTTACTGTTTATTTTAGGGAATACGTGACACAAGCGAGAGAAAAAAAAATTTTCGAAAAAATATATTTCATTACAAAAGAAATTATGTATATATGTACGAGGTGTGGGTATTAAATAACGAGACTAACACTGCTACAGAAGTACACATGTGAGAAATCAAAATAAAAAGCATGACAGTCATTCTCATTATTTAATAGCCACACCTCAGTTATCTATTACTTGTTATACAAATGTGTAAAACCGGACTCTGTTTCCTTTATTTAGCGCTGTTTCTTGTGCTATTGGGCATGGTAGTTTTGAGAGGCTCTTTGTGTGAGATTACATTCATTTTTGTCAAAAGAATTGTTTTTGATGTTCTGCTCAATTGTTATTTCTTTACAGGACAGAAAAGGATATCACAGTCAGCCAAATGACTTCATATTATTTGATGCTCTCTATGTAGTAAAAATTTGTGTACGTTGGTCTATTCTCTCGATATCGTCTTCACTAACCTCGGATAATAATATGAATTGAATAAAATTACAATTTCTTCCCATCCAATATGAAACGCGCTTAGGTGAGTAAAATGAAGATAGAAGAGAAGTGAAGTGAATTTAGGATAATAATATATACATGAATAGAATTAAAGGAGAAAGAAGGGAGATAGAAGATAATACCTATCTGACAGAGATTTATATTTTGTATTGAATCAGTTTACCTAACTTTGTGAAAGAGAATCGAAGCAAAATCTATTTAAATTATTAAAATAGGAATAGGATGTTTGTGTGCAAGGATTGAATCAGAACGAATGATTTGGTAAGCTAAGGTTTTATAAATCATAACCTAGGATTGTTGAATTATTTGGGATTCGAGAGAGAGAGAGCGAACTCAACTTATCTGTGCGTAATTGATAAATAAAGTATTTTATCTTTCTCATGCATGTCTCCAGTTGGAGATTCGTAACATTAATAATATTTTAATAAAAAAAAAAAAAATGGCTGCTGAATTAAATAAAAGGCAATTGTCACAAATTCCAATTAACAATTTCTTTTTCAAAATATCTTTTGGTAAATTAATTTTAACTCTCTCAAAAAATTCTTATGAATTATTTTTTGTTTGTTTGAAGAAAATTGTTTTCTGTATTTGCTGCTTTCGTAACTGCATTTGGTGAAAAAAAGGTTAAATGAGTTTCAAGACTGAGAGATGATGTGCTTATGAAAACATTCAGATTTTCAATAAATTAGTGTTTATTCCAGATTGGTGAAGGCCGCGGTAGCCTAGTGGTCAAGGTCGTGGACTAGCGGCCAGCGGTTTTCGTTCAGTCGCGGGTTCGATTCTTGGCCGCCAAAGCCCCGCCGTGTAGCCGGGGCTGATGCACGTTAAATCTGTTCTGGGCCCAAAGTCCTCCCGTTGGTGTGGTACGGATGTTAGGAGAGGGGGGGTGCCAGCTCAGGTGTCGTCCTCGTCATTTGACCTTGGTTCAAAATTACGAGGTCCGTCGCCAATAGCCCTCGTGTTGCTTCTAGTGCGACGTTATTAACACTAAACTAAACCAGTTTGGTGAAAATGTTTTAATTCCATTTTTTAAACAGAAGTATTTGAACGATCAAAATAATTGTTCAAAATAATCTTCGAGATTGAAGAGTTACTTAAAATACACAATAGATTAAGAAATAACGTTTTTTTTTTTCTAAAAAATTAATCACTCGTGCCAAGTTTGATAATATAATTTAAAAATCTCAATTTTTCCTCTACTATAGATTGAATTATAAAAACCCATAAAACAGATTATTTACCTTGGCTTTAAATATAAGTAGAAAATTGATGAAAATACTATTTAAATTTTAAATAACTAGAAGCAATATAAATATTCTTGAATAAAACGATAAAAAAGTAAATAACCAATACAGTCATCAACATTTCTTAAAAATATTTATTCATGTGATATGAACACATACGAACCATATTTGTTCACAGTTTTATAAACATCGAATAAAATTTGGAGATTTTATTCTTTTGCGTGCCCTTAAATGTGGTACACAAACAAAAAGTTTAAGGGGATGGTATGTATGAGAAAAAAGTTTTCTTCTTTGATAAAAATATTTCCTTCTGATATTTATTAATGTTTGATTATAAATGTAAACAGGCGATATTTGCAGTAACCTTAGTATGATGTAGTAATTAGTAGCAAATGTGCAAGCATTAAGATAAAGAAATTGGTCGATTCTATCGTGAGAGCATGTTTGATAAAAAATGAATACACGTTAAAGTTATAAAAGTATTTAAATAAATATTTATACAAGCAGATAAAACATCAATTTTCAAACTTGATCGTAAATGTATTCCTTGAATTTAATTTTTTTAACATATCGTCTTATCATGTTTAAAATCTGTAATATTCTTAATATATAAAGTTTTTTAATGACGATTATCGATTTTCTTGGCTATGTTTTGAAATCTTATATTAGCTGCTTAAACATTTGGTACCGTCAAAACTTTTAATTGAAAAAGGAACTCTCATCATTGAATTATTCATCTCTTATTATTGGGCGGAATTTAAGATGATGCCCACACACATAAGGTGCTCTTTTAATAAGGATTTCTTAAAAATATTTTCTGAGTTACGGCAACATTCAACTTTGTATTGTACATGGTATTTTGATTTTTCAACTGTTTTATTGAAAACATACATATTTATACGATTTGCAAAATTATACTGTTACCATCATTTTGTTTTAAAAGAAAGGGATTTTTGAGTCTATATTCATAAAATCGTCAAATCGCGTTTCTCTTTGATGTGGCAAAAAAACATTTAACGTAATAAATATAAGTTAATATATGATATTACCCTATTATCGTTCTCCTCTGTCATCTTACTATTTACTCTAATCGCAAAATCTAAATTTTAACTTATGTACAAGCACAGGCAAATTAATTAAAATGGTCAATTATATCCAAAATATCTTTTATTAACCCTCAAAGAAAAGGGGAAGGGGGTTGCCCTCTTCAGTAAAGTCCCTATTCGCGAGTCCTAGTAACTTTTATAATATGTCAAAGAACACGCTTACTGGAATATGATGCTAGTTCTTCCTTCAAATACTCCAATAGCGTCACGTCATGATCCCTCCAAATCAATTTTCTTTGCCAGAAGACTTTCATGTTGATCGAAGTAACACCCTTCTTTTTGTTTCAATCCAATTCTATGTCGCTTTCATATTATTCGATTTGTTCCACTTCCAAAGCTTACTTATTTTGCATCACCAAATATCGATTGATTGGGAAGAGAGTGAAAAAACTTGTTATAAAGTTAAAAAGAACCACCAAGTGATTTGTTAGTTGAAAGAAAAATTCGTTTATAGTCAATTTTACAGAGTTAAGTTAAAATTTTCAATGAAATAAAACAATGATTAATGAATTATGTGATTTTTGAATTCCATCATTAATGAAGAGGAAACAATTTTGATTTTTGCAAATATTTTATGATTTAAAAATTAAAAGAGCTTTATGAAATAATCCCTAATTTTAAACACCAAGAATTTCACCCATGAGGCTTTAAATTTTATCGTTATAAAGGAAAAAATTATTCAAACTTCGCAGTTTCAAACTTTATTTAGTTTTCTACAAAAAGAAACCCTAAAAACAGTTTTACAATAAAAAGTTTTTTAAACAAATTTTAAATAATTTGAGACTGTTTGCTGTTTTGTATCATGCAACAAAAATGCACGTGTTAAGTAATTTATGCACATTTCTTCTTATTATTAATCTCATCTAATTAACGATTTCAAATTTCTGTTGGAAATGGAGATTACTTTTTAATACATATTAAAAATAGAAGTTTTTTTATTATCATGCAATAAAAAGCAATTTAAAAATGTTTTGACTATAAAGTAAAAAAACTCAATAAGGATAATTTTGAATACAGAAAAATGAAACTGAAAACTGAATGTAATAAAAAAAACTGAAGTATATTAGATGACAAAAATGTACGATTTGACTTAAATTCGTCGCTAATCATAGGTAAATCTCTACAATATTTTTTCAGCCGATGATTTTCGTACATTTAGCCATTTAGTAGTTCTGAGCAATGATAGAATTATTAAAGCAAATTTAATATATAAACTCTAAACTTAGTAGGACTTAATGGACATTTTATACTGTTCAGACACTGTTAAGCGTTTCAAATTTGTGAAAAATATTAAAATTTTACCAAAATGAGATCATTCTATAATTACACGTTCTTCTTCATGGAAAGTGTCTGCTATAAAATTCTAGTTTCTGTATGTAATGTAAATTTAAATTCAACTGATAGTAGCCATGGGAAGATATGTTTAAATTATTTAAAGAGACGTCGGAGAAATTAGTCTGCATCCCAGACGTCTGGTAGCTTGTGTTCTAACCAATACAGTGAAGGCCAGGCATTAACTTCTACGCTTGTAACTAAATTTGCTTAAAATAAGTTAGGAAGTAGAATACAGTTTCAATAAATATTAATTTACCTCTTTGTGAAACGCTACTTTAACAGGGAAGTATCGTAAAGTTTTAATTATATCAATAAGAAATAGCCGATATGTTTCTAGTATAAAAAAAATGTTTTGCTTGTTAATTGATCCTTATGAACATAATGTTATTAAATACCGTGATTGGTTTGGTTTCACGAAGACGTACATTGTAAAACCCCGCAGTGCAGTGAAGATGGACTCCCACGATGTGATATTTGTCTTCATTTGAAAAGTGATAGTGCAGGACAATCAACGATAAAAAGATGACAGTTTATAGAAATACTTACTCATCATATAACACTGCTTTAGTGAAGAAAGCGGATAATTTAATCGTATTAGATCGAAGAGCAACCATTCAATTGATCCTGAATTAAACTTATCTTAGTTACGACAGAGGGAGGAAAATTATTCGTTAATGAGCTGCACGTGTCAAATGTATGAGCACATTTTGTTACATGTTTACTGATTCCATTTCAGAAGCAAAGATGGTGCGACCTGTTAAGGAAGATGTTAAAACTTTTTGAACAAGAAGAATTTTCGGTCGCCTAGTAATATGAATGAACCTTTGAACTGTAACCGGCTGTAGTTTAGTGGTTATGGTTGAAGACTTGCTTTCAGTCTCGTTCTCTCCATTCGTGGGTTCGAGCCCTGATGCCACAAGAGATATGCCGTGCATCAGGGCTGATGTACGTAAAATCTGTTAAGGCTCCATGTCCACCAGTAGGCGCGGTATGGAATTTTGCACAGGGAGGTGCTAGCTCTAGTATCATCCTCATCACTTGACTGAAGCTCAAAATTACGAGGTCCGTTGAGAATAGTCACCATATTTCACCTCAATACGACATAAACAAACAGTCTCAATCACATTAAATCTTTGATCCATCAATATGATGCAGAGGCCAAAAATGTAAGCAAGGTTTGGAAGCGCAGCACCTCACCTTCCCGCAAAAAGGATAAGGTGCAATACTCTGACCGGAGGACCATGCTGTCTATTTTCGGGACAGACGGGAAGTCGTCTTAACGTACTACTCACCACCACCCTCTGGTGCCGATCATTGTAGACTGCTACGACAATTTCGTGAGACTCTGATCAAGTTACGACATATTAGGATCACCAAAGGCCTCCTCGTCCCCCCGACAATGCACTTGATTACTCTTCTAGAGATGCAGTTGAGGAATCAAAGTGATATAGCTTTGAAATTTTGCCACATTCATTTTGTTCTCTCAATCACTCCCCAAACAACTTTTTGTTATTCTTAGAACTAAAAAAAAAAAAAAAAAACTATTTAAGAGCCGAGGAATATACAAGAGGTTGAACAATAATTTTCGATGCGATCCACAGATTTCTGCAATATCGGCCTCCAAAATTTCAAGGCCAAGAAATATTGTCAAGAATGTATAACTCTATATAGACCATGTAGAGAAGCCTTAAGACTAACGAATAAAAAATTAAATTTCAATAAGGATTATTTTTGGTGTAATGATTAAAACTTTACGATATTCTCTTGTTTTTAGTCAAATTTACGGTCAAGCACTTCCGATTTATATCATTACCTGATCACTCAATCTGATATGCCTGATTTATATTATTACAGTAAACATTTACAATTATATGTTTATAAGCCCAATAACAAACATAGAACATTAAAGGAACATGAAGTTATTGCCGTTCAGAAAGGGTAGTTAACTTGATGCTAGAAGCTTGAAAATTCAAGCCTCTAATACCTTTCAGATCTTTCAATGAAATAATTGAGTCCCATGAACGTAAAATACCATTAATATTATTTATTAATTTATTCACGTCGCACTTAGAAACAACATCACAGCTACTGGCGACGGACCTCGTAATTCTGATTCTAGGAAGAGACGAAGATGACACCTGAGCTGGCATTTCTTTCTCCAAAATATCCCGCCTAACCTACTGGGAGATTAGGGCCCTCGATAGATTTAACGTAATCATCACCGCTACACGGAAGGTCTTTTGTGGCATCAGGTCTCGAACCTATGACTCGATGGACACAACTGGCAGTGAGTTCACGACCATGATCACTAGGATACCGCGATCTTGTGCGTGTACAAAATAACAGTTTTTAAAATAAAATTTACTTATGTTGCATTATAAGCAAAAACTTTTTTTTTTATCACATTCATAGTTTAAATACACTTCGATATTCAGGTTCGGGGAGAAACGTTCGCATTAAAAAAAAGCCGCTTTAAGAGACTTTGCTTTGGATGTTAGATTTGTGTCTGTTATTTATTTTAGATAACTAACTCACCAAGTATTTGTTTTTCCATTATAAATAAACTTTAAAATACCAAAAAGGAGTACTTTTACTAAAAAAATTATTTAAATTTAAGATAATATGAGTTTTTTTTAATATTATTGAAAATAATACTTATATATCGTTTAATAAACTTCTGTTCACGACATTTGATAGTTTAATTGTATTCAGAATAATTTAAACAGAGATAAAAAAAAAAAATAAGCCTCTGTAGTTGTAAGGAACGAGATAGATACTGCTTAAATTCACGTTCAATTATAATTAGAACCTCTTAAAATCAATGATTGATTTAAGTCTCTTTAGGCTTATGCTCATTAGTGATCCTTTTCATTTAGTTATGATCAGCTTAATGATAAATTTACGATTCTTCGCAGTTTCAGAAACTTTGGTATATGATTCTATCTCTTAAAACTCCATTAGTGCAAAAGTCAAGTTTGACATTAATTCTTTCATTTTGAGATTCAAATTTATCTGTTCATTACACAGGATTATCGATGGTTCTTTAAGAATTTGCTTCACATCCATTTTTTCCATTCGATTAATTTCGAGTTTTTCAGTGTTATGCTGAATTTTGGAAAAGAGTTTTACATTAAAGATATTTGACCACTGTAGTTTATGACGACTGTCCTTTATTATTTATTTATACTGCCATATTTCCTTCAATAATAATTAAATAGTCAATAGCTATTACATTCCAGTTGAAAATAAGTAAGAGCAAAATAAAATACTTTATTTACCATTGAAAAACAGATACGATCATCCTCTCTCGAATCCCACTTAACTCACCAATCCTGGATTATGCTCTAAAAATGTGGTGTTTGCTTGGCAAATCACTCGTCCTGAATCCAACAATTCTCACCAAAAATATCTTCGTAGTTCAGTACTTAGTTAAAGAATCCTTTCACAATACAAAAGATTAATTATGAAATTTCAACCCAATTCACTAATAACTATAGCTTGCCATTATCCACTATCCTCTATCTTCTTTTCATTTCTATTTCATTTATACATCTCTACCTCTAATTCATTTCACTTCAGTTATTTTTTTTCATTTAATTTACCTAATAGCGTTTCATTTTTGTTGGGAAGAAATTGCAATTGTATGCAATTTAAATTATTATAAATTCTGCTAGGTTAGTGAAGAGAGAATCGCGAGTACCCCATCGTCACAAGTTTAGTGGGAAAATCATGAGCTTTATACATGGGGTGTTCAAATGAAAACGTACGAAACGTCGTAACAACGTAACCGGTAACATGTTTGGCTATGCTGCTATTGGAGAACGTAGCGAGACATCTAGGGATGCGAATGGGTTCCGAAACAGCTCACCGACCAACAGAAGGAATTGCGTATGGGGTTAACACTTCAACATATGTTTCGGTATCATGAAGACCCTAATGTCCTTGTGCGGATAGTCAAAGGTGATGAGAGCTGATGCGATCACTACGAGCCAGAGACAAAGCGGGACAGTTTACAGAGAAGCATGTGTCTTCCCCATAAAATGTGTAAAGCTATGGCGTCAGTAGGCAAAGTATTGCTCATTGTCCTTTTCGACGTCCAAGGTCTACTACTTGTTGAATTCCTCGAGAACAGAAGAACCATTAACTCTGATGTGTACTGTGAAACACTCCGAAACCTACGCAGGTCCATCAAGAACAAAGAACCGGGGCTACTCACGGTGGTTGTGGTTCTGCTCCATGATAACACACGTCTCCTGATTCACACACGCGGAACTGGCCAAGTTCAAGTGGGAGTAGCTTGACCATCCACCCTATAGCCCGAACATGTCGTCCTGCCGATTTTTATGTGCATGGTCCCCTAAAAAAGCATCAGAAATCGAAGCGCTTCAACTCGGTCTACGAACTCAAGGACTCTGTGAAGGACTAGGTCTCGTCACGGCCACAGCAATTCTGGAAACAAAGAATCATACAGCTCGTTAATTAATGGGAGCGTTGTGCTCAGGCCTATGGTGTATACCTTAAATAAAATATTTATTTATAACCACAGTGCAGTTTCGTACCTTTTCATTTGAACACCCCTTTTAACTGATAAACTTCAAGAAAGAGTCCAGATTTCTATTTAGTCTGAAAAAAGGGAAGTCTTGGCTAAGATTATGTTAAACTTGTCCTTATAGACTTCACGCGACGTTCTATGGATGTTTGAAGATTCTGCTTCCAACCGCGTCATGTCATGAGAATTTAGAACTAAAAAATCGTTCATCGCTATGTTATATGTAAGTACCAATTATACATTAATGAAGTGAAATGAAATAATTTTATAAGCTTGATGTTTATTATGTCAGTGAATGGAGATTTTATTAAAATTTGATACTGTTTTTCAATTCATAAAATTAAATTCGAATTCTTGAAAGTTCTCTGTCTTATGCTCAAT
Source organism: Nephila pilipes (assembly GCA_019974015.1). NCBI lineage: Eukaryota > Metazoa > Arthropoda > Arachnida > Araneae > Nephilidae > Nephila > Nephila pilipes. Next base: position 270,954 of record BMAW01024865.1, read on the forward strand.
CTTAGACTTAATTGATTGGAATAATTGGTTTTATTAACATCGCACTAGAAATAACACGAAGGCTATTGGTGACGAACCTCGTAACTTTGAACTTCGATCTAGTGACAAGGGAGACACCTGATTTGGTACCTCCCCCTCCAAACTTCCACACCCTGTCATAGGAGGATTTGCACACTCGACAGATATAATGTGTTTCATCTCCGAGTACACGATGGGCCTTTAGCAGCGTCAAGGCTCGAAACTACGACTCGATGAAAATCGCCGGCCGCGATTCCATGACCATGGCCACTAGGCCACTTCAGATACTAGAATTAACATTTGTAAAAAATTGAAATATTTTTTGTATTTTCTAAGTGATGTTATTTTGATGAGAATTACTTTCACGTGCAAAGATTATTCATAATTTTCTAAATTTAACCTTTCTTCAAAAGGAATAATATGTTCGTATATACTCTAAAGCATTTTTTTCTGAAATACTCGAAAAACCCGATTTCGTTGAACATATATTCCAATTTAGCGTTGAACATATATTCCAACGGAAAACTTATGAAGTTCTAAATGGTTTCTCGAATTCCTTTGTGTTTAAAATTCTCTAATGGTTTTTTTTTCCTAATAAACTAGGAAAGACTTATTTTGCTAATAAATTATAAAAAAAAAACTATTGAAGATAAAGAAATTGTTTTTATTGACGTGCACTAAAAAGCAACACGAGGGCTATCGAAAGTAAACTGGTAATTTTGAATCTCGGTGAAGTGACGAGGACCTCATCTCAGCTCGCACTTCTCTTTCTAAACTGTCACACCATGCCTGTGGGAGGATGGGAGCCTAATCAGATTTAATGGGCTTCAGCCAAAAAAAAAAAAAAAAAAAAATCGGCAGGTCTTTAGTGGCATCAAGTCTTCATGTAAGTACGGGGATCCATCACCCAAAGTACCCTAATGATATTTTTATCCATTGAAGTTTAACATCTGTGGTAAACACGGGGATGCACCTCCGAGATACTCTAGTGATTCTTCTATATTTTTCTACCCTACTTCCTGTCTACATATTTTTTTCATTTTCTTTTTCATTTAGATCACAACTACACCTTATTTGTCGCAGCATAACCATACCTAGTTATTGTACTCGAACCCATAAGTCGGCGGAAACAATGCTGACCTCTAGTCCACCACCATGACCACTAGGCTACCACGGATGAGAGAGTTTAGTTTAAGTTTAGTTTTTATTAACGTGGCACTAGAAGCAACACGAGGGCTATTGGCGACGGACCTCGTAATTTTGAACCACGGTCAAGTGACGAGGACGACACCTGAGCTGGCACCCCCCTCTCCTAACATCCACACTACGCCTTCGGGAGGACTTTGGGCCCCGAACAGATTTAACGTGCATCAGCCCCTTCTACACGGCGGGTCTTTGGCGGCCAAGGATCGAACCCGCGACTGAGCGAAAACCGCCGGCCGCTAGTCCACGACCTTGACCACTAGGCTACCGCGGCCCACGGCGTAGCGGAGGGAAGGATATAGGGTTTAATGTCCTTCTTAAAGATTGCTGTGTTCTGAAAATTTAAAACTGAAACTTTTTTATTCTAATTTTCTTTAATTTTCAGAAAAAAGATAATATTAGAAATCACGCACTTCACATAAGTATTCTTTTCACCTCGAAAATAAACAATGAAATTTGAAATTAATTTTGAGAT
>BMAW01024865.1:287435-312290 GCA_019974015.1 Nephila pilipes
TTTTTTTTTTTTAATTTTTAAAAAGTGTCCCATCTATTTTAAAACGTTTTTATGTATTTCACTTGGTGTGTGTGTCATCAAATTTTCGATCGTTAATTTAACCAACTTCCCATCAAGCTAGATCTCTGAAACCTTGGGAATCGTTCGTACTCGCCTAACAATTCAATATTTAGACATTCGCGACAAGTTTTATCTAATAGTTTCTTTAATAATGCAGTTTAGCTTAACCACTTGGCGCGATTTCAAAAATTGGCACCAAACTTGGCGATTTTTTTTGGCTCAACGTTAAGTCCGTGAAACGGAGCAGGGTAGCCACATTTGGCAAAATACTGCCAAGTTATTCTTGTCGCCAAATGTGGTTGGGTTAAACTGCATTCCAACCATTTAATTTACCGGATGAATTAATTAATTTTAGTTAGTTTTAAAGTACTTATGTATTTCACTTGATGTGTATCTATCTGTGTGTGTATCAGTGTGTCATCAAATTTTCTATCGTTAATTTAACCACCTTCCCATCGAGCTAGAGGTCTGAAATTTTGGGAACCGTTCTTACTTGCCTAACAATGCAATATTTAGATATTTGCGACCAGTTTTAACTAATATTTCAATAAGTAAATATATATAAATATTATGTGGTAAAGTTTTTTTTTCTACTTTGGTAAGTTATATTTGTTTGAAAAACGATATTTTTATTCACACACAAAGAAAATACTCGCAGTTAAAATAAGACCCCTTAAACGAGGTTTAGTTTTTCCTCGATAATCCCGAAACGTTTGGAAGTATCTTTGAACTTTTGCTACCTAAATGTTTTGAAAAATTATGGTTCTCATATAAGTGTTTTTAAGGGTTCTGTTTAAGGGTTCTGAAACCGTTACACATTTCATAACTGATCTTTATTGAGTGATTGTTTTTTAATACAAATAACGATGCTAATTGTTTCACAATAAACCATTTTTTTTATACTTTAAGATTTAGTTTGTACTAAAATGTTTCTTCGTGTTTGTTAGATGAAGCAGTTTAGTAATTGGAAAATAAGACTTAACAAATGATAGCGGGTAAAATAAAATGTAAAAAAACAGAATGAAAATAATGTCTTTTTATTTAGACTGCTTCAGACATCATGGTAACCTAAAACTCTCAAAACCAAACATTTTTTTTTATTCTGCTTCATAACTTGTAAAACTGATTTTATTTCGCTTTAAAAAAGGTTTTTGTTCCAAAATACTATTATTAAATAAAAGCAAAGGAAGAATGTCAAAAGAATGAATAGATAGAGATTCTTTTTTTAAAAAAAAAAAAAAAAAATATTTGTTCTTAGAAAAATAAATTTTATGTGTATGCTTTTTGTTGGTTTATTATTTATCAAGTTTAAACTCCCTTTTAATACTTCATTTTTTTCATAAGAGGATATGTAAAGATTATTCTAAAAATAGCTCAATTTAATTTTTTTCCGAATATAAATAGACACATGTATGTCCTGTCATCAACAAAATGGAACACCCTTAAAAGCTTTCTGAATTATTCTCTCACCAAGTTAAAATTAGTAACACTGCAAATGCGTGTCAAGGGGAGCTAAATTAAGGACTTAAACTACTAATTAGTTAACTTTTATATCATAATTAATTAATATCTAAAATATTTCCCCCATCATTAAATCCAGTTTTTTTCGTTCATCTTCGATTGATTGATCGTTTACTTTTTCTTTCACGTCGCACTCGGAAGCAACACGAGAAAATTTGGTGATGGACCTCGCTCTGTCATGCGACAAGGACGAGACCTATGCTGGCATCATCCACACCACGGAGTGGATGATATGCTGGCATCATCCACTCCAAACATCCACACCACGCCATTTGGAGGACTTTGAGCCTCACCGATTCAACGCGCACTAGTCCTGATACCAGGATGATATTTACTGGCATCACGGCTCGACAAAAACAACACCGTCCGAAACAATGATCACTGATTAATTCACTTATGAGAATTTCGGGAAAGAATGATATTTAATAATATCGGATGATACTTAAATATATTTGCAATAGTTGCATTTAATGGCTTAAAAAACTTCAAAATCCTATTAAATAAAATTTCAGATTGAGAAAATAGCTCGCATAACCTGTATAACGAATGAGATGGATGTAGAGATTAGAATGCCATTCTCAAATGTCGACCTCGTTCTTTGGAATATCCTCTTAACGCTCAAGACAGTATTCTTTGAGTAATTCCCCCTAATCTGAGATAAATCATATAAAAAGTAATACAAAACAGTATGTAGAGCCATTTTTCTTTAAAAAAATTAAGAAAAATACAATTTTTGGCCTGGTTATTATAATGGACATTGTGTCTTATTCTTGTAAACACATATGTTACTGATTAAATATACAATAAAATTTCACTATCCCCACATTTAAAATTGTATAATAGTTATTTTTAATTAAAAAATATGTAAAAGTATACTAAAACTAAATTCAAACTGTTGACATATCTTCAATTTTTGCTTTCGTCTTGTCCGCCATTTTCAAATGCTTATGAAACAAGGATTCCACGAAATAATTTCAAGTTTTGCTGAATAGATGACAGCACTGGACTGTCCAATGTAACGGAATGCCTGATTTCAGGATAAAAAACTGTTAATTCTTTCTCTTCATGTAAAATAAAAAAAAATGTCCAAAAGAATGAACTTTGGGTTTCAAGAAGTTATGGTACAAAATTGCGTTGTGGCCACGGTAACTTAGTTGTTAGCTTCGGTTTCGTGGCCGGCAGTTTTTGTTCAGTCGCGAGATCGATCCTTGGCCGCTAAAGATCTGCCGTGCAGCCGGGGCTGATACACATTAAATCTGTCGGGGCCCAAAGTCCTCCCATTAGCATGGTGTGAAAGTTAGGAGAGAGGGTGTTGTTGTTCGAGGTTCAAAATTACGAAGTCTATCGCTAATAGCTCTCGTGTTGCTCCCAGAGTAAGGTGACCAGACATTCCGATTTTTAACAATTTATCCCACGTCCCGCGGGGGCTTAAGAAAGTCCTGATTTTTGGGAAAGAATGGATGACAAGCTAGGGAATGTCGAGAGAACGGGAAGGGAATATACGGTTTTCGACTTCCATGTAGTTATATCACCAGGATATGAGATTTATCTTATGTTTCAAATTTTATAATGTTAAACTTTAATAATAAAAATAATTGTTGAGAACTGATTATCAGGAACTGCTTATCAAATACCGCCTTGATCAGTTGCTAGAATACGACCACCATTAATGTACAGTGACATTTTTCGGCATTGGCAGCATTGGAAACATTTTGTAGCTGTAAAATGAAGAGAACACTTTGTACACTCCCACAAATTTAATCTTATGGCGACATGTTCTGCTAGCGATCTAGCATCATTTGGAACATTGTTGCAAAGGAATTACATCTTATACAAAAATTGGAAACGGAGGGGAACTTTAGAGTGGAGAAGGGTGTGACGTCATGGCTCGCATATATATTTTTTGCTACTTTATTCTTGGAAATGTTAGATTCTTCTTGTTTGACGTCACTTCCCCTGAAACAGCTGAAATTGATACACTACCCGCCCAGACAGTTTCGCAGACGAGACGTTGTCCTTGGTGAGAGCAGAGGTCTGTCAGATGAATTCTGGTTTATTTGTATGAGTGTGACATGAAGTTGTTAATAAATGATTATGGATTTAAAATGAATGCCTCGAAATATATTTGCCACTTCGCTACAGCTTAAATTTATTGGTCGCTAGCGCTGGGATATGATCCCGATTGAGAAAAAAAAAGTGGTGTCGATATGTGGTGAAAGGGATCCACACCTTTTACAGCGAAGAATGCCGATGATATAAGTATCCTCGGTTATTGTTTTAAGTGCACCCTGCACGTTGCTAACTTGTTTGTTTGATGGAAGTGCGTACTGTACTTGGAAGTAATCGTTTGGAAAAAGAAGTGCGCCCTGCAGTTGGAAGTAATTGTTTGGTAAAGAAGTGCACCCTGTACTGAAATCGTTTTGAAGAAGGTCCGCCTTGCATGTTTATTTTTTTGTTTGATGAAATTTTGTTTTAGATTTTTCTCAAAATGAGTTTTCTCGACATATTTACATATGGCAACGTAGATATCAGAAAAAGTTATGAACCAAATTAATTGAAATTTTGCAAGTATCTTCCTTATATAGTTTTTAAGAACCCCTACTACTTTCATGGTTGTAAAATTGATATGTGTTTTGTAACAAAGGTGTGAATCATGTATTGTTATAACTTTTTATTTTTTATTTTTCATTGTTATTTGACTCTAAACGCAATACAAATTGTAGTAATATGATTTTCATCATGAAAGTAGTACCAGTCCCAATCCATGTTATGATGAATAAGATAACATTGACACAATATTATTAAATTTGCTTACTTTTGAGTATGAACGTTTTTCTGATAATCAATTTATGCACTATTTTCCACATGTTTTCCACTTTAAATGTGTTTTTTTTTTAAAATTAAAAGTAGATTATTAAAAGTGTTTTTCATAGTTTTAGATTATATTTCAGCATTAAAAAATATTTTGATAGCAAATATCAATGTATTTCAAAAATGTTTCCTCCGAAGAAGTACGGATATTATAACTGTTTATCACAACTAAACTCGTAGTCGTAGTAGCACAGTAGTCATGAGTTTGTGATCGGCATTGCTTCTGTCAAGTCTTGTTTATTTGGTTTTATTAACTTCGCACTAAGAGAAACACGGACTATTAGCGACGGACCTCGTAATTTTGAACCTGTGGTCAGAGTGATGGACGAGTGACGAGGATGTCACGTGAGCTGGCACTTCCTCTCCTAACTTCTACACCAAACCAATGGAAGGACTTTGGATCCCCGACAAATTTAACGTGCTCATTCCCGGCTATACGGCTGGTCTTTAGAGGCATCAAAGCTCGACTCGACGAAAACCGCTGGCCACGAGTCCGCTGTCATATCCACTAGGCTACCGGGGACACATATGTCAAGTCATGGGTTCTATCCTGATGTAACTAAATGCCTGAAATAGAGTGAGGGTGAATCACGTTAAATCTGTCGGAGCTTCTAATCCTTTTGTTGTTTTAAGGTATTGAAGTTTGGAGATAGAAGTGCCAATTCAGATGTCGCCTTCGTCACTTAACCAAGACTCAACATTTATGAGTTCTGTTCTATATCGAACAGCTCTTGTATATTTCTGAATTTGCAACGTTGTTGCACAATGAATCACTCAGACCTAAAATAAAGACTCTTGGTCCATTCTATTGCAGCCACTCAAGCCATCGATTTATATTCACAAAACCAATCTGATGTTTTCAGCGCATTTTCATTTTTGATTCTTAATTAATATTTGTAATTTATTCCTAGACGATTACTATCATTATGTATTCGGTGCATAGGATTTTTTAAAAGTTAAATCTTATTTGAAAAATGATGAAATAAGAATGAATATGTATTAGCCACCCAAGGGGCTATTGTTTTAAGTGGGGCATTTTGGCATACCACATCATTTCTCAATTTTGTATCGTTTGCTTTAAGTTTAATTAAATTTAGCCTAAATGTATTCAATATAATAATATATAGTGTGTACTTTAATTTTAATATCGGAAAAACTTACCATTGTCCGTTTCTCGATATTTCATCGTTTACTTTAATTCTAATTCTTATATTTAACTGAGTTATATAACACATCGATCAATAACTCCCGAGACTAACCCAGAGATGGCGCTCGTAGTAAACCAGTAACCAGGTCTTTCTAGAGTACTAACATAACCTTTGCTTGAAACGTGTCAAAATTTTAAGTTGATCGGACCAGGAAAAAGGTTTTTTGAAGTGAAGTGAAAAAGGTTTTTTCCAAGTGGGTGCCGCGATTGCTTTCGATGGAACAAAAACAGTAACGAGTCGATGATTCAGAAAGCTGTTTATCGCTATTTACTCGCAACAAAAAAGATTTCTTGCGAAAAAAAAAAAAAAAAAAAAAATGGGAGAAGAAAAAAAAAGATTTAAAAGCGTTGAATGATCAGAACAATTCCTAAAAGGTGATTTACAAAAGGTGTTATGTTGATGAATAAAAAAAAAATTTGCAAAAAAAAAATGTTGTTTTCAATGTTAGACTCGGGAGTTATTGATCGATGTGTTAATAATAGTTATAAAAAAAACCCGCACTTGGGTGGCTAAATCTGTTCTTTGGAAAACTATGCGTAGAGCCTTTTAATCATATTTTTTAAGTTTGCTTTCTGTAAACATTTTGACTCAGATGTCATTTTTAGTCAATTTTACATTTTTCTCAATGGGAAGAAAAGGAAAAAAGAATTAAAAGTGTGCGTCTGAAAAACAACTATCTCGATATTTTCCGGGTATTGACAACTCTAAGTTCTTAGTAAATTCTCCTAAGCCGCTTTTTGATCTCTAAGTATTTCAGTTTTATTTCAAAGGAAAACACAACAAAATAAATTGGAAGTAGAAAAAAATAAATTACTTCGTCTGTTTTCATATGAAAAAAATAGATTTGCGAAATTGGTTTAGAGTATTTGAAAGGAGATCCATCACAGGATTCTTGTCATGAATATATCAAGTATTACATAAATATAAACAATACGGAATTACGTCAGAATTAAAATTGGGATTGGGCTTAAATATAAATACAACAGATTATATTACAGTCAGATTGGTAAAATATCATTATGCTTTTAGAATTAAGTTTTCTTAAATTGCTTACGATTGCATTTACTCTCAGGTTTCTAAATAGATGAGAATTACTAGTACAACACGCGAATCTTTTTTATTAGCTGTATTATTATTTAGAAGAAAATCACTGAAATACTGTTCATATCGTGTAAAAGTTTTTGATTCAATAAGAGCAATCACGAAAAGTTATTATGAAGGTACATATTTATTATGCAGATTTAATGATATTTATATACCTATATGTTTATTCAGATTCATGCTACGAGGGTCGATCAATAAGTCACGAAAAATTCCAAGAGATGGCGCTCGTAGCATCGACAATGATCTGTTTTTCGAAAGCATCATGGCTTACTAGACAGCTGTCTTCGTTTCAATTATTCATATTTGCGATCACGACGCGTTTCGCTCTTCAAAAATTCTTCGTCATAACTTTTCCGACCAATGAGATCGTCTTCGCCTTTTTTGGAAACGGTTCACCGGAAGTAAATCTACATTTTGATTTTTGCTTCAATTTCCGGTGCTTAATGACGAATCCATGTCTCACCGACGCTGACAACTCGACGTGGCAACAATCAAACTTTGACTGGATAGCAAATGACTACCAAATCAAAAATAACTTATGAATCAATTTGTAGTTTGTTCTTACAACGTTTAATGGATGGCAGCACCTAGTGGTAACACGTCTTCAAATACAAGTGATTTCTGTACCATATTGTGTGTAATCCAAAAAATAATCCTTAGTCGATATTTTCTTATTTATTGACACACATAATTATAACTGGATGAAGGACACATATAATATTTGCAAAATTAGCACATATAAAATATAATAATGATTTACCGCTAACAACGAGCGAGCTGTGCCTATTTGCACAAGTTAAAAAGGAACACTTAAGAGGAGTGAAGAGCAAAGCAACTGACACAAATTTACTCTCTCATTATTCTTATAAAAAAGTTACATACAAAGCCATCTATAGACGGTAATAATTAAAACATTTAGAATATACTAATAAGAAAAATAATTATAAACATAACAGTTATATGAACAGCAGCACCCAGTGGTAACATCAATCTACCTTAATATTGCGTTCTGTCTTCAAATACAAGTGATTTTTGTACCACTCACGTATTTATTTAACTATGAGTTTGAATATCTTTTTAATTCTATTTACAAAGAGGGTCTTATTAAAGATATAAAAGTGGTTTATAAGAAATTTAATAATCATAAAGTTATTGAATAAGAAAAATTTATTTCTTTGAAATGTTTGCTTAAAAGAAAATTATGTATTTTTTTTATAATGAGATTGATTGAACAGATCTATTCAATGTATTCCACAGGAGGGTTTACAAGTCATCGTTTAGGCAATATTTATCTACATTTTTATAAAGTTAATTTATGATTCTTATAGATTTTCAATGTGATTGTGCTATTTTCTTTAAAATTAATAATAATATGCATGTTAAACATTTCCTATCTTTTTATATCTAGAGTATTTACATCTACAGCAAAATAATATCAATATGAAACGGAATGTTTAGAATTAAAAAAATAATAACATTTCGGGAATTTTTTGTGATAAAAGAGACATTTCTCCTTTAGGATTCATAAAATTCCTTTATTAGGGAGTTCTTTAAGAATAAATGTTCTTCGAAATTTAATTTATATCCTTATTTTACGAGATGTGAGAATGGTGTCTAAAATACAGGTGAATGATTATTACATGGATACATTTAAGAAAATTTGCCTGGATGCAAGTTTTCAATTTTATTATGAGAAATTAAAACATAATAATTATAAATTTTTAGTTTTTCTTTCTTTTTTTTCTAGTTTAAAAAATATACTTTTAATTTTAATATTTAAATTTCCCCTTTTTTATTTTGTTTCTAATTTTTATTTTCATTTCCCCTTTTTTCATATTTTAAAGCCATTAAAAATTATGTTATAATATTCTTTTTCTCTGATAGAAAGCTTTTGTATATTTGGCTTTAAAGCGAAATGCATTCGCTTTAAAGCGTATTCATTGTATTCTGCGTAGCATTTCGTATTGTAAAACATACGAAATACGTTAAAAGAATTACAGGATATATATATATATATACAACACATCTAAATCCACCCAGGATTAGTTTTAAAAATGAAGAAAAAGTTAATGTTTGGCCATGGCGAAGTCGAATTTCACACTTGAATTCCGGGGAAAACCTTCTGGTTAAAATTATTTCGCAAAATGTTTGCTAATAATAAACAATTTTCATCAGCCAATGAACTGTAAGTTACCATAGTAAAAGAATGGCCATTTCAATGAAAATCAGAATCTGTGAAGTTATTAGGAAAAATAGTGGACCTATGTCACATTTATTTTTTTTTATACTTTTTTGGCTTTAGATAAGTGGTCGTAAACTTTTAAGAGTGACTTTTTGAGTCTAATATTTTTGTTAACTTAATCATTTATTACATTATTCAAAATCATCGGAACCTAATTGCAATAAATATAATATAGTATATTTCATTTGATAAAGCAGTTTGGAACCTTTATTTATTTTACTATTTTCAAAATTAAAATATTCTATTTAGAATTACTATATATAATATAGAAAAACAGTTAATAAAGGAAAAAAAAAAAAAAGCGACAAAATTCAACTGAATTCTAATGTTACATGTTCTATAGCTTGCTTAAATTGCTTCTAAGTGCTTCTAATTCTAGTAAAGCAGCAGTTAAAGTATTGTTTTGCAGGAATAACGTAATTTTCATCCATTTCTTGAAACTAAATTTCAACGGTATCCTGAGATCTGATACTTACATTTTCAATAAACTATAGATCTTATAAAAATTTATATAGAGAAATATAAATTGTTCTGTTTTAATTTTAAGAACTCCATAATTTTACAGTATGGTTTTACTATGTTCTTTTCATAGGCTTACGACACTGATTTAATAATAAATCAACTTAATTTCTAAATTAAAATACCCCAGAATACATTTTCCATAATGAGCCTCTTTAATTAAAAGTGCATTAATAAACGTTCCGGGTAATAACAATTTAAATAGCAGAAGTTTATCTTTTAATGCAATTTCTTTAAGTAATATAATTAAACGAATCTTTTAGGGTTTTTTTTATGTAAAAGTAAAATTATTAATGTGGTATGATATTAAAAAATACTGTTACCCATTATTGCATACCGTGTAATTTTACTAATCATATCGTCTTATATTGTCATTGAAACGTTTCATTTATATTTTCATTTAGTGTTTAACTTTCTGATGTGAAAAAAAGGAGTTCTTTTTGACATATATTTCAAACCCTTTCTGAAAGAATAACTAAAAGGCTCTGATTACTTTTATTACTCAGTACTTATATTAAATATTACATATTTTTTTTACGGAAATAAACTTAAATTTTTCATTACTTCGGAATGTATATGGAATTCCAAAACGACACGCGAAATAGACGTCGTAGTTCAATGGTCATGATTGTGAGCTCTCAATATTTGAATTAAGTGACGAGTTCTATCCTGATTCCACCAAGTATAATTATTTGAATTAAGTGGCTGCATTTTAAGCCAACTTTGAATAAAAGTCTGCTCTCAATGTGAAGCGAATGTCAGGTGAGTGAAGTACCTGATCAGGTGTCCACATCATTTGACTATAATTCGAAATTATAAGAAACATCTCTCGAAATTCATTGCGCCATTTTATGAACGATATAAGTTGAGTCACGAACATAAAAAATAAAACTTTATTTTTGTAGTTTATCGCCCTACAAGGGCCGCAGTAGCCTAGTGGTCATGGTTTCGGATTCGTGACCGGCGGATTTCGTTCAGTCACGGGTTCGATCCTTGGCTACCAAAGACCCGCCATGTAACTGGGGCTGTTGCAAGTTAAATCTGTCGGGGCCCAATGTCTTCCCGTTGGCGTGGTATGAGAGTTAGGAGAAGGGCGCCAGCTCAGGTGTCGTCCTTGTCACTTGAACTAGGTTCAAAATTACGAGGTCCGTCGCCAATAGCCGTCGTGTTGCTTCTAGTGCGACGTTAATAAAACTAAACTAAAAAACTAAATTTACAAAGGCTACCTGTTGAATGGCCTTGTAATTTTGACTACGATAAATTGACGAGAAAAGGAGAGAGGGGCTTATGAACTGCCTTATGGCTTATGAACCCTTCTCTTCTACTTTCCATACCATTATTATGTGATGACTTACAGCACCAACATATTTAACGTACATCAACGCCACTACACAATAATGTTTGGAAGATGGTTAAGTTGATTTTATTAACGTCGCACTAGAAGCAACTTGAAGACTATTGGCGACGGCCTCGAATTTTTGAGCCTCGGTCAAGTGACGGGAACGACATCTCAGCTGACTCCTAGCTTTCACACGATAACATGGAGGCTCAGAAAAGACAACAAGGAAAACACATTGAAGAAATGGCATTGTGGCTCAACAGATTTAACATGCATCAGCCCCGGTTACACGGTGGGTCTTTAGTGGCATCAAGCCTCCAAGTCACGACTCGATGAAAACTTACGGTCGCGAGTCTGCGACCATGGGCACTAGGCTACCATACCGATGTTTGGAAGAACGAGATCCGAATCTATTGCCCATCTGTTACTTATATGTTAAACTGTTAACTGGAATACCTATAAACGAGTTTAATACTGTTATCTAACATAAAGCAAATAGTGTTTTAATGGTTATAAATTAATGTATACATCGCAAAGATCGTTTTTCATCGTAGCATAATACACACTTGCTTTTATTCTGAACATTTTCTGAGTAGTGTAAGCTCTTAGCATTTATTCGTTAGAGTTTTTAATATTATTTCTTAATTTCCATGCAATTTGTTTCGTCAATACATTTCACAAGTTCAAATACAAAAACAAAATGTGTCTTAGCAGACCCGTATACAGACTCCTTGATAATTAACATTGTGGGTTGATTAATAGATTACTTACGTCGCATTTAGAAGCAATAAGACGGCTATTTGCGACGGATGTTGTAAGTTGGCCTCTCACTTTCCTAACTTCCGCACTGCGCTAACGAGAGGATTCAAAGCCCGACATAGTTTATGTGTATCATCCCATTGCATGTAGGATTTTAGTAGCATCAAGACATAAACATATGAAATAATTGAAACAACACGTCAAGAATTCGCGATCATGATGATTTGGCTACCTCAACCACAGCATATTTTTTAGTTCCCATTTATAGTTTATATACTTTTATACTAAGGGCCCATATATTTTCCAGGAAAACTTATTACATTATCAGTTGGTTTTATGTGCACATATATATTTGGCCTAATTGTGTCAAACAACTGTTAATTTACAAAAAAAGTGTCATCAATCGCTACTGGTCTTTAAAATAGATTTAAATTCACAATTCAATAGAAATAATGCTAGGAATAGGCTCTTGACCATGGCAATTCGGCTGATCGATTGATTGTTCCATTAACGCCTTTTTTTCGAAGGACTACTGGCGAGGAACCACGTAATTTTGAATCTCAGTCAAGTGCCAAGGACGACTGCTGAACTGGCACCTCCTTCTCTAAAATTCCTCATCACGCAGACGGGAGGACGTGAATCCTCGGCATATTTAATGTGAGTTTACTTTTTTGTTTATTTTTTATTGACGTCGAACTAGAAGCAACACAAGAGCTATTGGCGACGGACCTCTTAATTTTGAACCTCGGTCAAGTGACGAGGACGACACCTCAGCTGGACCCCCTTTCCTAAATTCCACACCACTCCATGGGAAGGACTTTGGGTCCTGACAGATTTAACGTGCATCAGCCCCAGCTACACGGCAGGTCTTTAGTGATCAAGGATCGAACCCGCGACTGAACGAAAAACGCCGGCTACGAAAGCGAATCCATGACCACTAGGCTACCGCGGTCACCCTATTTAATGTGAATCAGCCCTTCTACAAGGCGGACCTTTAAAGCCTCCAGAACTCAAATCCGACGAAACCAGCTTCAACCTTGAGTTCGAGACCATGACTATTATGCTTCTTCCTCTTTTGTTTATTCGGTTATCATGGTTTTTGATATAGTTGGAAGATTACTGAGGAAAATAACAAGTTGTAGTAAGTAGCAAGTAGGGACAAGAATGTAGTTAAATGTAGGAATCCTAGTTTAAATTTTTTTTATGGAAATCTAACTTTTTTTGAAGTTAAGTTTCGGATGTGTGTGTGTGTGTACGTTACTTTGAGAAACATTTTTATAACTATTTTTACAATAATAAGATTTTACAACTAAACTCATTTCACGAACTCGGAAACATATAAAATGTAGCAAATAAGGGCAAATTTTAATTGAAAGTCATTACTATAATGACGAAAATTATTTTCTAAATTTTAATGACGTCCGCGATGGCTGTTTACGAAATTCACCAGCGTAAAATTAGGAGGGAAAAAAAGTAAGGGAAAAGAATTTTCTTAATTACGGAGTGCGATTAAGATACATTTTCTGCTGTCATTAAAATACGTGACAATATGCTCATTTTTTTTTTGCTTTAAATAACAAGTAAATGGTATGCAAATTCCAGCTGTTTTGTCCCAAGTTTTTTTCTTCTCATAATAAAAGTCCATGAAATTAAAATTCCCGTCTCGTATAAGAAGTGAAACAAAAACAACATCTTTTAGTTCCGTTTCAAAGAGCAAGCGACCAAGTAAGAAAAGGAAAATGATAATTTAAATGAAACCTGCTAGGTGGAAAAAAAGAAATTTTTTCCTAGGAAAGCATGTTTTCAAGGTCTTAAGCATGAAAATTTAAAAGTCTTACTTCATTTTGGAAATTTACGCTTGTATAAGGGGTAAAAGTATGCAATGCTACGTTTCAAAAAGTTGGAAAAAGTTAAACCTGTGTAAGCGCGTTTTTAATCAAAACGAGACTTCTAAAAAAAGGTGGATTTTCATGCCGCCACTTAACAGTAATTTTTTGTTACGCATTTTTCAAATTATCCCCCAGAATGATAAATGACGTTCAAAACTGTGATGGAAGCAAAAAAGTTCTCATTTGCTGAAATGAGTCTTGAATGTTTTTATGCTATATTTTGACTTCGAATAAAATGAATGATATTGTTATAAATATTCAGGTCCCCCTGGGGGGATAGGGCTGGTTTTTGCAACGAAGAAGGTAATGGCAGATAATTCTTCACTCACAAATATCCAGAACAAGATGAAATACTGGTAGCAAAGCGTTGATAGAATAATGATTCAGTAAGAACAAATACATCACTTGTACAGAACAGCGACACAAATAGATACAAAACTGCACTTTTAATAACGGTTACAAACAGATACTCTCACAGTACCTTCAATAATGTTCAGATAATCAGCATACTTTTTCACACAGTGGGAAAATCCGCAAAGTAATATTTTGTATGGACTTCAGCAGCTTCTAGAAGTACCAAAAAATTCCCCGATTCATACAGACCTCTTCCCGGCGGATTCTCTTGGCCGATTCGGATAGTTTTTCTTAATTCTCTACCAATTTCCTCCGACTTAATATCTTTTCGTAATTACAGATGTTCCGGCCAGGTGTGATGTCACAGCAATATTCAGGAAAATTTCATAGCTTCTATTCCAATTAAAGTTTCTGGACAATACCAGTATTTCTAAGAACTTTCTTTTTCTTGCGAAATTCACCAACTTCTCCTCGTTACCAAATTTGTCGCCAGAATTGGGGGAGGACATTGCTTAAGCTTTCCTTGGCAGCCAATGAAATCTCTGTGAATGTTTCTTTTCATTCAAAAGAACAACTTTTCTGGAAATCATCATTGCAATTTTGTAACAATATATAAAGAATAGAAATATGGTACACTAGAATATATTTTTGTTCGAGTTGTTTGTTAAAGAATAACACAAATTTGATGACCTACTATCAAAACTAAAGAATTTATAAACTTTTTGAATAAGGTAAAATAAAAAGAAATAGCAAATGGCCAATGTGACCACCAACAGAAACACGATTAATACGCAATCGATAATAGAATTCATCCCACATTTTTTTCAGATATTCTAACTGTAACATGTTTGATGTTACAGTCTCTATGGCTGCAGTTATTCTCGCGTTCAGTTCATGAGTGCTGAACGATAACGGAAGAAAAATCCCTTTATTCCTTAATTATCTCCAAATAAAAAATTGCAGGGAATGAGGGCTACTGATTAAGAGTAAGATAATCATCTTCCCTCCGGCCCCTCCACTGTAGTAAAATTTTAATTTAAATATTCACGAACAGATATACGTTGGTATGTAAAGGGCGTATTTAATGATGTTCCTTAAGGCAAGTTGCAGCTAATGCTCGCTCATATCTAAAATACTCATATCTAAATATATATATATATATATATATATATGAAAATCGATGGACCAAGAAAGAGTTGTCAGATTGTAATGAAATTTCATATGAAAAGACATTTGGACCAAACATGCAAATTATTAAAATTTGGTGTCCAACGAATGAATAGCGGGAACTGCAGCGCATCGGAACTGCGCACTCAGCAGGTGTATATATATGAAGCGATTCTCAATCTGATGGTCAAATTTTCTATTACATTGCGATTTAGGATACCTTTCAACGACTGAAAAAATGCCTCGCACCTGAATTAGATCTCATTACGAGCAATTGTCAGAATTTTAAAGAGGCCGTATCATTGGATTGAAAGAGGGAGGTTGGGCAAATCGAAGAATCGCTCGTCATAAGGGTCGAAACGATACGGCAATTAGAAGATGCTGGCAAGAATGGGTGGGCAATGGTAGATTTCAGCGTCATAATGGTAGCGGTCGACTTAGAGCCACAGCAGATTGGGAGTACAGAGTGAGTGTCAGATAAGCTGTCACAGCGCCTGATTAATCGTTAACAACCGTCAGACTTGCGACCCGCACACGAGTGTCCACCATGACCATTCACAGACTGCTGATGGAGCTAAATCTACGCTCGTATCTACCTCTTCGCCACCTGCCTCTCACGCTTGCGCACAATCGAGCCAAATTGCAGTGGTTATTGGCTCGATCAGGTTAGAATGATGCTGATTGGGACGTATAGTGTTTAGAGACAAATCCCGCTTACAACTGTGTCCTGAAGATAATCGAAGTCCAGTCTGGAGACGCCCAGGGCATCGTGCCGATCCTGCTTTCCCTATTGCATGCCACACAGGCCTCGACTAAGAGTTATGGTCTGGGGTGCCATTTCTGTTGATAACCGGACGCCTTTGGTCGTCATTAGAGGCACACTTACAGCACAGCGGTACATCGATGAAAATTCTGAGACTTGTTTTGCTACTGTTCCTTTTGAAGTACCCTGTCCATATTCCTCAGCAAGATAATGCCAGATCACATACAGCACTTGTTCTATGCACTGTCTTACAGCTTGTCAGATATTTTCTTGGCAAGCCAGTCGAGTATGTCTGTGATATGAAGGAAAGGCGACTGCATCTACCAGAGAATGTTGATTTCAATTGAAGCTAATGTGGCAAGAAATACCACAGGAGACCACCAGAGAGCTTTATCATTCTATGCCCCGTCATGAGGCAGCTACATCCAGGCTAGAGGAGGGTCAACACCTTATTGAGCTCGTTAATTTGTAACTTAACTTTGAAACAAATCATTCAATTTTTCTGAAATCATTTTCTATTCTGTAATATATTCCATAATGATTTTCTATTCTGTAATATATTCCATAGTGATTTTCTATTCTGTAATATATTCCATAATGATTTTCTATTCTGTACATAATATTCCTCTCCGCCAATTTTTTTCATCATAGAGCAACTCCTTCTTTTTGCGTCGTTTTTTTATGGAGTGTAGTTAAAAACAGATGTAAAAGTTAATTTAGTACTTACTTATAAGAAATCTCTGATTAGGACCACGATTCGCTGAAGGTTGTTATTTTTGAGCCATATCTCAAGAAAATACTTTCAGCCCTTTTTCACTTACGAGTCCAGTGTTACTGTCATTACTTATTTGAATATACAGATTTGGTTGTTTCCACTATTAGAAAAAGAGGAGGAAACTAATTCTATTATCGACTGAATATCATTCATGTTTCTCCAGAGGTCATATTGAACTCTGTAGCTTTATAAACTTCAAAGAGTTTTTTTTAAATTTAATTTTTCCAAAAAAGGGTTTTAACTTCTTTAGTTTTGTAACATTAGCCATTTAGAGTTGGTATATTCCACTGCGTTTTTCAATACAAATCAATACAATTCTGCTTTGAAAGATCAAAGTGAGAATGGATTTGAATAGTTACAATATTTAACTTGCTAAAAAGTTCGATTACTGTATACTTTCTTTTAAACTTTTACAAGTGGAAGAAAAATTGTAAATAATATATTTTTAAGAGAATTAGAGTAAATGAAGTTATCCTTTTAACAAATATATATTAAACTAATGTTACGTACGAGGATGTTTTATGAATATAACATATAAACAACAATAATATATACTATACTAAAATGTAACATATTCTTAAAACAAATTTGATAATGGAAATAGAATGAACCTTGGAACTCTTGAATGGGGATGAAACAACCATATTGAGAGTTGAGGGTAGTTTTTGACCCAATTCTGTCTTTCCAAAGAGATTAAGAAAACTATTATTATATATTTTCTAACACATAAAAACCAAAAACGCAGAAAAAGTCACGTAAATGAGTGGAGGGAATGAATATGCATAGAAAAAGAAATAGTTACGTTTTCAGAACAACCGCATGATGTATTTAAGGGTTTTACCTGTACAATGTCAATGATTCTTTAAAACGACTGTCCCCTGGATACAAGCTGCGGGAGAGCGTTTTGAGGAATTTTTCTTCCTATTGGAAGCTTAGTCTCTTTAGAAAACAATGGAAATTATGATCCTGATTGATCTTTTTTCTGCTCTATGAGGTTTACTTCTTTGATAAACACATAGGACGCGCCCTCGGGAACCTAGCGATTATTTTCCATTTTCGACCCTTTTTAATCTCGATCATTTTGATCCATTTTTTTCCCTCATTTTTTTGAAACGTTTAGACTACATATACACGTTTTTGGATGGATCATAGCCAGTTACTGCTCTTGGACGTAAACTCTTACTTTCACTCATTGAATGAAGAAACTCTCTTTCGAAATTGTTTCCAACTCTTGGGTTGAATCGTTAACTTTCTAGGATATTTGCACGTACATTTCCAGGTATGCTCAGTGAGAAGGCAGTTGGAGATCTAAATGGCTAAAGGAATGATCTACAAGGTAGTGGATATTTCACATTAATACATAATAATTCATAGTTAATAGCAAATTATTAATTCGAAAATGCGAGCCTAGCATTTTTCTATCGTGTAAAGAAGCTTATGCAGATTAAATCTGTCCGTACTTAAATTCCTCACGTTAACGGGGAGTGAATGGGGAACTTGCGGCGACATCTCAGGTTTTGTCCTCGTCATATGACTCTAACTTAATATTAAGAGATAAATTAACTATCAATAGTCCTATAGTAGCTTCTGAGAAGATAATTAACAATCAGTCAGTAAACCAAAGAAATAAATTACAGTTATAAATTAATCATACTTCGAAATCTCACTAACGAAGATGAATATTTAAGCGGTTAGTTCTTTGTAGGTCTAAATCACAGCTCATCATTATCAATTACCCGACAAAAGTTCATTTATGAAATCTTTTCCGAAAGGAACCCGAATTCATTCTAGTGTGATATTAATCCAAATAATGTTATTCAGAAAACTACAGATACAAAATTACGAGATAAAAGTTATATAATTTCTGATATTCCAATACTAATACCTATATTGAGAGTGATATGTCCAACAATGAAAAACTTCTCTAACCACATATGTTTAAAAAAAACAAACATTAATTTGAAAGTTATTTTTAAACATTATGCTAAATAACGTCTCATTTCATTTTCATTGTTTCGTTTACTTAAAAAAATCCAAATATTGAAAGGCCGTGGTAATCTGTTTTGCAGATAAATGAATACATGTCCTTTCGAAGTTTGACTAATGCGCATTAAATCTTGCGGATTTCAATATTCTGACGTTAGCGTGAAGTAACCAAACCAAACCGACTGTTTTTGTCGGGGAACATAACCATCACGGGCTTTAATCCCCTGTGAATTGGCTATTATTTGAGGTGAGACTGAATTTTGGTTTTACACTTGCCCAGAAGTTAAGATTTAGATATTAAGATAATAAAATAAAATTACAGTGCAACAGTTTTTAGACAATATTAAATTAATTTCGAAAAATTTGCGGAATATATATTATTAATATTAGAATATCACTAGTTGAAGTACTAGTGTTGTTAAAATTAATCCAAAAGAGAAGATGGTTGAAATTCATGAGTTTAGGCTTAAGATATTGCAGCAGTAGTCTATTGGATTCCTGCTTGCTTGTTCAGTCTGGTCGCAGTGAGAGCGCGCTCTGTGATTGGTCGATGGTTTGGTGTGTTAATTCTGTATATATAGGTGGGTGCGTAGGGGTGAGATTTTGTGAGGAGTGAGCTTGTTTTACCAAAGTTTATGTAATATAAGTGAAATTAAAGAATTAAAATTTCTCGTGGTCTGTGTAGTGGTGGGTTGTTTCTGAGTGGGGTGTACTCTTCTATTTCTTGAATGGATTTATTGCTTGAGGTATCAATTTTTTTGGTAAAAATTTTCTGATAAGTTTTTAATGAAGTTTTTAAGTGTTGGGAGTTTAATTGAGTATCTGATATCTGTGTTTCTCATGTACCAGTGTGCTCTTACTATCATTCTAATGGTGAAATTTTGGGATTTTTCTAATAAATCTAGTGTTGTGTCAGCAAAATACGACCAGACTGGGTTAGCATAGGTCAGGATAGGTCTTAGTATCAGGGTGTAGATAAGTAGTTTATTACGTCTACTTAATGTAGATTTAAGCGTGAAGTAACGTAGAGAGTGGAATGTCGACTTTGTCATCTGACCGAGACTCATGATTGTGCGACGTATAGGTTGAATTAAAAGGGAACTTCATTTGGGAAGATATATAAGCAATTTAAAAACATTCAACAGTAATGTAGGCCTTAATTGTATATTTTAGAAACAATTATGTGTTAATTCTTGTAAATTATTTACATAACCTTGCTATGGCATTCATTAAATTACATGAATTGATTGTTTATTAAGAGATACGCTACTAAGGTTATGGGGGATGGACCACGTAATAATAAATTATTTATATGTAATTAAAACTATTTATCCTAAAAATACATTTGTTATTTAATTTAATGTATTAATAAGTAATGAATAATAAATTTAAGACAGAATTCTCTCTAATGTCAAAATTAATCTGAAGATTATTCCTAAATATTATCTCTGTATTTGGAGTAAAAAATAAGTGAACACAAAACAAGTTATCTTTATTCGTGAAATGCGAGAATTGTTTGTCTAAATTCTCAAATGCGCGTCAGTATAAATTAATTTAAATTTATTAGAAATGGCGGAATTTGTAATAATCTTTCAAAGTTGCTATATTTATAAATGAAAAATGATTTTAACGTATCAATAAAGTAACAACTCTAAGCCTTATTTTTAATAATTTCAAAAGAAACAACTTAATTATTTTAAATAAATTAGGTACCTTAATTAGATATTAACTTTTAATATAATCTCCCTCATAATGGGTAAAATTACGAAGTATTAATAATACTAATTTTACGCTATTTAATTGCTGTTTTCTTAAAACAATTCTTAAAATGATTAAATTAAATCGTATCAATATACTTTAAATGCAGAATATTTTCGTTCGAAAGCGTTTTTGAGAAAGAAATTAGGATTTTAGAACGCTAATTAGAATAAAATTAATTCAAAAGGTAACATCCCATAAAACACTGTTTCGCAATTATGAATGTGGGGGAAAATATTAAAAAAATATTGAACTACTTTTCAAATATAAAGAACACTCTAAAGCTTAGAGATTTTGTTGCGTGTATGATGTATTCATACCCTGAAACAAATACAAATTTTCGCAAATGTTTTGTGTTTGGATCAGTGAGTACTTTATAGATAAGTGACATCTACCAACTTGAAGGATATATACAATGACACAAAAAAGTTTATGTTTAAGTTAAACTTCGCAGAATTTGTCGGTATTAGTTTTTAATACAATGCAAAATATTATTCTGAAAGAATATTAATTGTACAGTCATACATATAAAGACCTAACAAAACCTAACAAAAAGCTAAAAAATTAAAAAATACACAATGAAATTTCACTATTAGTTGTAAACCGCGTTCTATAGTGCAGTCAATTATTCGGAGGTTTACACATAGCATTCCTTTCTCAGAATGTATATACCTCTATGTATTCCATATATATTTACCTCTATCGACAATCGTTTTCTCATCCGTTCGTTGAAGAAAAATCCGAGAGTAAAGTTATGGTTTTCTAGAAAATAGCGGAGCCGTAATCTGGCGCCAGTAATATTGCGATGAATGACGTAATTTAGATGTTGTCAATGCAAACCCATTGTTTCTTGAAGAGCATTGGATGTGAGGAAATCACGAATCGTTCACATGAATAACACTTTGGTGACAGCCAGTCACCGTAATATTACAACCGCTAAATAACAGCAGCGGTTTCTTTAGTGCTCCTACTGAGAACTGATGTAGTACCCCAAACTTTTTAAGGATGGGTTTGGTTAATTTGGGCAGTTTGCCCTATAGTCCTCGTGTTGCTTTTAACTTGAATAAATAATCAATCACAATCTCTAAATGGAACAGTGCATTACACAAATAAAATTTATAAATTTCAGAATATTTACTACCCGTAACCATTTTATTAAAGAGGTAGATATCTTTCTTTTAAATTCTTTTCTACGAAAGCGTTGTGTAGTTGCAAAAGAAGTAATTCTCTGTATTAATGACATTGATATAGAAACTTGCTTCTCCTGTAAACCTGAAACAACTAAACGAGTTGCAACTATCCACTGAATATAATTATAGAAAATACAAAGAATTAATGAAACAATGCTAAGTGTATATATTTGGTCTGCCGCAAAGTCTTGTTCGTCTGTGAAGTGAAAGAAATAATGCATTTATCAAAATTTAATAATATTCATTTAACAGTATAGAGTACGCCGTTTCTGGAACTGGTCTATAAATATTTGAGAGGGGTGCCTCTTGAGTTATGTCAGAAAATTTGCTTAATAATCGTCAAATGAACATCTATGCTTACTCAAAACAAATCTAACTCTTTTGGTGGTAATGAAAAGTTGATTACCTACCAGAATTTGTTAAGGGAAGAAGCATAATATAAACCCAACGGCCTGCTCCCTCTACCTCTAAACCTAACTAGAATAAGATAATGCTGCATATAGGGCGGAACTCTCAGTTACCAATACTTTACGAGATTTCGAGACCTAACAAAAAGTTTAATTCGAAGAGATTCTGTCATTAAGTGGATGATTTGAATAAAGTACACGAAGAAGATACTCCTGCGATTTCAAATGAAAGCACACCATACACATCGTGATAATGCAAGACAACTCGCTGCTTTAGCGACGTGTTAGAAAATTGCAGAGCTAGGCTGGGAAATTTTACCGTGTCCACCGTATTCTCCATACATAGCACCCTTCAGTTATTACCCGCTTCTTCGACGGCAAACTTTTTTGAAGGAAAAGGAACTAAAAACTGAGGCTAATGTTAACCAAGCACTATTTAATCTCAAAAGACAGGACATTTTTCAAAAATGGCATTTACAAATTACTATCACGTTAGCAAGAGGTTATAAGTAACGACTAAAATTACATTGTACAATAAATATTATTAAATGAACGAAAAATGTGTTTTTCTATTTCACTTAAAAAATTGATAGAACTTTTCAGAAGATATAATATTTATAGTACATCGTGTTTGAAATTCTTTCTTTCTCTCTATTTATATTATTCCAAATAATTTAAGTTTGTATAAAAGACAGAAGAAAAAAGGCTTTCTGCATTTATAGGTAAGCATAGATGGGAGGACTAACAATTTCTAAAATAATTTCTTCAATATCAACCCTTCATTATATTTCCAACAAATATTTAAATTCAAACAATTCTCTAAATAATAATTCAAGTATACAAAAATAGGCTTATATAATATATTTGGTACTGCTGATGTAGAGAAAAGGAAATTTTTATAGGAAGGATATTCTCATATCGTAAACATAAGTCCTGAATCCTTGGAATATTCGATATTCAATTGAAAAAGAATAGCGTGAGATTTCTTCTGAAGCGTCTTTCTGAAAAGCAAAATTTCAAGCAGAAGCAGGTGTTTGCCAAATTTAGAGATATCTTGAGTATTGGTAGATACATATTTCACTTGCATCGCGTCTTCGATTTCAAATCTTTCAGGAAGGAATATTTGAGTTCTATATCCGTTGAAAAACTGATTTTTTTTCTTGGGGATCTTTAATATTTCTCTCTTAGAGTGAAAGTCTTAAATTGAATTTCAAGGCTCTGTTGCAATGTAGAGTGAAAAAAAGTGTTGTTGTTGAAAAAAAATCTAACATTCTATTATATTATCCATATTCTGCGCCATTTTGATTTCAAAAGAAATAGAATTTCAAATGAACATAAAATAATAATAAAAAAAACCATTATAAAGTGTGTCACGATCGCTATTAATATTATAAAGTTGTTATTATAGTTATTAATGTTGTAAAGGTGTCCCGATCGTATTTTATTAATGTTGTCAAGTTATTATGATCGTTATTAATGTTATAAAGTTGTCACGATCATTATTAGTGTTATAAAATTGTTACGATCGTAAAGAATTCTGTATAGTTGTCGAGATCGTTATTAATATAATTCTTACTAAATCATACTAAATATATTCTTTCTCAAACGATAGAGATGTATTTTATTATTCATAAATATTTATTTAAAACAATATAGTTTAAAAATATATAGCTATGAGTATATTTCCTTTCGAAAATCCCACAACTAAACAATTAAACTATTTATTCATTTATAATGGATGCATTAATTTAATTAATCTAGTAAAATAAACAATTTTAGAATTTAATACACACAATGGGAAAGCTGATAAAGGGATTAATTCTATTAAAGTATCCAAAATGTATTAATTCATATTATTTAGTTAGCTCCAATTTGTTTTTTAAAGATAAATTCATATGTTTTGGAGGAAAATAAAGCAGAAAGTATAACTCACCTTTCTTTTGTACAATTATCTCTGTTTTTGTTTTTAAAAAACTCTCTTGTCTCAGATATTTCAACATTACAATAAAGAGTCAAACACAGTCGCTAAGGTCATTTAATTTTGAATATACATATTGCATTTTATCCAACTTCTTTAAATTAAATCATTGCAATTGATAACTAAAATAAAACTGATGTTATTGATGTAGAATAAAAGACAATATTTCAGATAGCAATATTTATGATAAAAAAGGTGTTTTAATTTCACGTTATGAAAGTTAAATCTGGAAGAGAAATATACATTTATCTATCATAGAAATATTACTATAATTTTTTTATTTTGTAATGACAACTTGTTTACCTATCAGTTTGATAAATGTAAAACAGATATTTCAACACCACAGTAAAACGTTCAGCACAGCCACGAAGATAGTTAAATTCTGGATATATATAGACGGTGGGTGATGAGATTGTACATCCCGAACATACACTGACCTCTTCTTACGCAAAGGGCTGGTTGTCTAGGAGGTAATTCTATTACCGATTTCTACTATGATTTTGTAGTAATTCAATGATGAGACTCAACTTGTTTTACTTCATTTATTAGAAGAGATTATGAAGAGTGAGAATATAGTATATACAACAGGAGATGACAAATTGACCAGTTCATCGGAGGAAAATAGATGGTTACCTTATTTAACCCATACTGGCGAAGGGTGCTGGAACGCACTCTGGCGTTCGGAGTTTACTTCAGACACGGGAAATGAGAAAGAGAAGAGAAGTGGAAAGTAGAGGAAAGAGAGCGAGAACGAAACGAAACATCACTCAGTTTTATTCTGGAATAGGTGACGCTGCATGAGCTATCACTTAACGCTGATTCGTTGTGCCATATATCGAGTATCGAGTATGGTTTTACAGTACATTGGAAAATAAAATTAATTCTTTGATAATTAACTGGAAAATCCCCCCATATATGTATATATATATATATATATATATATATATATATATATATATATATAT
>BMAW01024865.1:322993-333771 GCA_019974015.1 Nephila pilipes
GAATTATGCAAAATGTAGTACGTAGATCAAACAAGACGTGGAACAAAGGATTCCGTGAAAAATTCCAAAAGTCAAAACTAGGGGAATATGTGACGCTGTTTAATTGAAAAGAGAGTTTTGAAAAATACATTATAAGGAACTGTAAAAGTAATTTTTTCGTTATAAAGATTTTTTTCCCTTCTCATTTGAATAGGGACATGTTTTACAAGATATCTTTGCATTCCGATACCATTTTTAAAAATAATATTCCATAAATATACAAAATATTTCCCTCATCGTATAGAAATTATACACAAAATACAGTGAACCTACGTTTTTGATGATATTACTGCATATTTTCTTTGAAAAAATGATAGAGTTTCATAATTTTAGAAATTTTAATTTTTTTTTTTTCGTTTTTCATTTGCAAATTTATTTCTTAAGAATTAGGTATTATTTAGAGAAAAAATATTTTAGGCTCATTATAGGCATAAGTACCTTATATAGAAGCATAAGAAATGAGGAACACTAAATTGCGTAATAGGTTTCTTTAAATTGGCACCTGAATACAAATATATTTCACAAAACATATCCATATTCAAATTAGAAGAGGAACAATCTTTATGAGAAAAAAATACTTTTATAATTCGATAGAAAGATTGAAATATCATTATAAGGCATACAAAATCTTAGCTCTTCTAATAATTTACAAACATATACATGACAAAAAATAGGACTATTCTAGAATTCCGCGGAAGTCCTGGTACTCTTAACATATTGTCTTACCTTTTATTTTCTTTAATAATCACTTTCTTTTTTTTTTTTTTTTAAAAAAATAACTCGGTGGGTAATACTTGATGTAAGCTAGTATTTCAAAAAGAATTTGTGTACGTGACCAGCGAATGGGATTGTTTCTTTATGTAAAAGCCTTTTTCTTCTCCCCGATGAAGTAACCATCTTCTCTCAATGTTAGTTAATTTACATGTTTTGAGTTTATATAGGCAAGATTGTTATTAACAAATTACATTGTTATTTAAACCACTTTGAGAAGGTAAAAGCCTTCATCATAAATTCAAGTATCAGGAGTAAAAGCGAATATGATGAGTTTTTTGACAAGTAGGTTATTTAGAGAATTGTCAGAGAAAAATTTTTACATAGTTTTTGCTTTGAATAAGAATTTAGGAGCAGAGAGCTCAACACCATTGATTAATCATTAGCCACCGGAAGGAACTATTATTTTAGGTGGATCATATTTTGCGTACCAGACCACTTTTGAAATTTTTATCGTTTGCTTAAATTTTAATTACATTTACTGAAATATATTCAAATTAATATAATTTATCTTTTTATTTAATTTTAATATAGGAAAAATTTACTATTGCCCATTTCTCTATATTTCATTCTTTACTTTAATTCTTATATTTAATTGAATAATTGAATAATAATTATAGAAAAAAAGCCCACCTTGGGGGCTGTTCTTTGTAAAAATGTGTATAGAACTTTTGATTTTAGAATTTGCTATTTACTTTTTTAAAGTCATTTTTGATTTTTTTTTGAGAACCTGGAATCTAATCTACGAAAAATGTTTGTAATGGTTGCTTATTTCTACAGTATTTTTGGAATTTATAATTTTCTATTTAGGAAGTCGTTATACTTTGATGTGTTTTTCATCTAAATGATTGAATACCTTTTGTGCGAAATATTCTTGTTACGTCATCACAAGTGCTGCTGAGTACTTTACCCAAATATCGTACAGCGCTTCCCTCAAAATAAAACCCCGCTTTGTATTGATTTCTGCTTCAGAAGCCACATTTAGGATTGCTTTTAAGAGACGACTTATTTTTCATGCTCAATAATTAACGTTCACTGATGTTCAAGAATTATTTGCAAACTCAGGAAACAAATCATTTACTTTAATCAAAAACTGTCGTAGTGTTTCGCCGCCGTATGCAAATCATAAAATATGCAGCCATCCAAGCTTGCTTTAGTAAAAGAAAACTTAAAAAAACATTTCGAATTATCTGCATGAGTTATTAAGACTTATACTTACTTAATACTGCCCAAATATTGTTCCTATTTCTATAAACTCATTTTAAAAAGAATTTAATTTTAAGTAACATAACCAAACAGCAGGCAACAAAAACAGAACATGGATTCCTTTGCCACATAATATAGCAGCCAATATCTCGAGACTTGTTCTTTGTTTCTTAAAATCCTGTAATAGTGTTTTACATAAAATTTTCAATTTGGATTTCATCGTTAAATGGAAAATCGTAATGGAATTATTGAGAATTTTGTGGGTTCTGTTTATTATTTTTTGCGCTGTAACATAGTTAGGGTTTATTGCCACTTCTAAGTTCTCCATCAGTTGGAAGTGCCGTACCGCTCTGGCTCGGCCTATTTTATTATAGCAGCATCGTCTTCTGGAACATTGGCATGGAAGTCTCGTGACTCTTTTTCCTATAAGGAAATTGGCCCTAACTTGTCATGTCGAACAATAAAGCTCTCCTCAAATAGCTCTCCCTGTTCATGTAGTCTGCTAGTAGAGTAATGGCAACACGGCTATTCATTATTCTATACCGTGTATTAAAAATTTACTTTTAAGTTTAACCTTTAAAACATATGACTATCTCTTTTTCGCTGAACTACTTTTTTTTCTTTTCACTTAATAATAAACTCTTTCCCTTTTAAACTTCTTCAGCCGCTTCTGATTTCTTACAAACTCTTATTCCTTACTTTTCTAAGTCATAACTTTTTAACTAACAATACTCTGATTGTTACTTACTTTTATTACTTTAGATTACTTTCACTTATCCTTAAACTTCATATGAGACCATACACCTTTTTTAAGTAATAACAATAACAGTTCTATTATTCATTCATATCATTTCGCGTTACCTAGAGCTGTGGGGTGACCGGGAATGACAGAATAGTCCCACTGTAGCTCATGCATGTCGTAAGAGGAGAGTAAAATGGGTACTCAGGGTCTGGGAGTATAGTCGGGCACCCTGCCCCTGAAGTTTATCAAGGGACCTCAGGGGCTTGTCTTCTTCAGGTAAGTACGAGCATCATGACCCCGAGGTTCCCAAGTGATCTTTTTCTTCCTTATGGGGTTCACTGTCTTTGGTAAACACGAGTGACGCACCCCTGGGTACCCTAATTATTCTTCTCTATTTTCGACCCTCCTTCTAGTCAACCAATTTTTGTATTTTCTTCAATTTTTTCTCGCCTACACCACAGTTAAATCTTGTTTGGCACAGCATTGCCATTTCTGGCTCTTACACCAATAACCTTTACACTCACTCACTCACTCACTCACTCACTCACTCACTCACTCACTCACTCACTCCGCATTACTTTGTTGATCAGTGCAGTTTAACTTCAACATTTCAATCACCCAGCGATCCATTAACTTTTGAGAGTCAACTCTTTTGCTTACACCTGCTTTTCTCGGAGACGGTGTCTGATCTCAAGAGGTTGTACAAGTCACATCTTACACTCACCCCTTTACAAAAATGTCTTCTACAGGCGGGTTTTAATACTGGAGGTAACACGCATTGAGTTTTCAGCAAAGTAACAACTTCGAGCAGTCTCTTCCTTAGACAAAGCTTTTCTGTTGGTTCTTCTATGGCCTAGTGCGCTCTAAGTTCCTGTTTCTTCAATTTACACTCATCAGGAAAAACGGCTTATTTAGATTCGGACACTTGAATAGAATCCTTCATTCTTTTATCGGCCATAAATCTACTACAGCTTATTTTGGGAAAATAGGGCTTACAATGAAAGTATACTTAAAATCATGCTAGGACGTAATTTTTCATTAGGTCACTTGCGAGGATACACAGTATGTAACCTGTGAGTTGAAAGACAGGAAGAAAAAGCTGATGAAAACAAAACCAAAAAACTTACAGTATGGGCCAGGCCAAAATATTTCTTCAAAACAAAACCTAAGTAAAATAAAACTATATTCTCACCCAACATGAATAAGTTATTTTAAATTTGTCTGATCTGGAAATTATTCGATCAAATATGTAGGACTTTTATTCCGCAAAAGAACGTAGAACAGACAATATATGAGGTATATTTTGATTTTATTTTCAACGCCATATTTTGTTTTCAGTCTTTCTTTTGGAAAACTAGATTTTATTTCGATGCAATTATTATTTAACTATATTTCCTGATGGAATCAAAGTTCTTTTTTTAAAACAATTCTTTTTTTAAAGCCTTACAAAGCTTCAACTGTAATACCTTTTTCTCCTCTTTTACATTCGTTGCTTTTATTTTTATAAAAATGTATATATTGAACAAGACAAACATTTTTATTCTTCATTTATATTTCTATAATAACACATAAGTATGAGGTTTGACTTCAAATAGTAGTTTGAAACTTGTCATAAAACATTTTAATTTTGACATATACTACTTATACCATCTTTGAAATTCCTATAATTTCAGATAGGAATTTCTCATTGTCTGTTACATTTATCGTTTTGTTGCAGAAAAACAAATTGAAGGTTGGAAAATCAATTCACTTTTATAAGATCTTTTTAAAAACTGTTAGCAAGTTTGAATAGCATAGCACTAGGTTAGAACGTCATTCAGCACAAAATCTCATGAAATATTTATTCCCATTTATTTGGCATTTTATCGAAATTTCAATTCGAAAGGTTTTCTATTTTATAATGAAATGAATTTTAAAATAGGATCGAGAGTAGGCTTTTAGCACAAAGCTCTCCAGACTTTCTTTTTAATGTTTTTCCCTATTTGTTAATGCTTCATACTTTGAAAACAATTTTCAAATCTGATTTTATATAAGTACGTTTTTTCATAAGATAAAATGATTTTCAATCAACTGATTTGATGGAGAGAAAATTTCATTTCAGAGATATATTGACTTATCACTTGAATTATCAACACCATACGTATTTTCCGATACACATCAAATCTCTGTGGTTTTTTTCCCCTTGAATAATGTCACTAAAACTTTTCTGTGACTGCAATGTAATATTTAAACAGTAAATGTGTGGTCCTTTGTAATTTCTCTAAGAAATTATAATTATTTGAATTATGTTGAGTAACGGTTTGGCGATTCGTAAATCTGTGACGACCTTCCTACATTATTTAACTATAAAATCCTCTTGTAGTCTAATAAAATAGTCAATAAATTCAGAATTCCAATTGAAGGTATGTAAGGGAAATACAGCAATTTTTGTTATCTATTATAGAATATATATATATATATATATATATATATATATATATATATATATATGTATGTATGTATGTATGTATGTATATATATATATATTATGCAATCTCTCTCTGTCTTGAATCCTTCTGAAGTTTGTTTATACTAGTTTATTATGTTCAAATAATAAAGTTTTGCTTTATCAAATGACTCACTACGATTAAACCACTTCTATGTTATTGAAGTTTCTACTCCTATTATTCTAATAGGGAATCACTTTTGTAACTACTTTCAATATAAACGAATAGTTAGTGTTTTATAGCTCAGTATTTCTCAATCAGTAAATTCATTCTTTAAAAGTTAGTGGACTGCATTTTATTGCACTCTTTCTCAGTTAGCTCCTCACTTGTTTGAGTCTAGAAATACACAGAAAAAAATTGCCAGAAGGTGTTTTTGTAATCATATATATGTACATTGTACAATTACGAAATAATTCCTTCCCATCTACAACATTTATTAGAATCTATCTCTCTTCCCTTTCGTTTGAACTCTATTTCGCTCATATATACCGATCTCTAATTCAAACCAATACCTGCTTAACTTCATGTAATTTACATAATCATGTTTCTTTTGGTTGGCAAGGAGTTGCAATTGTATGCAATTCAATACTTCGAGGTTAACTTCCACACCAAGCCAACGATGAAGGGAAATTCAAGAATAGCTCAACGTCACAACTCTGTCTCGCTTCTGCTGAAGTGATAATCCCTGAAGGAATGATGGGTAACTTATGTTCGCTTAGCTCGAAGCACTCGAAATTTATACTCGGCGCTACATGAAATCTACTTTCGATCGGGTCCATCTCATATAGGACTCTATGACAAAGAAATAGCTGATTTTCTCAACAAGGAAATGGTCTCTAATCTATCATAATCAAATGCTTCTCTCACCGTTCTCGAATCTTATTTAAAAATAATTATTTTATTTAAAAATATAACGTAATTATTGTTTGAGTATGCAATATTGTATTATACTTAAAACAATTTCAAATAATTTTTTTTTTGTTATTTTATAATCGTAATTGTTAAATCTTCCATGCCAAATAGAAAAGAAAAGGAAATAATTTTTTTTTAAAAAAAATTATAAAGCACTCTCATATATCATAACATAGACGAATCTGAAATATGATTAGTTATAATAAAAGATATACCACGTACCTCTCACAAATAACTATAAAATATTTTATTTGTACTTTTTTTTATTATTAATTGAAATGAAAAATAAAATAATCAATAATTGTTAAAAGTAAAATATTCTGTTGTTTATAAAAGACCTGTTTTGATAAATCAGTTAAACCTATGGCAACCCTCATTTTACTGCTTGCCACCATCTCACTATGCCATGAGGCGGCACATTAGAACAACTAATTTTTCCATGGAAATTGAAAATATTCTGCTAGTATTCATACCCGTGCAGCTATCGGAGGAACACAAGAAGAGAAAATTGGAGTTCTTCTCTCGACGATACGAATATCATCCTTGTGATTTGTGTACCGTCTTCCTCTCCTGGTCCTGTCAGGATTCCATTCTCTCCATCGAAGACCCTAGCATGCTAATAATAGTTACTCATTCTACGTTCAACAAGTTTTCTTCTCCATGGTTAGCCCATGAAACATTTGGAGTGTTTTGTGTACGGGGTACGGTTTCCCTCATTGACCCAGTCCCTACACTTTTCTAAAGTTGAAAAAAGAGCCGTAGAAGTATTCGTTAAAGATAGAAGACGGGAAGTTACCTCATAACATGCTTAAAAAGATTTCTTAAAATAGGTGAGAGCCTCCACCATCTACCTATACACAACCAGGGACTTATCGCTGCCCTTCTTAAG
The DNA here is from genome assembly GCA_019974015.1 of Nephila pilipes. NCBI lineage: Eukaryota > Metazoa > Arthropoda > Arachnida > Araneae > Nephilidae > Nephila > Nephila pilipes. The sequence continues at coordinate 330,039 of BMAW01024865.1, forward strand.
CCTCTTGCCACAGCCTCAACATGCCATTAGACGACACGGTCCACTTGCCTATTTTCCTCATGTCACGAAGCAGCACTTTAGAACAACTAATTTCTGCACATGAGGAGTTATGCAAAGCGTATATTCTGCGTGCGCACCTGTGGTATTGGTATGTATACACGTACAACCATCAGAAGAACACAGAAGTAGAGGAAATGTTCTTGCCTTGTCGATCTGAATGCTGTCCTCCACAAACCACCCATCTTGATTTCCCCATCTGGACCTATCTTGATTTTTCTTCTTTCTATCGAAAATCTTGACCATCTGAATTTATCGTCAATTAGTAGAAGGCATCTTGAATCAGTAGATTCATAGTTCTCCGTAAGGAACTAATCACAGTTCTCTGATGGCATTTTCTAGATACTCAAATCTTGCTCGTATAGATGTCTACTACGTTACTCGTAATTTGTCTTTGTCACTATGTTTCATTCTATCATGATAACTTAACGATATAAGCTGTATCCATTTCAGTTCTGGATTAGCTATAAATTTTGTAAGTAGTTCAAATTCACATTTTAATTCTGTTAGAACGATCGATATCTTCATGCACAATGCTAATTTAGTGACAAATAAATCTTGATATTTTAAATAACAAACTCTCCTGTATAATTTTCATCCCACTGTTCTTAATGAAGTGAAATGGGGTATATGCTTGCTTATTTAAGTTACCCTTCGACCTAAAAGGGTAGCAATTATTTAAATTCTGATAGAAAAAGAAATAGGTATTTTTGATCAAATTGAATTTCATAATTTTTTTTCTGTTGTATTTTACAGCATTTTTATCCATGACTGGCAGAATGGGACAGTTGTTTGTGGATTAAGTTTTTTAAAAAAATAAATGTCTATTTTTTCTTTTTGAAAAGAATAATAAACAAAAGGTCGTGTGTCAGTAAATGTCAGGGTATTTCACTATTCTGAAAAGAGACTAAAATGTTTAAATATCAACGTTGCTTTTTCTTGCAAAATAGCCTTGGGTCTAAAATATTCATTAAATATTTTAAACAAGTTGTACTAAAGAGCTTATTTTAATTACATTCGGGATGTGTGTGTGTTATTATAACGTTTATTATAACAATATTTTAACCTCGGGTAACGTTGTTTTAACATGTAAGACGAATTTTAAGAGACAAGTTTGTTTGCTTATTTTATTGTGTTTTCAAATAAGTTAACTTTAAATTATAAGAATGATGGTCTGCTTTATACTTTACTTTATTGGCATTACTAAGAAATAGGAAATTTCTATTACTAAGGCATTAAACTTCATATTACTTATTATTATTTCTACCTAACAACTATCCTTTGCATTTTATCTCAATTTATGGAGTTATTATTGACTAACTTTTAAGAAAACCTTACAGATTATTTGATCTAATTTAATCTTCTATATAAATTTTATAAATAACTGAACTCTGTATTGAAAGTTCTTACATAAAGCATCATGACATTGCGTTGAAGGAGTGTTCAAGTTACTCTCAAATATCAGAAAATACTTCATCAAAGTTTACATTGACGAAAGGGTTAACAGAATAATTATAATTAATGAAATTTGTGCTAGTAGTGCTCTTATCTTTAAGATATTCGGAGTAACTTAATTACTTATTAGAGATTGCTTTCAGTATATAAAGACTTTAATTGAATATGACTTGAGCGCGTGATTATCTACTTATACTATTATGAACATAATTACAGTGGAAGCTATAATTTAACTATACATTATATATATACATTGATGGGCTACATGTTTTAAACTACACAACATGCCTTCGAAAGATAAACTTAACATATCTTTTTATTCCACATATTATAATGTAATTCAAACAAATAATAGTAAATATGAAACAGAATATTTAGGCATAAAATTGAAAACTAAAAAAAAAAAAAAAAATAAGGCTTAATAAATATTTATAAAAGATAAGTTCTGTAAGTTTCATGTAAGCAAGGTTACTTTCTGGAATAGCTGCTAACATATTTATACATTTAGAAATATTATTATTAATTGTATTATTAGAAATAATAATTTAGTAAGTTGAAATAAACAAAAAAATATGAATTATAAGAAGTTTATAACGGTTGCAAAAAAGTAAATTACCTATTAATTTGATTAATAAACTTTAAAAATGACTAAGATAAATTATATATATGCATTTATGTATAACCTGAATAGGAACAGTGAACAGACTGAGGATTAATATTTTATTTGAATACTGAGATCCAAAAAACGTAGTATTAAAACATCAATTGAAACAAAAATAGAATAATTAAGATAAATTTAATTTATTTTATGGAACATCCACTTTTTTGTATATGCTATAATTTTAGAAACTACTAATATTTTGTTTCCTCAGTATTCTGCATTTCAGAATATTTATTTCACCTTGAGCTTCTGTTTAGCCAATTTGGCGATAAAGTCTTTTAGCTGCTTACTTTAACTTTGTTGATATCTATATTGGGATGACTAAATTAATACCTTATCTTTTTCTCCATAGATTGGACTTCTATGTTGCACTAATTTTGAGGCTAAAACGCATTTTTCCCGTGAGAAAAATGCTAATTAAATAAATTACGTGGTAAATCAGCAAAGTTCTTTTGATAATTTTTGATTAGAAATGAGTTTGAATTTGTAGATAAACATTCCATATATTACCGTGAAAAGACCAATAATTTTCTTAACTAATACTACGCTATATTTCGGGACCCGACTTTAAAACGTATCCGCTAGTTCGCTGAAAACGTAGGCATTTTTCCATTAGGCACGTGTAAGCGATAAATCGTCAAAACACTAAAACACATGTAAAAAAAAAAGACTAGCATAGGCACTATATACCGCATACAAAGCAACTGTTTGGTAATAACATGTTAGTCACAGATCTGAGTTACACTTCTCTTTGTTGGCATTCTAATTTTACGTAACTATGATTCGATTGGAAAATATCCTATCTGTTATACCTGCCTGGCAACATTTTCACCTTCCTGGTGACATCTTGGAATATTACAGGCATTTTTTTTATTTCGTCTTATGAATGGCATTTGAATTATTATTTATTTTTGGCAGAAATAAAATTTCCAAATGAATCGGAGTATATTCAGAAGTATTAATATTTATTGTTATTTATTACGATCTGCTAACTCAATTAAACCTTATAATTTAGAATATTGTTATCATATTGAAATTTGTTACATTATTACATTTTTGATTAAAGTTAGAAACCCGTACATCATAGAGCAGAATGAATTATCTTAATTATAGTAACATAAATAAACGATTTCAAATGTTTCATGAATTTTAGAACTAAAGGGAAATATGAACTGATTGAAAATTTAAAATCAATTTAATTCACAATAATTACTCTTTTTTGGTTTATTGATAAAAATGAAAAAAAAAAAAAAGTTATACATTATGTATAGAGTAAACTTGAATACGTATGCACACATCTACTACCAATAGTTCTTTAAATATGCCCTACTGAAAAGGTAGTTTCAAATACTCAAGGTTTTAAATCCTTAATACAGTTGTTCAACAAATAAACGATTTTCAAATAATACAAAAGGTATATTTTTTACTAAGTGTTGTAGTGGTATGTGTATGTGTAGAGCGTGTGTAATATTGCCTTCTTAAACTAATTATACTGCAGGATAAACAATTTTTTTCTTTGCAAAATAGAATGGATTTTTATAAAAAAGAAGTTATAAAGTT
>BMAW01024865.1:333781-349822 GCA_019974015.1 Nephila pilipes
ATACTGCAGGATAAACAATTTTTTTCTTTGCAAAATAGAATGGATTTTTATAAAAAAGAAGTTATAAAGTTGGTATTAATCAACAGCAAGTTTGCTTTTAAACATTTATATACGTATTTTTAAAAGAAAATATCAGATACAATGTAAACAATTAAAAGTACTCTCAATTCAAGTATTAAGAATATTTTAAATTAAGGTATTTAAAAGAAAAATAAATATTTTTAAAACTTATATTAGGAAAGATATTTTCTATTCATAAATAGTAAATTATACCATTGCCTTTAAAATTATTAATCAAAAATTGCTTTTCTTTCACTTAAAGTATAATGTGTTTATACATTATTAAAATATTTTAATTGTTTGATACATATAAAATATTTAACAATGTATAAAGTAATAATAAATGAAATGTATGGAACTTTTACAGCGCGCTATAGCCTAAATTAATTAATGCGTGCTAAAATATTGTATATTATCAAAAAGTTATCAAATTAAGGAATACTTTACGTGTACTAGCTTTACATCTATGATATCAATTGGAGTAGTTCCATCTCATAAACTCATGATATTCAGGATCCATAGTGATTAAACCATGAGTTCAAGTATTAATATAAAGTAAGCGATAGTACAGATTAACACAAATATGAATTTTTTGTTACGCTTGCATTCATTGGATATTATTTTTAATTATTATGGACATCATTTATACAAGAAAAAAATCTTTATCAATCATAAGATTTGGCCAGTAAAAATGGCTAATCTCACTGGCTATGAGGTCTTGAAAATAATCTTTTTACTTTCCGAGAATTGGCAATTCGTATCAAGTCCTAATTTTCAAATCTTAAACTTCAATTCTAAAAATCCAAAATGAAGATAAATGAAACTGTATTAAAATCGTCGACCTTTTCTTGTGCCAAAACTTTCAACAGATGCGCCTCAACGACACCTTTTTGTTCATTCCCTCTCAGTTGGATTTTTACCTTCTCTCTTTCGTCACTTCTCTTTAATCACTGTCTACACATTACGATCAGGGAAAACGGTGGTTTTATTTTTGTAAAGTATTCTCTCTCTATCTCTTCTCTTCTTCTTTGATTACTTTTAAGAACGCAAGTACCATTCTGACTTATTTCTTTCTCATTATTTTTATTTCTCTCATTCGGAGTATAAGTTTGCTACTGCAAATGGGAATCCAGGACAACTTTATCCTTCGATATGTAAAATTGAAAGGAAAAAAGGTATTGATATCTTCTTTTAGCAAACAGTTGTGACGTCACCTGACCCTCAAAAATGAGGAGCCATGGTAAGATCGCAAGTTAAATGTACTCGCGAGTTAAATGTATGAAACTAAAAATCAAATCAAAATAAAATGTTTGGGATTGATTTAGCTTTATTCACGACACACAAAAAGCAAAACGAAGGCTATTGGGCCACGGACCTCGTAATTTTGATCCTCGGCCAAGTGATAACAATAAAGGGGAATGCAGAAGAATTTTCCAACAGAAATTTGATTGTCAAGATTACTATGAACTTAAAGTTTTCATAAGCTAATTATATCTGTAACGACTATTCTAATGAATTCATCATTGCTCTCCTAAGTTCAAAGCAAATTATATCGGGAAAGACAATCTGAAAAGTTCACGAAAGACCGAAAAAAAAAAGTCTCAATAACTCTGAAATATTCACCTATTAAAAAAGACATATTTTCTCTGTGGCCATCCTACAATTCAAAAACACATTTTCAGTCAATTAACACATTTTCTTCGAAGCACGATAGTCATTGTACTAATATACACTGTGAATCAAAAGTCCCGGCACATTTAAGAAATTAATATAAATTAACATAATTTTCAGAAGGGTACTGTAATACATTATTAAAATAGAGTATTGTAATCACATAATACAGTCTGACCCCGTTAACATGCAGTACGTAGGGTACATGGTTACTAAACTATAGTAAATGAGCCGTGAGTTATTATATTAATATAACTGGAACGGTAATATAAGTTACAGCACCAATATGAATTTTCTACGCACTAAATTTCTGCGTTAAGTTACATATTAACTGGTAAATACGAAGAAATATATATAAATTTATGGCTATCTATGCTATTTTTATAATATGTAAACCAATTGCTTCTAATAAAAATATTTAATAAAAGAGCACTTAAAATATTTAAAGAAAACTCAGTTTATTGTTTTATCAAACAATTACATTTGAGCAGTACAAAATAGTTTAATATACAACAAATCTCACTGAAATGAGATCTTGAAAATAATATCGTTCAAAAAGATCCAAAATTAAATATTTCGTTTTACAAAAAAGGGTGATTCAGAAACTTAAACTAGAAAAAAAAGTATTATAGTCTTTTGTTCTTAATAGGAAGTCATGACATCATCCGGAAAAAATTTTTATCCGAATTTTATGAAAAGAAAAAACAAAAATTATGGTGCCATAATCTCTGGGAAAGATATCACAAGCACAAATTTATCCAGAAATATACATTAAAACTGCGTGTTAAGAAGATTCTCGTGTTATTGAACCACGCCTTAAGGGAGCCTATTGTATATTGAAAATCAATATGGATATAGCATTTAATTTCCAAACAATTCAGATACTCGTTGGATAGTTCTATGAAAAATTGTTTGTCTCAATCCTAAAAAAAGGTCTCCTATCCAATTAATGCAGTTGTTTCTTTTTTAGAAAGGTCTTAAATAATAATTCAGTTAAGGTGAATCCGATTACAGTAATGTGATAAATAATTTGGGCAAAAATCCTTAAATGAATTAAGAAATTAGTAAAAAAAGAAACTAAGTATTTCAATAATACGTGTTTCTATATTTAAAGATCTTATTTAAGGGGATTTCTACTATAAAAAGGGCACATTTTCGAAGTTTTTGGTTTTAAAAATTTAATGACAGTCATTTGTATCGAAATAAGAACGCAACAACTTATCGAAGGCAAAAAAATCTTGGACCTTATTCTTTTTTAGGATCTGAAAAGCAACTTAAAAGGTTGCAGAATAATATAAAAGTTTAATTTTAATCAAGCTTATAGTTTCATTTAGAGGAAACGTTGCCGTGAAAACACTTCCAATGGCGTTCTTACCTCATTCTTTTATTCTTTTTATGTTTTTCAAATATAAAATTCTTGCGTTGTAATTTTTTTTGATCTCAAGGCTTTGTCTAGGGGGAAAGAAGCTTTTGAAGTTTTTCCCAAGGAAAATTCTTCTGCTTTTCGTCTCTTTTAGTTCAATATTTAAAGAAAGGAATTTGTGATGAATTTTTACCATTGAAAGACAATGAATTTCGCTTTGCTCTTATAGATTTAATCCGTAACATACGCGAAGTAATGGAGCTTTCGCAGAACAACCAATCCCTTTTGGCCATTGGAGAGTGGTCTAAAGCCTTTTTCATATCATGTGACTGTTCTATGGAATACTAAGAGAAAAGACAGATACCACATGTTAAGTATTAGATCATGAAATATTAAATGTTAAAAGAAAAAGAGAGAATTTCACTTTTAAATTCATACAAGCATTTCATTTATCAAAATGTGCGCCATTTACTTGAAAGTACATTTTAAGATGCATTTCTATCAAATTAACTCCTTTCTATAAAAATGTGAGGTAATTGAAAGACAAAAAAGACTATAAAAGTATTCTCGGCATCAGTCATATTAAGAAAGGTTTTATTTCATACGTAGAGTTTTAAACCGTGAAATAAATCATAATCTTTTGATGGGAAAATAATTTAGTAACGGAGACTGAGACGTAATAGATTAAAAAAAACTTTGATACAAGTATTTGCACAGCAAGGAGACATAAGTTATCATGGAAGAGGATGGATCGACGACTATTGCTTGATATAAGGTAGAGTTCCTCAATGTTATGGCAATATGACCCATAAAGTATTATTTGTCTTGACAAAAATGATAACGAACGATAACCTTAGCACACCATCCATTACAGCTTCATCCTGCATGTTCACTACGGTTAATAACTGCTGGTCCATAACTGCTGGTTGAAGGCCTATGTGGCGAGCAATAATGTAAGCAGGATCGGCATGTTTCCCTGGGCGTCACCAGATATGTCTTCGATGATCGTCAGGACTCAGTTGGAAGCGAGTTTCGTCGATAACCACTAAACGTTCCCAGTCAGCATCATTCCAACCTGATGGAGCCAAGCACCACTGTAATCTTGCTCAAAAGTGTGCAGGCGTGAGTGGCAGGTAGCTTAGCTGTCGGTACGAGCGTTGATTTCGCTCAATCAGCCGTCTGTGAATGGTCATGGTGGGCACTCGTGTGCGGGTCGCATGTTTCATGCTTGATAACAATGAATCCAGTGCTATGACAGCTCATCTGCCACTCACTCTGTCTTCCCGATCTGTTGTGGCCCTAGGTCGAGCGCTACCATCATGACGCTGAAATCTGCCATAGTCCACCCATTCTAGCCCGTATCTTCTAATTTCCGCATCGCTTCGACCCATATGACGAGTGATTCTCTTATTTGCCCAACCTTCCTCTTTCAATCCAAAGATATGACCTCTTTCAAACTCTGACAGTTGCTCACAATGAGCTCGAATGCTGCGGTGAGGCATTTTTTAGACGTTGAAAGGTATCCTAAATCCCATTGTAACAGAAAATTTGACCATTCGATTGATAATCGCTTCTTATATACACCTGCTGAGTGCGCAGTTCTGATGCCCTGTAGCTCCCGCTATTCATTCGTTGGACACCCAAATGTTAATCATTTGCATGTTCGGTACAAAATGTCTTTGCATACGTATTTACAAATATGCAATTCTCAATCTCCGAGAAATTCTGATATTCTGGTGTTTCCAAACTCGCGCGGAAAAATTTAAATGATGATAGCTATTCTCATCAAATAATGCAAAAGATGGAAAGCAAATGGTGAACCGCTAGACTCTAATTTTGTAGAGAATAAGACTCTAATTTTGAAAGAATCGCTCCACAAATAAACTTCATTAACTGTTAACAACAATATTGCTTTTAAATGCCTGCAAATTTTCGCAGCTACTACAGCTGCTAGCAATTCAAGTCGAGGTAGTGCTAACCTCTTAAGAGGTGCTATTCTTGATTTTGCTGTAATGAAACTAGTGTTAATAATACCATCGCTTCTCAAGTAACGAATATACGATACAGCTCCAAACGCTCTAGGGAAAAAAATACGAAGAAAATACGAAGTTCGAGCTATTTAGCCAACTCAAATGGAAGGGAAAAATACTTTCTTTCAATCGTTAAGTTTTTCAATATATATATATGAGCAAACCAAGTTTCCCTTTTTTCTTCAACTCTGTGGATAATTCATCGTCCCATCCTAGTCCTCCTTCCCAGATATCTTGCATCAATAATTTAATGACTACTATAAATGGTAAAGCAAAACCAACTGGATCAAATATCTTAGATGCAGTTTGAAGTATACTACGCTTAGAATTCTTCAAATCCTCAACCATGTCTAGAAGAGGTTGTACATCTAACTTAAAAGTGTCTTCTACAGTATTCCAGATTATTCTTAATACCTTTATAGGATGTTCATTTGACTCCCTCGCCTCAGATATGCCTCTTTTGCGCTATAAACTCTTCAACTCATTTGAAATCCTTTAAAACTTTCTTAAATTCATATTCGCATCTTTAAGTATTTCTACAACAAAGTTTTAAAGCTTTATAGACTGCATTGGCACCGTAAAAGAGATCGTCTACATAAAGAGCTGAATTAAGCATTTCATAAGTTTCAAAATGCTGATTATATTTTCCAATGTGGAACTTAATAGTCGCTGCAAGTATGAATGGGCTAGATGTCACCCCCAAGAATACGCGGTTCATTCTCAAAATTTTGTACGAATTCGAATCATTTTCATTTGGAAATCTTAAATAATCTCTATTTTTTTCATCAATACCGATATTCGAAAATGCTCCCTGAATATCACTGCTAAAAGCATATTGATATTCGCGAAATTTCAAGAGAACATCTAAAGTACTAGGGTTCAAGCCTGGTCCTGCAGACAGACAATAATTTAGAGATTTGTATTCTTTTCCCTTCGATGACGCATCGAAGACTAATCTAACTTTCGCAGTCTCCCTATCAGATCTAACTACAGCAGAATGAGGCACATAATATGAATTATTTTGCAAATCGGAAGAGCACTCCTCAACAATATTAAAATTTAAATGTTCCTGAACAATGTTCTTATATTCCTCATAAAAATCAATTGTTTCTTTTCATTTTATTACTTAAATTATCAAACCTACGTTTTGCAATGGAAAAATTATTCCCCAAATTGCTCGGCAACTCATCCCAAAATAATTTAGTTTGATATTTTTCATCTTTAAATTTCAAATTACTTTCGAATTTAGAAATAAATTCTTTATAAAATTCAGAACAATCATTATATCTATCATTTATCCCCATTGAATCTAATTTTCCAAAACGTGTTAAGTTTTCATTCAATGCATCACAACATTCGATTTTCATAGTGCAAACTTCGTGACTGCAATTTTATCCGAATTGTGAAACGCGATCTTGTACTATTTTTACAAATAATGTATCGATTAAATATAAAGATTTGTTTAAACGTTTCTTACCTCCTGAATGAATATCCCAAAAGTATATTGTGCTCGAATAAGTAAGCCTATTTCACCTCCACACGATTCATTTATATTCGATATTTGAGAATAATTATTCTTAAGTACTCTCATTAATTTATTTGTTGATATTTTAACCCGTTCGCTCCTAGCGTATCACATGCGATGCACTCGCATTTGCTCTCCTGTGCCCAGCGTATCACATTTGATACGCTCCGTAAGTGTCATGTACGGCCCAATGTATCAATAGAGATACGCTTGATGAGAATGTTTTATTTGATTTTTTAATGTTACCATATGGCGTTACAATTCCACGAAATATGTATAGATAGGTTATTTGGAGTGTTGACCTTGGTGATATGGGGTTAGATTTCACTTCTGGCTATTAGGAGGGAGGGGAGTAATTGTTAAAAGCACGTGCTGCGACGCGGCTCTTTAAATGTAATGACATGATTTAAAGGGTGCACTTGCTTTCGGTTTGCTTTTTTCTTTCTTCCTTGCTTCTTAGAAGTTCGAAGGAGAATTTATGGCCCTTTTTGGGGGTAAGGGCGTTTGGTAGCAGATGTCCTCAGCTATTCGTTTCATTCGGTCGGTTTTAATTTGTAGCGACAGTCATGACGAAAAGAAAGTATTTATCTGATACTGAGATTTACAAACTAATGAATGAATCTGACAGTAATGTTAACGAAAATAATCTAAATCTGTACATAGAAATTAAAGTAAAAAAAAAAGAACGAAGAAGATGCGTCCTTTGCTCAAAATCTTGCGTGAAGCGTCAAAATATGTGTGTAAGACATGCGACGTTGGACCATGCTTTGATTTTTTTTTTTATAAATATACCATAGAGTAAAATAATTTTTTTTTAAATATCTAACACATCGATCAATAACTCCCGAGACTAACCCAGAGATGGCGCTCGTAGTAAACCAGTAACCAGGTGTTTCTAGAGTACTAACATTTGCTTGAAACGTGTCAAAATTTTAAGTCGATCGGACCAGGAAAAAAGTTTTTTGAAGTGAAGTGAAAAAGGTTTTTTTCAAGTGGGTGCCGCGATTGCTTTCGATGGAACAAAAACAGCAACGAGTCGATGATTCAGAAAGCTGTTTATCGCTATTTACTCGCAACAAAAAAGATTTCTTGCGGAAAAAAAATTTTTTTTTTGGGGAAAAAAAAAAAAAAAAAAAAAGATTTGGAAAAGCGTTGGAACGATTGTATCACCCTAAAAGGTGATTAACAAAAGGTGTTATGTTGATGAATAAAAAAAAAATTGCAAGAAAAATGTTGTTTTCAATTTTAGACTCGGGAGTTATTGATTGATGTGTTATATGTTCCATGTAACGGTACATAATTACACCATGAAATTTATGTAACAAATGTAAATATATTATGTATTTTCTTTAAAGATATGATTTTTATATAATTATTTTATGCAAAAAACATATAACTTTCGATTAAATCTTTTTTTTTTCTTTCATAAATATCAAGTTTTATGCATTTAAAATAATAATTGATAATATCAAAATATTTTAATGAATAGCCGATTTTAGAGGAATTTTTTTCATGAATTAGGCTTAATATCTAAAATCGTCTGGGCACAGCGTGACGCTCCGCAGTAAGAACAGAGAAGCACTTCTTTTTTCTCTTTCCGGTAGCGAAAGGGCTAATTGGAGAATTGGAAATGATATCTGTCAGCAGTGCTTTAATTACGATTTTTTTTTCAGGGTCACGGGGATTGCAAATGGTGATCTGTACAACATCATATGTCTTGTTTTTAGGTTCGCGAGAACCGAAAGTATGAACTAATAAACCTTCCTGTTTAATGATGGGTAATTTTAATTCTTCAGCTATTTCCTTTTTTTAAAAAAGGATCTCTGAAATGCGTTGTCAAGAATTATATTTCTTTCTTTCTTTCCTTTTTTTCTTAGAGATAAATTTCGCTGTTCAATTGATAAGGGACAAGAAATGGAATCATGTTTATTTACAGGTCTACACAAAATATACATTTTTTGACGTCAACAACAAATGCCGAAGTGGAAGGAACATTGTATTGAAATTTCTTTTTCCCACTATTTTCTATTTTGTTTCTTTTAAACGTCCTGAAATTTTGATTCGGATTTTCAAAATATTTAAATTTTGTTTCTTTTCGTGTTTCCGCCTCATTCGAGCTAAATTCTTTAATTAAATGCTTGTTCCTTTCACGACACCGTATTTCTTCTTTTAAAAATTCTAATAATTCAGAAATTTCGTTTTCGTTTTTGGAATGAGTTCTGCGAGTGAATTCTAACGATAAATCCCTGGGAATTGATTTTAACACAGGATACAATAAGCAACTGTAATTGTTCGGATTTATACAGTGATTAATTAAACTTCTAATGTGCGTTTCGCATTCCGACAGAAGTTTACACAACCCTATTATATCGTAAGACTTTCGCACTGTACTCGGATTCAGGAGTCTAGACATATGCGCGTCTATGATTACATCTTTTCGGCTAAATCTTTTTTTTAGTATGTTTAACGCTACCTCATAATTTTCCGATCTTAACGCCAATCCTCGTATAGCTATTTCAGCTTCATTAATTAAATACGATTTCAAATAATTAAACTTTTCTACTTCGTTAAGATTCGAATTTTTATTTATGGCTTCTTCAAATTGAATCTGTATAGGTATTTGAGGTATCTGTAATCGAGGAAGTTTTACTGTAATAATTTTGTTCTCAACACTTCTTTCAACGATATTAATTTTCTCTGTGGGGTAACTTCTGGTTTCGTTTTCTCACTGACGCAAGATTTTGGTTGCACGTTCTTTCCACGTAATAATGTGATCTTTATATTCCTGTTGTTTTTCGATTTCCTTTTCCACTTCTTCGAATTAACATGATTCAAGAATCGCGCTATCATAATTTGAAAAATTTGTTTCTTTATCTAACAATTTCGCTAAGAGTTCGTTTATGATATCAATTGACTTTTCCTCTTGATGCAATTCATTTTCTATTAATTTAATAGTTTCGATTGTCACCCGTCTGACAGTGGATCGAGCCTTTTTTAGAACTTCAATATTCATTTTAACAAATTAAATGTTCAGAAATCAGTTCGCTATTTATCTTAATACTGGATTTTCGGATTTCGCAATAATTTGTTTTGTTCACTACTTATCTAAAGGTCTAGTCCCAGGTTTCGGCACCAAAAATTCGCATATCAAAGAATAAATCAAAAGTTCCTACCTGTCAGGCGGTGGTCATCATTTTTGCATCATCAGTTCAGGATGTCGAATTTCGAATAATCCACTCATACACAAATAAAGGCAAATTAATGACGTCATTTTCTTTAATTAACGTTAAGATGTCACATCACAACAAACATTAACTATAATTAAATATCCTAATTCGCGAGTATATCAAATTCACTATCATAGTTCTCTTTCAACACCTTCCTTCTCTCTCACACGCAGAACTGAAAAAAATTTCTCTTCTTTTTTTTTTCTTTTTCACATCTGGCGCCTAACGCCCTCTATCGTTAGTTTTTACACCCCCTGCTGCTTTCGCCTTCTTAACACAGATAACAGAATAAAAACAACTCACCACAAAATTTTGTTGCTTCGGTAACATCTGCAATTCTCAGTGGCAAAGATGTCTTATTTACCTCTTTGGTTGAAGAGAAAAACAAGGCTTCATCATTGTCGTCCTGCTCTGTTCACGCCGTGGGGGAAGGGTGACGACATCCTCGACCCTGCATATTCGGTTGTATCCGAAATGATCGGATCTCTGAAATAAAATAACAGAAAAAAGAAAAGGGAGAAATAAAAAAAAAGTTTTTGAAAAGTAGAAATAGAAGAGAAAAAGAAAAACTTGGCCTTGTGAGAATAACTGTCTCATACCCGGTTCTCCAAGGTATCAGGTTACCGACTGGTGTTGATGTCTCGTCTTATACTACGTTTTAAACAGCTCATTTAACTTGACCTTGACTCTTATCTCCTCCGGAGTTTATGAGACCCATCGACACAAGCCCTTATTATAATACAGACATATCGTCTTCTGAAACATTATCGGAAATCCCCAAACACCGAATATTCACCTGATCTTTTGTGATTCATTTCTTGTTAGATGATTGGCCAAAAACTCTCATGTTTCTTGTCAAATGAGCCTTTTTTCCTACGAGTTGTAGCCCACTCGTAGACTATAGGTAACGCAACTATTCGTTATTTTACCCCATGAGTTCTTCAAGAAATAACGACGTTTCGCAGTCAAGGCTGCACATTCTGCCCTGAATATTTTTATCCTATTTTCAATGCAGTCATTGATTTTGCAAATATGCAGTTATTACTTCTGGTATCATTATTTCATTTAATCTTCTTTTTGTAAGGATCTTCATGTCTCAAGGAAACAAGCTCAGTGCTTTTAGCACATTGAGTGATGACAAAATGCTTCATTATAAAAATTTTTGATCACTTCTCCACACAAAAACAGAAGTATATATATATATGTGTGCATGAGTGTGTGTTTGTATTTATTTATCCATGTATACGTATAATAATGATCCACAAAATATATGTAATGAAAAGAATTCTAATAATTACTTAATAGAAAGAAAGTGAAATACGATTCTGAAACCCAAACTATATAAACATTTTTAAGAATCAGAAAGGGCAGACAGACTCCTCGTTTTTTTTTTTTTGTATAAACAACTTTTTTATTCTTAATTCACCTGATACATTCAGATTAATACATTGGGTAAAATAATTTGAAGATGCATTCGGATGCCTACTAAGGGCATCACATTTGATTTTCTAGATAAAATCTATTTGTTGTTGTGTATTGAAATCTACCATAACATATATTATAAAGCCAGAAGTAAAGATATTCTTATTTTGAATGTTTACTTATTTACCTGAAAATAATTTTAGTAGTCTATGTTGTTTTTTCCTGTCTGTAAGGCACTTTTTAATAATTTTTAAGTTGATGTAGATTTAAAAAAAATCACTACGCTTATGTTTTAATGTCAACTTAGACGATGAAATATCGCTGGTGTATCGATTTTTTTTTGTCTAAACAAAACTCAGAATTTTCGAACATATATTATTTAATTTCGAATGAAATTGGCTACTTTTGTCCAATTTAATTTCTAAATTTCTTTCTCTATCCATTGATACAAAATGAATACTTAAATATTCAACAAATTCTTAAAATTTTGAGGCTTAAAAAGTTTCCAAGCGAATAAAAGTAATTTAACACGACTTGTTTCGTACACAAATTAAAAAAGAGCGATACAAACATCGATAGTAGCTGATTTAGACAAATTAATTATATTTTTTTGCTTACAGAACAACATAAAGAGGTTGGGACCAAACTAATTATTTTTTTATAAATACATCCCTGCAGACTGCGTCGATTTAGAGTCTTTGAAAAACAGGCACCAATACTTAGTTGCTCTAATGAGTTAACATCTGTCTCTGAAATGATAAATACAGTGATTTATTTACTTAAACACTCTTTTTAGTGCTGTGAACGGTTTTAATTTATTAATAAATAAGGATCAAAAAACTATTTTTTGTGTTTAGTATGTTGATTTAAGATAAACATTACATAATTTAAAGTATAACAACATGCTATTTTGAAATAATAGAAAGAAAGCGAAATCATCTAGGGCAAATTATTAAACTTCGAAATAGTTAATTTTTTTTTGTTGAATAGGTAATAAATGTTATCGTGAATTAACATTTATTACCTATTCAACAAAATTGCTATATTTATTATCCAATTGTAAGACCTCAGGGTAAACACGGGCATCATGACCCCGAGGTACCCAAGATATATTTTTCTTTCCTATGCGGTTTACTGTCTTTAGTAAATACGGGTGACGCGCCCCCAGGTTACCCTAGAGATCCTTCTCTATTTTCGACCCTCCTTCTTGTCAACCAAATTTGTCTTTTTTTCAATTTCTTAAAGTCTAGACCACAGTTAAATCTTATTTGGCGCAGCATAGCCATACATGGCTCCTGCGCCATTAAACTTTACATTCACTCGCTCACACTACCCAATTGTATGAGTACCAATAGTTATATCGTTCAGTCACGGGTTCGATCCTTGGCTGCCAAAGACCCGCCGCGTAGCCGGGGCCGATGCACGCTAAATCTGTCGGGGCCCAAAGTCCTCCTGTTGGCGTAGTGTGGAAGTTAATTAAGAGAAGGGGGTGCCTGCTCAGGTGTCATCCTCGTCACTTGACCGAGGCTCAAAATTACGAGGTCTGTAGCCAATAGCCCTCGTGTTGCTTCTAGTGCGACGTCAATAAAAACTAAACTAAACTAAATACCAACAGTTATAACAAACTTTGACAATATTGTTTAATTCTAAAAATAGACTCTGTGAGATTTATAAATCTGGTAATATTTTTACATGTAAAAATAATTATGTTGCAAATGATTAATTAGAAAATTACAGATTAGTGGATTATTTTAGAACTTTCAAGTTAATCATTCTCAACAGTATTATTTCTTACAAATTTATTTTCATCAATCTAAATTTATTGTTTATTCCATCTTGTTCGCCACACTCAATACATACAAACTTCTAAAGTATAAATACAATGCCAACTTTAGACAACAAAACGAAAGAATTATCTCAATTTACAGTGAAAATCAAATTAATTAACTTAATATTGAAATAAACATAAACGATAAAATATTAAAGTTGACAGTTTTATTTTGTTCAAATATTAAAATTAAAGCAAACGATAAATTATTAAATGAATTATTTCTTAAATTA
Organism: Nephila pilipes; assembly: GCA_019974015.1. Taxonomy (NCBI): domain Eukaryota; kingdom Metazoa; phylum Arthropoda; class Arachnida; order Araneae; family Nephilidae; genus Nephila; species Nephila pilipes. Next base: position 347,141 of record BMAW01024865.1, read on the forward strand.
TATATATTCATTGTTATCGTAAAATGAAAATAAAATAAATCTTTGAATCTTAGTATATTCTCAACAAATATTATTAAGTACAATTACTCCCAAAATTGAGTACACTGTAGGCTTTGAATTTTTGCTTTGTATCAGGAATATAGTAGCTTATAAACACAATACATAAGTGAAAAAATCTTTAAGCTCAAATAACATTAAAAAAAAAAGAAGAAATGGAATGAAGTATTATATAATTTAGATCTTAATATTAAATAAAATACGGTGTAAATATAATAAGGTTGTTCAGTTATATTTATATAACAGAATTAACTAAGAAGTTAGAAACACGAGGGTTAAACATTAATGCATGTATAAAAACAGAAGGCGAAATTATTTTACCTTTGTTCGTCGTTGCGTGGGAATTAAAATAATATTCTTGTTTTTAAAGAACGTAAGTATCCTTAAGGTATTGTATTGTTGACAACAAGATGCAAAATCAAACTAGAACACAACTACTTATGTATTGCAAAATTCGAACTGTGGGATTACAAATTTCAACAATTTTGTTTCGACATTAGAGTTACGGATAAATTTACTATAAAATTTTTAGCAAAAGATTTTATTCAAATTAATATAATTTTAAGAGATTTATTATTATTTTAGCCATTTGATATAAATATAAAATCTATACAAATCAAGCGATATTTTGAGAAACGCTTCATTCATTGGGATTTCCAACAGCAAGAAAATATTTATTTATTATTCACTAACTGAAATACCCTTCTTTGCGTGTAATTATTATTTGTAAAGAAGTATTTTGTTTTTAAAATTAAGTTTATCTTTTAAGTAAAATCTTTTAATTCATTTCATTTTATAATTTTAAGAAAAAATTTTTTAGTAAAATCTTTTTTAATCATTAAAGAGGATGAAAATTAAATTTAAAGTTTTATTTTTCAGTGATCGTAAATACAATCAATACTACCAAAATTAAAAATAATAATTATTATTATATAGTATGTATAGAATATAATTGTATTTCGTTGTGGCTGCTGTAGCCTAGTGGTCATGATTGTCGGTGATTTTCGTCATGTAGTAGGTTCGAGCCTTGGTGCCTCTTTAGACGAGTCGTATATCTGAGATGACGCACGTTAAATCTGTCGAGGTTACAATTCCTCCTGTTTGAGTGATGTGGAAATCAGGAGAAGAAGGTGCCAGCTCAAGTGTCGTACTCGTGACTTGGCCGAGGTTCAAAATTGATAGGTTGATCGCTAATAGCCCTCGTGATGCTTCAAGTACGGTTTTAAATAAATCTGTAACCAAATATTTCAATATTTACAGTGACTCATAAAATTAAGTGCACACTATTTTCTATCTAAAAGATTTAAAACAATATTCTTGAAATACTCGTTTATGTTCAAAATTTATAGAATATGTAAGACACACATGTAGTAAGAAACTATAGAAGACTTAAAAAAAGGTCGTACTATTAATATTATTCTTACCAAACTTTTTACGTTGACGATACAGATTTTTAAGGAACGAAATTGAATATCCATCTAGTACAATTCCTTAAAAGCATTTTTAGAAACATACACAAATGTTCTTTGCATATCTTTTAGTATTTATATTATCTTCTAACCGATGTTCACTGATTCGTATGAGTTTGTGTTGTTTCCTGGATACTTTTGCCGATTTTTTGTAGCACAATTTTTAAGTGTTCTTTGCACGTAATATAATGCTTTTGAACAGAATTTTCCAACTGTGACCTCAAGGTTTCAATCTCAATGAGATCTAGAGACTAAAACGATGTTTACAACTGTATTTTATGATTGTATAAACCCAAGCATGGTTTAACAATTTTAGCCAGAAGTTTTGGATCGATATATTAATAATAAAAAAAAAAAAAAAAAATGCAACCCTAAACTTTTTCTGAGTTCTTAGTTTTAAATCATTTCTTAATACATTCATTTTATCTATATCACCGTTAATAAAAATTGATTTTCCCCACTATTTTGCTTGCTTACAACCCCATATAAGAGCCACAACACTTCCATGCTTACCAGTATGGTTGGTGTTTGAGAGAAGCATTTCTATGGTTCGGAGTTTATCAAACATACCACCGTGACAATCAGTTCCAAAAGCATTAAATTATCTTACATATCTGAATAATATATGATTCTGGAAACGTTGAAGCTTGGCTATATGACTTTTAGCAAGCGTAATCTTTTTCTTTCCTACCTGTTTTATATTTGAAGGCTTTTCTCCTTTATACGTGACGCCTAAGATTCTCTTCTCGAAGAACGCTTCGTATCGTTTCTGCAGAAACACATCTTCCTATTGATATAGAATCGGATGAATTTCTTATATTTTTACTTACCGATTGATGTTTCTCTTAGTCGTCTAACTGATAATCTTTTTTTCCTCTTCTCTGTTCTTTTGTAATTCGTCTACCTTTTTTTTTATAACTCAGGATAATTTTCCGTATTTTTCCGGAATTGAATGTAGCTTCTTGTGCAACAGCATGTAAAGATTTACCTACTTCACAAATGAGAACTTCAATTTCCCCAATTTCATTATTAGTTTTGAAATTCATTTTCACACACACTACACACACATACTTATATATACATATATATATATATATATAACACATCGATCAATAACTCCCGAGTCTAACATTGAAAACAACATTTTTTTTGCAAA
>BMAW01024865.1:354822-376139 GCA_019974015.1 Nephila pilipes
TGCCAATTCATTGCAACAAATAGTGGTAACAAAATCACAATTTCATAGGATTTATTCAAAATTATGTGACTTTGAAATTCGAATCTTTGACGTATAAGTTTTGCTAATATAAATATTATAGATTATGAAAAAGTTATTGAAATTTAAAATGTTATACAGTATTTGCATAAAATATTTTAAACATTTCTCAGAATTCTAATTCACACATAAATGAGAAATATTTGGAATTTAATTCATTTCAAATTATAATTATGTTTACAGTATGGAATCATTTATTTACAAATATTCTACAAAAACCTTTAAAATTGTAAATGCAGTGGATTACAATTGAAGTGGATTATATGCCAGATGAACCTAAAAATAAGTTTACGACTAAGAAATGCAAACACATCTAATGAATTATTAATAGCTAAAATATAATTATTTATAAATATAATGGATTTTCTTTCGATTAAATTTATACAGGAGTATACAAGTATTTTATTAACATATGAGATCCATTTCTTTTAAACATTTAATTTGAAAAAACGCAGGATTATTCGAATTCGGCATAATTTAAGCTCCTCTTTTCCTTCTTATCGAAGACGTGTCAGCTTCTACGTCAGAGAGAGTCCGCGTAATTAAATTTAAAAGCCCTACCGATTATACTTATCTTTGAAAGAAAAGCAATACTTATTCGTCAGACTTTGAAATGAAGATTTTAAGTATTGAAAAATTCTAACAATACCCTCTCTCTTTAGTAAATAATCCCCCTTCCACTTAATTTTTTTTTTTAATTTGAGTTTCCGCAATTCACGGAAATACGTTCTTTCCGTTAATGATTTCCGTTATTGAGTTTAATTACATTTATTTTCAAGAATTAAGTTTTCAAGGATTAATTTGCTTTCAATATCGATTTTAAGTCTTTTCTTAGTGTCTTTTTTTTCTACTTCTATTTTCAGAAGATAAAAGTATTTTCATTATTTTACATGAAAGAATTCAAAAATGAATTCGGTTTTTATATTTATTCTATGAATCTTTCTAAATTTAGAAATTATAGAAGGGGAAAGTAGTATTTTTGTGGCAGGAAATATGTAAAATATTCTTATTTAAAATGTTTCACAATGATCCGAAAGCCATTGTCATTTTTATACAAACTTTCCTTTTTAATCCATCACATTTAATTTTTTTAAAACTAGTATCGACAAGAAAGAACATTATACAGATGAATTAAAAAAAAAAAAAAAACGTTAGAGCAGCCAAAGACTGAAGGAAGCTAAGGCTCCTTTTGACCAGTAAAATCCTTTCTATAATCTGGACTTCATACTAATATAGGTACGGACCTCTCAGGCAAAAGTTAGGAGAAGAAATTATTTCTTTCGAATTAATGGTTTTTTAATTGATTGATTGTTTATTAACGTTCCTCTTAAAAGTAACATGATGACCATTAGAGATGGACCAGGTAATTTTGAACCTCAATGAAACAGCTACACATGGTCCCGAGCAAACGGCCAGCGTTATTTTCGTTGAATAGTAGGTTCGAGTCCTGATGCTACTGACTGAATACTTTCCATGAGGCCACTAAATACTCAGTGAGCTGGTGCACGTTAAACCTGCCGATGCTCCATGTTGCCCAGTTGGCTTGGTGCAGCAGTTCATAGAGTGAGATGCCAACTCAAGTGTCCTTTTCTTCCCTTGACTGAGTTTCAAAATTTTGAAATCCGTTTAAAATTCTATCTATTTGAGTGAAGTCCGTGTGTGAATATCCCGGTTTTCATTTCAAGCTCATAAAATTACTCAACAAAAGTTTTAACTGTTTGAAGCTTTTATTACATTTCTGAATATTTCAATTTTCCTTATGATGTGTTTATAATTGTATACCTCTTGTACTCGAATATGTGTATATATTTTTATCTAATACTTCATTTTTAGTTCAAGAGTTTATATTTGTTTTTGTCTTCTTCCATTTAGCCTCTTATACGTCGCCTGTTAAACATCATATTTCTGCAAGAATATTCGATTGTTAGTTTTTCATTCTTGTATCGTATATTTCTTGATAATTAAGCACATTATAAGCTTTTATTTATCTTTATGTTTTGTATTTATGTAATCTCTTGTGTTATTTGTTTCAACAAGTATTACATCTTACCCTAGCGTTCCTTCTAATTCCTAATTCTTGTGAGTAAGCCAATCAATCAATCTTGAACCTCGGTCACGTAAAGGAAGAGATATCTGAGCTAGCTCCCCATTTTTGACTTCCACAGCGGGTTTTTAATTGCGCACAGTGGGTCTTAAATGGCATCATGACTTGAATCCCCGACTCATAGGGAAATACACAGGCTGAAAGCTTGTGTCCAGGACCTGTCGGTTACAGCAATCACTCCGTTTAGTGAAGAGGTACAGTTGCTTAATTTTACGCAATTGGCTTCGTATACGCCCGCCTTCTGGTTAGGATGGTTTGGAAAACATGTTTAGATCTTAAACAAGGATATGCGAGGATTATTTTAAGTGTTTCAGACATTAAAGTAAAGATAGCAGCACTCATCAATGAAAGCTAAGGAATGTGGTTGCGCATTTTTTGACAAGCACTTACCAAATTTTAAGCCATTTGGAGTGTTTGACAATCGTTTGAGTGAGTCGATGATGTGAGTGGTATTGTAAAATTGGAAAAAATAGAGTACCGAACTTTCCTTAAACATTTGTTTTTGAAAGGCGATACGCCTACAGAAATCAAAGACGAATGGAACGCTGTGTACTTGGCTCTGCACCATCATTTACCAACGTCAAAATTTGGGCACCTAAAATTAAATTTGGTCATACCAGCTTGGGAGACAATGAACACTCGGGACGTCCAAAAACTGCAACTATTAATGATAACATTGCTAAAGTTCACCAAATAGTGCTAGACGACCGTCGAATTAAAGTGAGAGAAATAGAAGAGGTTATGAATATGTCCAAAGAGCGTGCTTGTGGCATATTGAATCCAGATTTAGGCTTGAGAAAGCTGTCTGTGGGTTGGATGCCAAGTTTACTCACGTTAGACCAAAAAACATGTTCGAATGAACATTTCCAACGATTTGGTTTACGCAGTTTGGTGCAATAAATCAAGGGTTTGCCGATTAATTACTATAGACATAATCTGGTTATACCGTTATATTCCCGAAACTAAAATACTGTCGTAACAGTGAAATGTGATGAGGGAATAGGGCATCAAATGAGCAAAAACTGTTTTTTCGGCTAGGAAAATGATGGCGACTGTTTTTAGGGAGGCATGAAGTTATCTCAATTGGTTATCCTCAATCAGGAAAAACCACTATAGGAGCTTACTACACATCATTACTTGAGAAGCTGACTGCAGAAATTACGGAAAAATGGCCACATTTCCAGAATAAAATTCTATTTCTTCAAGACAATGCTCTGTCTCACACCTCAATGGTTGCAATGGTGAAAATCCACGAATTACGGTTTGAACTGCTTGACCTTCCTTCTTACTCACCAAATCTACTGACAACGAACTTCCTTTTTTTCTAATCTAAGTATTGTGCAGTGAAAACAGAGATTGTCGTCAAATGTGAGGAAGCCATAACAACCGTAAGCAATTATTTTGCATAGAACGACGCCGAGTATTGTTTGGAAGGGTTAAAGAGATAGGAGGATCTCTGGAAGGAGTGAGTAGACTTACTTGGTAACTGTGGAAAAATAAAAATAGATTTAAAGAGAAAATGCATGGTATCTTTGTTAGGTAAGGAAATGTTTGAAAGCACTCTCATGTAGAAAAATAATATTGCTGTAAGTCTGGTAGCTACTATTTCAGGAAAGGAATTAAAAATACCTACCATAATATTTATAAAATTATAAACATCAAACAGAAAGGATGTTTTCTTTAGTAAATAAAACGCAGGATGAGCAAAAGAATTTCATGCAACCTTTGTTCAATGATAGCGAAAAGATGTGATTCTTGATTTTAATATTTCTCTCCAATGAGCTCATTTACCTAGATACATATCCCATGTTGCTTTGGAATTAAAATACGCTAATATTGAAAGGTTTCAGATTTTTTTTGTATCTGAAGCAATGATGGTAATTATCGAGAATTCTCTTATCATCTACGCTTTAAATGACTTAGATTTAAATAATTACAAGAAACTGAGCTATTACAAGCTCCACTTAATTTATATTGTACTAAATCAAAACAAAATAATTAACGGAATCTCGATAAATAATATTCATCATTGAATTAAAGTAGTTTTAATGGAATTATTTGCTTCGCCACAAATGTTGCCTTTTGTTGATCATCTTATTATCCGAATATGTTATTGTTATTTTTGCAGCGCCAACTTGATATAAACAATCTATATTTGAGAAAAACAGGAATGAAATAAGCTAATAAAATTCAAAACAATGTAAAATATATTCCTTACGCTTATTAAATTTCTTAAAATATGTTGTTAATCCGATAAAGTCAACCTTTCTTGAGGAAAGATTTGTCTTCATCTCTGAGAAATTTCTATTCTCTTGTGCTGTTAAATGCAAATGACTTTTCTTAACTATAAAATAAGCTTCAAAATATAAACCAAGGTTTTAATTTTAATAAAGAACTCTTCATATTATTTCATATTATACACACACACTCTGAGTGTGTGAGTATAATATTGACCATAAATGCATTTTTGTGATTTATACATTTTAAGTTAATCTATTTCATAAATAACAGCACATTACCTTTTTGCTTTCAACAGATCTTGTACCATGAATCATATATTTCTTAATGTCGTTTTCTTGTTTTAAATTTCATTCATACATGTGATAAAGCTTAAATTCTAAACTGCTTTGCAAGTTTTGCTCATATTATATTGCTTACCTTTTCAAGTCTCATATGATACGAATCATATAATACGAATGTTTTTCAGTATTTGATTCTCAAAACCATTTTTATCGCATAAATGTGTTAAAATATGTAATTAAAAATATTTAATATTTATTTCTCATTGGAGCATGAACTTATACTCGAAATGATAGTGTAATTAAACGAAAGAAAATATATACGCATGGATTTCAGGCTTATGACTGAATAACTGGATTAAGTAAATTTTATGGTACGAACCCTACATCTTTGTAGTTTCCTATGAAATACGAATGTATTTCTCCTTGATACAAGAGAGAAATAAATAAGAGAGAAAAATAAAAAAATATATATTTATATTCAAGAAAGGAAGAGAAACAGAACGTGAATGAATGTACATGAGAAAAGGATAGTATAGTGAATATTAAAGATTTTTTTTTTAAATCAAACGAATACGATGTGAACCAAAACACAAATCTCTGAGATGAATTTTAATTGCATGCTTTAACTAAATAAGAGAAACATTCAATCAAGATATTTTATACTCCAGAAAAAAATATTCATCGTAAGGCAGCTTAGCAGAAGCTGAAAAATTTACGTATTCATTCCTAAAATCTCAAAATCCTTATGAATTAAAAGTGAAATACCAATCTGAATGTATATATATATCTATTTTTATCCCCTTTCTCTCTCTCTCTCTTTATATATATATATATATATATATATATATAATTTGCGCACCAAGAAATAAGAGTGGGATTGTTACGAAACTTGGCCTGAAGGTATGTGTTAGAAAATATGTTAATGATTAGGAATGTATAGCGTGATTGCACAGTGCATAATGTCTCCAGAGGGTATTGAACTTCGCTTCCCTTGGATTATAAAACAGGGTAGCAGAACTTGTTTGAGTGTATTTAATCTATTGCAGAAAGACGCGTTTTAACTAGAGATGTCATTACGCCGCCATCGAAGACAAGTATGAGCAGTTATAAGTGTTGGAGAGGAGATGAAACATAGGGATGATGGAAACCGGTTGGGCAGCTCGCCACCTGGCCGTTCTGACTTAACTGAGAGGAAGTGCTGGGAGCAGTGCTCAAGAGAGAGGTCTGTTACACTGCCACCAAGCTCAGAATACCCTCGACAGACCATTAGTCATGAAGACCGTCACATCATACGACCATCACTTTACTGCTTGTATTAGGATAGTGAACAATGAGACATTTGGCAGGTACAGTGCCATTTCTCTCATTGTTCTCCATCCAAACATAGGTAGCACCTTCACAACGGGCCTCTATGTCAGTCCATTTTATCGCGAAACGCCTGGGTAAAGGACAACTGCAATTGCGTTGCCCATTACGTATACTGTCATTGGCACTCATTCACCGTCCCTCCGTTCGGATTGGTCTCGCGCTCGATGTGATATGACTGCAACCGAATGGAATAAAGTCGTCTTTAGAGACGAATCCAGAATAAATTTGGGCAATGATGACTATCGTGTATGAGGATAGATGCCTCTTGGTGAACTTCTCAATCCTGCCTTCTTTGTACAGCTGCACACCACTCCCAAGACTGGTGTGATGGTATGAGGTGTCATCACGTACGACACACGATAACCTTTAATATTAATCTAAGCCCCCATTTCAGCGTAGAGGTATGTTCGTGACATTTTTCAGCCACATGTGTTGCCATTTTACGTCAGGGCTCCCAGGAGCTATTGTTCTACAGGATAATGCTCACCCACACAAGCAAGAGTTCATTTCCATCTTTCCCTGGTCTGTTCGATCCCAAGATTTGTTACCAATCATCCATACCTGGGAAAATTTAGGACGGAAAGTTAGATGGCCTACGAGTTTGTTCGAATTATAGGCGTATTTTCGCCAACTTTGGAACAAGATGTCGCAGGAAATCATACGATACTTATATGTCTCAATGCCACATCATGCATTCATTCTAGAGGTGGTCTAACAGGATAGCAAAACCAGCATTTATTTGTAATTTTTCCCTCAATAAGAGATTATTTTGCTTTGATTTTATCACTCACTTACATCAACGTTGTACTTACATATGTAAAATTTCGTTTTATTCTGACAACTATTTCTAGGTGCCTTAAATTTTTATGGCAATGAGTATATATATATAACATGTATATCGATTTAAATATCTTAAAAAGTTAGCCATCGATTTCTCCGTAAAGAACAAATAACAATCGATATAAATAGAAGCTGATCTAAAGAAAGATACGTTTACATCCTATTCAATACTACCTCTGCCTTCAATGAACAGCTGTTTATGATGCAAAACACTGACGCATGCAAGGTTTTTGTCGAATTAAAAATAATCATTCATCAGATAGTTCGCTTATGCTTTCGAGTATCTTTAAGCTGTCCTAAAATTTTATATTTCTTTCAAAATAAGTTAATTACAACGATAGAAATAGTTATTTTATTAATTTTTAATTTTAATAAAGTTGGTACATTTAAAAATTATCGTTTCCGTTTTTATATTATACAGCTTACTTAAAATATTTTGGAAGAACGATAATTTATGATTATTAAAATAAATATATTTGCCCGGCAATCTCAAATATTTTACAATAACTTTGATGGACTCTCATCAATATGTATTATAATCTCTATGTGAAAAATGATGTTATAAAGCGTTATATGATAAACTTGCACTCCTTAAAAAATGAAAGTGAATTATTACAAAATATGGTATTCAGTTCCATATAAAAGTCCAAGTGATTTTCAATGACTTGACTTTCTCATATAATAAAGTAGCAGTTTTCGAACTGTGTTCTGCTGGCATGGTGAGGAAGTTAGGAGAGGAGGTGCCAGCTCAGGTGTCGTCTTCCAAAATTACAAGGTCTGTCGCCAATAGACCTTGTGTTGCTTCTAGTGTGATGTTAATAAAGCAAACCAACTAATCGAACTATGTTCCATGGAACCCTTAGGAATTCGATATTTTACTACCTTTGGGATTTCGTAAGCAAAAATTAAAAATTGAGACGAAAATTGTACAACTTTACCTATAGTTGATTTTGGTGTGTTTATAAACTAAATATAAACATTTGAAAATTAATCAGAAGCTTCGTGCGGGGGCAGCCAACATCCGTAACGTGATGTCATAATGCGCATGCAAATAAATGCATTTCTGGATTTTCAATTACTCAATCGAAATGTATGCAAAATAGATTCACGTTCCCTGCGAAGTTTCTATAACGGTGATTATCTAATATACACTTGTGTGCATCATCAAAAATCTTTTTTTTTACGTATCGGCTGTAATATATGATGCCTGTTTGGGTGAGAAAATAGTGGTATCGTCTCCATCATTGTGGTGAAAATGGTTACCAATGCCATATAATCAGAGGAACATGTACTCATGAGGAGCGGAAACGATCTCCGAGGTCGACGATCAAGTGGAAGTAAATGTTATTTATTATTTTTTTGTTGTTAAAGAATGGGTCTTTATTGAGTCTAGCAAGGAAGAGAAAACGCTATTCCAAGAACAATGTTACAACACTCGCTCTTTCCCGGTAAGCCAAAATTGGATTTGGGGAATTGAAAATGATTAGAGTTTAGAAACTCAAGAAGAAAATAACTAGCGAAAACGCCTTGATTTAACGGAAGTTATCAAAAGAAAAAAACGATACGTTTCCGGTGCAGAATAAGAGCAGTGCGGGGAAAAGTGATTCCCTTTGTTTTGTGGAAATATTTTTTTAAAAAAATCATAAAATGGCTTTTTCTTGGTAGAAGAAGAAAAAGCAAAAAAAAAAAAAAAAAAAAAATCTGCAATATATTTCCTCAGAGATGGGTATGAAATACAATTTTGGTCTGACATTTTTTGACCTAAAGATATAACTGGAATGGAAGATTATGATGACGAATTTATCAGGGAACTGCTGGAAGTCGTTGTTGAAAGAAAGAAGGAATAATTAGAAGATAGAAGAAAGAAAAGAGAGGGAACTAACAACAATAAGAAGAAAGAAGAATGAACAGAGAACATGAATCAGAAAGAAGAGAAGGTTTGGAATTCCATTTACAACAAAAAGCGTCTACTGACTGAAATACGCCAATAGTAGTACTGAATTTCAAGAAAAAAAGAAAGACAAAGAAGAAATCTAGGTGAAAATACAATTACAAAAGAAAAAGCAAATCCATTGAATATTCATTGTTCTAAAGAAGGATCACGTCAAAATATGCTTGGAAAAGTAGGAAGACCGAGAAAAGAACAAATGAAAAATATGAATATTTGAGGCAGTTAGCTATATTTCATTTTCACCTAGATTTCTTTTAAATATAAAAAAAAAAAAAAAAAAAAAAAAAAAAAAAGGAGAAATGTTGAAAAAATTACATGCTGTTAAAGAGAAAACGAGTCTGTTGGAGATTGAAGAAGCATTTCGTGAAGGAGAATTTGAAAGAGGATAAATTCTGAGGAAAGGAAAATAAAAGAATAGAAAGAAGAACTTTAACGACTTCAAGAAAAATTGAAGAATTTAGAAGAGCAAAAATTGGTTTAGCTTCAGAAAGTCAACGAGAAAATGCTAAATAATATTAAAGGGGGAAATGTTTCTACTGGAGTAAAAGAAGAATGAATATAAGAAAGACAAATTAAGTTAAGAGAAGGTGGCAGTTATAGTTTATCAAATGGAATAGAAAAATTAAAAGAGAAAATTATGTGTTTTTAATTGAAAGAAACGAGAAAAACTGCAGATATTAGTTACTTAAAAAAACAAAGCGACGTGAGGAGACAGGAAGACTTTTATAAAACAGGAAAGTGAGATAAAATTGGAAAAATCATTGGAAAAAAATTGGAAAATTGCTTCAAGCAGAGCTTAGAAGCAGTAAAATGCAGAGAAAAATTGAAGACAGAATTCAGATTGAAATAGGTGATGAGGAAAAAGCACAAGTAGAAAAGAAACTGACAAGGAGGGTCCTTCGCATTCATGGTTAAAAGCTTTGAAAAGAGGGAACATAAATTTTCAAAAGACGAAAAAATTCTTGCACAACAGAAAATGTTGAAAATCGAATACGCTACATACAGGACCCTTTTCAGACCGGAAGAGAACGTCATTTAGTAGTGAGCATCTAAGAGGCCAATGGTCAGCCGATCCCTTTCCAAACGGAGAGAGAAGATCACTACGGAGTGCACCACGAAGGCCAAAGAATTCATCAAAGGACTTTCACCCCCCCCCCCCCACTGGAAGCAGTTCCCCTCCTACAATGACGAAGAGAAAAGAGTGGAATCCGAAGGCTCATGACAGTGGCATAGGAAGGGTAAAAGAATATAAAGGGAAAATTTTACTTCTTCTCAGTAGGATAATTAGAGTCCTACCTTACTGTAGAGTTCATCGACGGAAACACACCGAGAAGCTCAACTGTTGTGTGAAACGGCCGAATAAAGAGTGCAAATTAAACACTCATATATGAGAATTCAACTCTCATATCGAATTTGAGTCGACTAGGGAAATTTAGAATTATTGATTTAAAAAAAAGTGTCCACAATTTTGGCCACCAATGTATTTATTGTAATTTCAGATAAATGACTGTGTATTATTCTGTTCTCCCAATATCTTGTCTTAGGGAAAGGTGTAACATATGACACCTGTTGGAGTGAGAAAATTATGGTGCTCCTCCCTCTTTTCGAGGAAGGGTTTGCTAGTGTAATATAATCAGAGGGAACATAAGAGAGAGACGTAGGAGCAAAATCGAGCTTTGAGATAGACTGCACAGTAGAAATAATTTTTATTGTTATTCTTTAAATACTTAGTTTTTATTGACTCTAACAAGAAAGAGAAAAAGCCATCACACCGAAATACAGTTACTAAAATAGTAACAAAAATAATCTATGTAAACGAATTAAATGGAGAATATGAATTGCGACACCAGACAACATCAATAGCGTTAAATTCAACCATATGTAAAAACATGCAAGCGATATCAGTCACTAAATATAATGCAAGAGTAGTGACATTAGGAGTAGATGTAATGCTATTAATAAGTAAATTGTGTGCATTAATGTTAATTAAAATTGTTTTAAAAATGCTTTTTTTAGTTATTTTTACACAAATGGTGTATTGATTTACTTTAAATATTATTTTAAGATACATTTTTCTAAGGATGAGAGGGGGACTTATAGTCTTAAGGGTTCTGAAAACCGACAGTTGATTATTAAAGCTATGTAAAATTTATAAATGCAGCTGTCAGTTAACTAATAATCCCCGAAAATATTTCATCATTCAACAGACAAACAAAGCTAATTAATGTTTAACTCGTACATTAGTTGTTTCACGAGTTTAAATGGGCCATATATATATATCTCAGAATTCATTTTGATAAAAAATGGAAATCATTCAGAAGGTCACAATTAGTATCCTAGTAGGACATACAATCTTTTGCTTGGCAAAGATTGCCAATTTCCTAATCTTACAATTATCTACTGTCCAGAAATCCACATGTAAAAGGGGATATTACTATAAAAGAGTTTTCGTAACCTTTTAAATTCAATTTGTAGCATTAAATGAATCAATAAATTACCCTGTAAAGAATGATAGTGAATGACAGTGTTTTTAATGGCACAAAAGCCACACGTGGCCATGCTGTGCCAAACAAGGGAAAGCTGTGATCTGGACATGAGAAAAAATTGATACAAGATAAGAAAAGTTGGTTGACTGGAAGGACAGTCGAAAATATAGAATAATCTCTAGGGTATCCTGGGGGTGCTTCACCTGTGTTTGCCAAATACAGTAAATCTCCATGAGAAAGAAAAAAGATAACTAGGGATCTCGCCTTCTTTTCGAAAAAGGTGAGATCTTGAGGTCCCCTGATATAATCTCCAGGGGCAGGGTGTCCGACTATACCCCTAGACTAAGTATTCATTTTAATCGTTTGTTACGACATGCATAAGCTACCAAACAACTACTCATTCACACCCGTTTACCACACGGGGGGGGGGGAAATCACCCTGTAAAGGAAAAAATAAATTTAACTAAATATATATTACTATCAAAGTATTTTTTAGTAATCTTCAAATAATCGATAAATCAAAGGGGAGAAGTGATCTGCAAAGGGGGAAAAGTATTTAAGGGGAACTATAAAAAGTTTTCGTAATATTTCAATAGGATTTATAATTAAGCAAAACTTAATCAAAATATAACTTACAAAATGAAACTTATGAGTAGGTATCATAAAGCGTACGAGTGGATACCATATAGATTAATTATTAATGAAACATAACCATAATATTTATGAAAAATATGTTCTGTGCTTTAATTGTTGGTTTCAGAAAGACGTATATTGAAGTAAGTCAAGAAATTCTGGCAGAAATGTATAACTGTGGAAGGTGATTTAGTAGAGAAGTCGTAAGAGTAACAAATAAAAATTAAGTTTCTAATTTGATTATTTTTAGTGGTAATTAAATTTTTATGATACCGAAAGATCTTTAAATTTTGCGATACTCCGGATAATTTAAATCTAAAGTTTCCTGAAACCAAACAATTCGACATTAATACTTATAATTTACTACATTAAGAACGTAAGGATTAATTAAGATTAATTAAGAAAATAATAAATTTTATCCAGATATCTCGATCATTTTTAGTAATAATTAAAAATTTCCGATATCTCCTCGCCAATGTCGCTGAATAAAATGCATAATGGTATTTCAAAGCTTAATTCAGTGCTTCAATATTAAAAATAGTCATTGTTGAAAAACTGAAATATTTTGCACATGAATGGATGCAAAAATGATTGTTAAATTTCCAAATTACATTTTAAACACATTCTTTCATGTTATTTAAGCATATCCATTTATTAATAGATAATATGTACATAAGAAATTCATCACGTTGTACGATATTTGGATGTATATTTTAAGAATAGATTCTGTATTTGTCATATAAAATAAACTAAACAAAAAATGTCATTTTTGATTCTCTTCTATAGAAAGACATTCCTTTCTCTTCATTAATCTCAGTTTTGAGTAACGTTCGTTTCTTTTTCATAAACATTTAAGTAAATAATTTAAATAAATAATAATTGCATATTTATAAAGAAAAGGAAAGTGTACTTCGATTTAATCACGCATTACATATTATGAGTGACATAATAAAAATTAATTTTGCTGCGTCATCTATTTTTAGCGGCGTAATAAAATGTACTACAATTCAAAATCATATTATCAGCTAAGCCTTTAATATCTAATTTGATTTAATTAACATATTATGAAAGGCACAGAATGAACTACATTTAGATTTATCTACACATTTATCTCTAAAGCTGACTCTAAAATAGTTTAATCCGTAATACGAGTTCTACTAGGATTTAAATGCATATTATCAATGATATGAAGTATAGTATTACTACCTAACAAAATGCCATCGGTATTGAACTGCATTAATGTTTAATAACGTCACATTTACAAGCAACACGAAGCCTACTGTCGGTGGATTTCATAATTCGAACCAAGGTCAAGTGACGTAGACGACATCTGAACTGACACCCGACTTTCAACATCCCCCAATTTCAGAACTTTGAGTTTTGATAGATTTAATTTAAATCCACCTCGTCAACTGATTGTATTCCGAAATATACAGGGTGACTTGAGTTGTGTAGTGGTCATGGTCGAAGAATCGATGCCAGCGTTGATTTCATCGAGTCGTGGATTCGAGCCCTGATGCTGCGAAAGGCCAGCCGTCTAGTGGAATGATGCACGTTCAATCTGTTCTAGGTTCCAAATCCTCCCGTTAGTGAGGTGTGGAAGATAGAAGGGGGGGCGCTAGCTCAGGTGTCGTCCTCGTCACTTAACCGAGGCTCGAAATTACGAGATCCATCGCTAGTAGCTCTCGTGTTGCTTCGGGGCCGTGGTAGACTAGTGATCATGGTAACGTACTCGCGGCCGCCAGTTTTCGTTGAGTCGCGGGTTCGAGCCTTGCACCACTAAAGACCCGTTGTGTAGCCGGGGCAGATGCATGTTAAGTCTATCGGGGACCAAAGTCCTCCCGTTGGCGTGGTGTAGAAGTTAGGAAAGGGTGGTGCTAACTCAGGTGTCGTCCACCTCACTTTACCGAGGCTCAAGGTTACGAGGTCTGTTGCCACTAGCCCTCGTGTTGCTTCTAGTGCGACTTTAATAAACAGTCACAATACCAATATGAAGTACACGGTATCTGAGGGGTTACGGTTTAGTGTTCGTATAAGGTGGTCTTCGCGTCGAGTCGTGGTTTCTAGTCCTAATGCCATTTAAGTCTCCTCATTTAGCAGGGCTGATACACGTTAAATCTGTCGGAACTCTAAGTCCTCACATTGACATGATGTGGATATTTGGAGATTAGAGAGCTATTTCAGGAGTCGTGAACGTCCCTCGTCTGTTCGAAACTATGAGATCCATCTCCTATAGCCTTCGTGTTGCTTCTAAGTGCGACGGTAATAAACCACCACCAACAAACAGTTGGAACTGATTTTATTTTGATAGATCGATTTTACTTCTTCCAGCGTGCTCAAATATATTTCCTACACTAGATTTAGGGAGATGCATAACAACTGTAGTAAACTGTTTCTTTGATTTCGGATACGTATATTACCTTCTAAACCCAACTCTGATTTGAATATGCATTTATCCTATAAGTAAATTCTCCTCTTCTGTATACCGATTGCAAATGATATAATCTACCTTATTTCCATCTAATCAAATGTAAATAGTTGTGGATAGATTTATTGTTTATTATGGACACATTCAGACGAGATTTGTCATTTTGGACCGTCGTAAAGCGAAGAGAACTAGACTTGAACTTGCATCCCTTCTACTAGCTTCCACATTTCGTCAAAGTGTAGAGTTTGATCCCCACAATCCTTTTAACATGCATCAGTACTACATGATGACACTTCAGTTGCGGAATAAAACCTGCGAAGGTGGGTTTTACCACACAAGATGTTGAGGAGGATACATCATTTTCGTTACTTTCACACCACACTGAGGGACTATTTATAAGATAAATTTTATTTATCTTTAGGCAACACCATTCTAGAAGCTGGTTCAAAATATACATGTTTTTCGATAACAGATGGCGTTGCTAAAGTAGTTTGTTGTTATCAGTATTTTCTATCATCAGTTGAACGAATCGAAAACTTATTTGGCACTGATTCATAGGTAAATTTTGATTGCTGCCGCGTCGAGTTGTCGTCGGTGTTACACTTTGGTGTCGGATTTTATAGTCGATGCGATTTAAATTCATCATTGTGAACCGAAAACCGAGCAACAATCAATTGAAAGGGCTGCTTCCTATAATCTGTTCCGAAGAATGCGAAGTCGATTTAATCGGTGGGAAAAGTTATGACGACGTTTTTTAGGGCAAGCGGAGGGCGATCTTAGGAAAAGGAAAAATAGTCAGTGAACTGTATTGTATAACAGCATTCCCATTCCTAATACCCCATTTTCAATTCCTAACAGGTTACTTTTATCCCTCTAGAATATAATAACATAGCTATGCATTGGAATAATATCTCCATATTATATATCATTCCAATGCATAGCTATATTTAATTAGATATCGTCCATCGCCGATAGTGTAGTAGAAAAAATGTATATTATTAATGATATGCTGTGAAACATTTTCTGAGTCATTAGAGTTTACACTGTTCAAAAGAAAAACATTCTTCGACAGCAGGCGTTCGGATCGATGGCAAAAATGCACTCGAATAAAATGATCACGTTTTGTGGAAATACATGAATCTCGAAATTTTCATCAAAGAACATCATATGGAAGTGCGATGTTGACACTAGAAAGTTTAAAAGGAAGTCGTGCGAATTTTATTGCTCTTCAACTTTCTCGGTAAAAAAAGAACGGGCCTTTGAATTCTATAGCTGAAAGATGTTTTTTAAATAAATGGTTAGACTTTCATCATTTCTGAAGTGTTTTTTAAAGATGTTTTATTTTGGAGCAATATAATGTAGAAATACACGACCACAGAAGAGAGTGGTTTGTTTTGAGGATGCATATATGTATTTATATTGCGAAAGGTATCTTATATTTTCAATCGAAAACAAACCTATTCAGTCTTTCCTACATAAATATATAATGTATGAAAAGCAAATAAAATACATTTTTACACAGAAATATAAGTATCATTTTCTAAAAAAATGTGTGTTTTATTAAAAATACTTGTTTTTAAATTTGTTGTAAATATATTTGCACTGTAACTTGAAAACAAACATGGTTTGCACAGCAACATTATTAATTTGTACATAGCTTTTTTAGCTTCAAAGGGAGTTGTTTTAAATTTTTATCGTCTATTGATCCATATTGTTTTCATTACAAGAAAAAAACAGTTTTATATTTTTATTATTGATTTAAAGTAAGGCTATAAATCTCTTACTGTCGACTTAAATTAATATTTTTTTTAAAAAAAGACTACATTTCAAAAACTTTTCAAAAGTTAACAGAACTTTTTAAAAATTTTATTAAGGCTTTTTGTACTGAAATTTAGAATAAAATTCATTAAAATTTAATTCGAAATAATTTTTTAGAACTGCTTACTCTTATGTTAAGAATAAAAGTACTTGAAATTACATGAGATTTCTATTTATTCATATTCTTTAACATTTTAAATTTGATTAATTTATTTTTGTTATAGTTTTGCATTTTATTACAAGTTTATGTACTTTTTTCTAATTCGCATTACTATTAATGAACATTATTAATTACATTTTTGCTTTAGGGAACTCGGATTAGAAATTTTATATATATATATATATATATATATATATATATATATATATATATATATATATATATATAAATGTTTTATATATCCATATATTTTTTTCTATATAATCTCAAACTAATCTTCCAACCATACCTCACGTTATAACTGTAGCTGTCGCCTTTAAAGTACGAGGAACCGACAGGCAGGATTAATTTTCCCGAGCATCAGGCATATAAAAAGCTAATTAAACCTTTTTGGAGCTCTCTTGCCTTCTCTCTGCTTCAAAACTCGTTGTTCTGCGCTCTTATATGATATCTACTTTCGATGTTTGTTCCATATGAAAGTACTATTTAATACTGTAAAATGTCATTCACAGTAATAATGTTTTTTACTTACAAAATGACTGGATTCTTCCCCAAAAAAGTTACGACCTTAGTTTACGCATTTTGCCACACATACACACACAAGAATTAGAGGCTTTTGGTACTAACGCCTAATGCGCGACTTTACTATTGAAGGTGCCTGCTGTAATTGATGAGTGTTATAAAACTTTTTGGTAGATCCAGTGGGTATGAAAAACAGAACGTTGTAAAAGAGAAAGAAAGTTAAAAATTAAAAAAGTTGATAACCTGAGTTTCTTCATCACTCTCATTCACACATGTCACTGAGTAAACGACACCAATTTTTCGTGCATAAAAAACTGAACCAAGATAGGCATGATTTAGCGCATATATGTAACGGATTCTGGCATGTACCTCTGAGAATAAGACCTAATCAAAAAAGAAGTCCTCTAGCGTGATTTTTAGGATTTTCGTAATCTATCCCCAGAATAATTCCTGGTTCATAGCTTGCCAAACGTCTTGCAGACAAAAAGAGAAAATAATTTTTCAAATGCCTGCGGCGAAACAGGCAGCGTTTTTCCTGTTTGTGTAGGCTGAAGGGACGAATGTTTGGAAAGTTCTTTGGCATTCTAAATTTATGGATAGAATGGAAACATTATGATATCTAGGCTGCGAGAAATAGATACATGGGAGAAGTATTTATAGGATAAAATAACAAACAGTTATGTTGCCAATACTCTACAAATTGGCAAAGCGCAAAGGTTTTTTGAGTGTTTATCAATGTCACGCTTAGAAGCAACACGAGGGCTTTGGGCAACGAACTTCGTAATTTCGAACCTTGTTCCAGAGACGAGGAAAACAACTGCGCTAACACTTCCCTTTCGCAAATTCCACAATAAGTCATTGGAGGACTCAGCACCTCAATAGTTTCAACGTGCATCGGCCTCGCTGCACAGTGAGTCTTTAGTGTCATCAGAACTCGAACCACGAACGTCGGCTGCGAGCTCGCCATGAGGCTACCATTGCGATTATGTGGACAAGTAGAGTTCATTTAAAGGAGATATTTATCGCTGAACAGGAGAGGTTATTACGAATTGTTGTACATGAAAAGTAACGACAAAAAGTTCAGGCTGATGTTTGCAGTTTCCTGACAATGTTCCAAAAGAGAACGCTTTGACTGTGTTAGAATAATCTCTTTTTGTGAATGAATATGCAAATAGATATTACTGTTAAATATGAATAATTATTAATTATTGTGTCTAAAAATTATATTTCCTTAAAATATTTTCTGATATGACTTTTGCAGAAAAAAATCATTGTAATACGGTATTTTATTCTGGAGAAACACTTTAATGTGCCCATACGATAATTCTTTCTACCCTGTAGAATCTATCAGTCACAGGTAGGCCCCCGATGAGTGAGAAAGAGTTAGGAGTACCGTAGGATTTTCGTTTCAGATGAAATGGCAGAAACACTTTAAGAATGCAATTGCATCAAATTTGGTATTAGACCAGGAGTTTTCTAAGAGGAACAAGTAGCCAATAAGTCATCTAACAATACAAATAGATAGGGATAATCGAATTCTATTCGAGCTCTGATTACCCTGAAGACCTGCCGAGTAGCGGAACTGATGCACGAAAGTTTCTCTGTTCGAGGTTTCTTCCTGACTTTATATTTTAGTTTCCAGCTCCTTTCCATTCAAATGAAATGTGATGATGCAAATTGAGCAAACTTTAGTAGTGAAGTGAATAGATGTAAGTCATATTAAAACGACAGAGAACTGAATTGAGGCATAATAATAAAATACAGAAATGTGGCAAGGGTGAAAGTGTGACGTGCACAGAAATCTTCTTACGTGTCTGTATGATTTGTGATATTTGAACATGACTCTGCCTCATTGTTTGAATATTTAAAGGATATAGTCGCATAGTATTCCGGTAAGCGTGCTCTTTGATATATCGCAGAATTAGTTAGTATACGCGGATAGAGACATTAAACTGTTTGAGAGCATCCACAATGTTATGGGAGGATTATTAAAATTCCATTCTAAAATATAATTGATTATTTTATAGTTACCTTATCTCTGTTTATAAATAGAATTGCGTCATTTTGGGAATAGAATAATAAAACGAAGACGACGGATGAAACGGGTAATAGGATATTGTCAGACATTGATGTAAAGTTTCCTGTTAGAAATGTGATTCAGTATTAGATTTCTGGCAGTAAAATTCCTTATTTATAATGGGTTTGTTTTATTATGAAAAGAAGTTTTGAAATGAGAGAGTTGTTAGAATAATATAGAGAGATATACAGAGAAGAGTAGGAGAGCAGGTATATAAAGATTTTCAAATAGAACATTCTGTAATTACAGCTCGTGAATGACTTGCAAGTACTGAATTTATAAAATAGATTAATTAATCAATTCAAAGGAAAGCATTTTAATGTCACGTTATATGAAAATTTTATATAAACGGATTTAATCGACTAAAGGCGTAATTTTATAACCATCCAGAATTATTTTAAAAATGCATACAAATTACAAATATTTTATGTAAGAACATTATAATTTATTGAAAGTATGAGGGATAAATTCTAGTGAATAACTAATGATGTTTAGCATCTTTATGAATATTGAATAAGTTTGTTCTCCAGCCCTTACATTGTCACGCAATTCGATATACATTATTTATTTTTCTTCATAAACTGAGCGAAAGTTAAATATTTGATAAAATCAAACATTAAATAGCTAGGCCCTGTAAACGAGAGTTGACTAATTTTGTAACCAGTTGTATTACTAAATAAAGAAGTATATAAAATACATTTAATGAATGAAAGTGTGCAAAGCAATTAAATAATCTGTAATCTGTTTAATTAGTCTGCTGGGCATAATTTTTATGTGAACACAGATTTCAAAGTCTTGAATCTTTGCAATGAAGTAAAGAAAAGGCAATTTTTTATTCATGGAAATTGAGGTTATACAAAATTACGCAAAAATACGTAAAATGTTTTTATGAGTCTTATATTGTTTGAATATATATAAATAAATGAATGTTAGGTCTGAATACAACCGGAGAAAAATAATCAAAGATAACTGTGTTCGATTCGATTAAATTCTGGACTCTTTCATTGGTAGTCATGTAACATTTAAGAAATTTTCAATTAAATTAAATAAATTAAGGAGTTTAAAATATCAGATACCAATATAGTCATTTTCCTGGGAACTATAAATTATAATTGATATAAATTAAATAAAAAATTTTGACAAATTATTGAGAGATTTAACAACCTTTAAGCAAAAAAAAATAAAATCCTATTTTCTAAAAAACACATATGTTAAAATATAGATTTTCCTTAATACGTTAAATCAAATCCCCCTTCCCCTCTTTGAAAATATTCTACTTATTATTCGAATTATTTCATCTTTTCGCGTGATATGTCTTATAAACTATTAAGACTCCCGCCCATCAAATGGTCATTTTATTTTTGTGAACGTAATTTACAACGTTTTTCTGTATTTCACTTGGTGTGCGTGTGTGAGAGAGTGTGTGTGTGAGAGAGAGAGAGTGTGTGTGAGAGAGAACGAGAGTGTGTGTGAGAGAGAACGGGTATGTGTGTGTCATCAAATTTTCGATCGTTAATTTAACCAACTTCCCATTACGCTAGAGCTCTGAAACTTTGGGAATCATTCTCATTTGCCTAACAATGCAATATTTAGACTTTTGCGATAAGTTTTAACTGATATTTCAATAATTTTTTTAATAACGTAATTTGTGTAGTAACCAGTTAATGGAAGATATATTGAATTACTCAGAGAAAGTGGTCTTAAAGACGAGAGAAATATGAGATCAAAAACAATATGAGACTACAAAGTCTTAACTAATATTTCAATAATTTTTTTAAATAAACTTGGCCACCATTTAAAAATATTGTTTTAAAAAAAACGTTGGTTTCTTTTATTTCAAATTATTTAATCCTACATATCTATTAGCACATTCGCATATATTCTTTAATTTATCAATTTGAATGCGAAAAAGTGCATCCTAAATATGAAATATAATGAAGGTTTTTGCAAAAAATTACATTTTTGTTTCAATTTTTAAAGTATTTTTACCATTATTTCAATTATTTGTTTGTAAGTTTGTGACATTGGGCTATTCGCGGTTTCTCTTCACTAACCTTGGGACTTTCTGTTAGAGATTGATTGCTTACAACAATCCTTGCCCACGCAAAATGAAACGTGATGAAATGTAATATACAACAGCATGTTAGGAATGAATTGAAGCGGTTAAAATTAAAGAAGTATATAAATCCATTCAGAAGGAGTAGAAAGAGAGAAGGAGGATCAGAGGCGTTACCGTGAGAGGAGGTGGAATCTAAATGCTAGATTGAGCTGACTGGATTAGAAGTTGGTCAGAGTGTAACCTCAGTTAATGAAGCAATTCCGTAACTTGG
>BMAW01024865.1:380869-412206 GCA_019974015.1 Nephila pilipes
TAATTCTTTTCGGTTTATGAAAACATAATTAATTATTATTCAAATACATACCCCATACCTCAACAATTCATATAAATGCATTTACTACATATTGGTATTTAGTCAATTAAGATTTGAATGCGATTGTTATACATTTTCATTTAAATAATTTATTTTTAAACGCAGTCGCTACTTTCCATTATTCAGGCATTTCGTTTTTAATTGCTATTTATCATTCATCTTCATTCATACATTTTATTTTTAAGTACAATTTTCATTCCATCATTATTAAAATTTATTTAACTTCTATCAATGTTTTCACTTAGAAGGCATTTTATATAATTTTTATGAACTTGATTATAGAAATTCCATAAGTTCAAAAAAGTCCAGATTTTACTTTGCATAAGTTCAATCTTCCATATTTTACTTTGCATAAGTTCAGTCTTCCATATTTGACTTAGCATAAGTTCAGTCTTCCATATTTTACTTTGCATTATCTCTTCTTGGTCTCGTTTCACTGTTTTGTTATCCTAGAGTAGGATTGGGTTCATTTGGTTTCATTAACTTTGCACTAAAAGCAACAGGAGGGTTATTGGCGGTGGACCTCGCAATTTTGAGCCTCAGTAAAATGACGAGGTTCGACACTTGAGTGATATCTCCCTCTTAAAACTTCTGCACCATGTCACTGGAGGACTTTGAGACTCGACAAATTTAATGTGCATCAGTCCCTGCTACACGGCGAGTGGTATCAAGTCTTGAACCCACGACTCTAAGAAAACCTCCCACCGTTAGTCCGCAATCATCACCACTGGGCTGCCCCGGCACCTGTAAAGGAGGAAGTTTGGACTGAAAAAAAATCATTTTGTCACTTGACTTAGCTATTCTGGTTCATACTTTATACTATTAATTTGTTTCATAAAATGATAGAAAAAAAATCATAGAATCCACTATCGATTATATCAAAGACTCCTGCGCATTATCTTAGAAGGTAATATACAGGTTGATTACAAAATGATAATCGTGTTTTTAAGGGATACTAAATTAAAATGACCAAATTATCGAAAACCATTTTATTTTCATATGATATTTCTAAATATAACTGACCACGATGGCCGAGTGCTCATGGTCGCGAACTCGAGGCCGTCGTCGTTTTCGAAGAGTCGCGGTCTCAAGCTGAGATGCCACAAAAGACCCACCGTGCACTGTTAATTCTGGTAGAGGTCCCTATTCTTTCCAATGGCGTGATGTGGAAGTTTGGAGGTGCCAGCTCAGGGCTCATTTTCTTTACCTAATTGAGGTTCAAAATTACGAGGTTTGTCGCCAGTATTCCTCGTATTGATCTCAGTACGACTTTTAAATGAAGTAAATTAATTTATTTTTGTTCAAATTATGAATATTTTGATGTTTATCTACTCTCTCTATGGCTACTTGGTTTAGTGCACTAGAAATATTGTTTGTATGAATAAATAGATCTTTTTCCTGCTTGGGTTTGAGTAGGTAGAAGGGAAGGATTTGAGGATTCAAACCCTACATCTTTTACCTTTGGCTTCTTATATTTCTTTGATCGTTTCGAAAATTATGAACAACTTGTTCAGACGTTTGACTTAGATTTATAATCTATAACTACCTTACTTCTAATCTCAATACTAAATTTTTCGTACCTTATATATGTATCATATCAAATATGTTCATTATTTACATGAATCAAGTTTTCTTTTATTGGAAGGGATTCAAACAAAATCAGAAATAATCCCACGGTTTCAGTTAAAGGGAAAATTTCGATACAGCCTAACGTTTGTGTCCATATTTTGTTACTTTCATACTTCCTTATGGTTATATTTGTGTATTTCTCTTTATCAAGAAAAATGTTCAAACAATTCTCACACATCAAGTTCTTAGAAGAAATAAAAAACATAAGCCAGATTTTTTTTTTAAGTGGATGGAGCTGAATAACTCTGAAAATTTAGATGAGCAATTGGAAAAGCAAGATGATTAGGCACTGAGTCTGTGTTTACATAAACCAAAGATGAAGAACAGAATAATGCAAATGTACATGGATGACCTGAAAAGGAATCAGGTTACTCTAAGTTATGATGATAACGGGAAAAAAAACGACCAGTCATAAAGAGTTACTGTTACCTAACGCATCCGTCATTTTAAACCACGAATTTACAGTTTTTAACTTAATTTCTAAGTCCAGATAACATAAAATTTCGATCAATTGAAATATTCGCAGGTAATCTGTTTATCGCATATTTATTTATGCTATCAAGGAAAATGCTTTATTTCAAATTAAGGACCTTCAAAACCATTAAAAATAAGCTTTACGTTAATATTAAATACCTAATTTACTCTGATTCTCTCTCTTGGGTCCGAGCATATAATTGTAGCTACTGCAAAGTTTTATTTTCAACATCTATAAGATAGTGTAAGATCCTTCATCCAGCGATATCAAAGAAAAGTTACACACAGAAAAATATATCTTTTTTTTTCATATATTTCATCTAATTCCTTCTTTTTTTATTAGCTTCAGAATATCTTTTTTGTCTGTTTTTCACTACCACTTCATTACACTTTTTAGTATGACTAATTTGTTTAGTTCATGATATATTTGATTGGGTGGAAATTTTACTTTTCTTAATTTAAATAACAAAAATTCCCCATGGTAATTAATAAGAGAACGTGAACATCTCATCGTTTTGCATTATATTTCGGTAGATCAGTTTAGGGAGAATTGCGAATAAATTCTTTATCCAGAAAAACATCTCTTGACACTATTTTTAAGGAACAATCAAATCTAATGGTATATACAAAGCGTAATAACGTAATGTATAAAGCGTAAACAGCATTTTAGTTCGATAACTGACTAGCGTATATTTGAGATATATTATCTTAAAAAGTTAAATAGTTAAAGGTAAATGAGTCGGCGTCTACAGTGAAAAATATCTATCTATTCACGCAAAGAAAATGACATTTATAACCATCAATAATTATGTAGGAGCAATCAATAATCATTACCTGTACCTACATTTGTATATATATATATGTATGTATGTATTACCGTTGTAGATATATCTTTCATAGATTCTACTTCGTTTATCTCTTAATTACAAACTTTTATATTTTATGATCCAAATTTCGCATAATTTTTCATAAAACAAAGTTGTACAATACTTAACATTTGTTCGCATTTATTATAAAAAAATATGTTCACTGTACTGAAAATAGCTTTATTTCATCACGTGCCAAATATCAGCACTCTTGGTAAAAGCATATTTTGAGGAAAGTATATCAGAATCCCATGAAAATACGTTTTGAGAAAAACTCAAAAACAAGCATTTTCTTTTTAGCTTAGCGCGTGTGTTGAGAAATATAGAAATACAGTTATCCTCCGCTCCATTTATAATATTTTCTTAAATAATACATATATAAAGTCAGCAAAGTGTCCAAAGATTTCTTAATATCAAAATTAAAAATAATTTTAATATTTGAAGATTTAGAACTTAGGAGTCATACGCCTGTTAAACACTAAAAATAAAGTATGTTTTTGTGGTCGCAGAAGCCGAACTCGCAGTCCGCAGTTTTTGTCGAGTCATGGGTTCAAGCCCTGATGTATTATCAAATAGGCAATCTTTACAAAAAAATATTTTCTCAAAGAAATAATGTGCATTAGTTATATAATGATAAATTTGTCTTAGAAAAATCACTATCTTTTTCCTCTCCCTCTTAACCAAATTTATCAATTACGCGATAAAAGTTTACAAATAATTAATACCTGAAATCCTTTTATGAAAAAGATTTCATTACTTTCAAAAATACTTAAATTCTTTGTTTTTTCAGTGATAAAGGAAGAACAGAATAACATTAAATCTATTGGTTCTAGAGCAAAATAATTAAGTAAAAATAAAAAAATAAATAAAATGAAAATATATTATAATTAATATTTTATGAGCTACGCAATATTACATGGATCTCCTGAGAATCAATGTTTAAATATATCTCTGAAATACCGGAGAATAAAGTATTTTCTAAGCAAACTGCATAAATTGTAACGCGATACATTAGTTAAACGGAAAATAATACAGAAAAATTCGAAACACTTCATCCTGCATATGAAAAATAATAATGAAATATAATTAATTCTAAAAGCCGATCAATGGGGAGAGATTATATTAACAAAGTTATATTTTATAAATTTTGTGTGAATTCCTTTGCTTAGAATTATTTAATAAATGGCTCCTAAATAATTTGTTCACAGATTAGTGTACAGTACTTTCTCAATTACAATAAATTCCTTATTCAATAAAAATAATTTATATCTTTTAATTTATTTTCTATATGAAATTTAAAATTAAAATGCAATTCAAGAAGCAGAAAAAAATGAAGACTATTTAATTTAAGTAACAAAGGAAGACAATACAGAATTTAATTATTTGTAAAAGCAACATAAACAGAATTTGTCTGATGGCTTTTTTAAGACGTTTTTATGTATTTCACTTGGTGTGTGTGTCATCAAATTTTCGATCGTTAATTTAACCAACTTCCCATCAAGCTAGAGTTCTGAAACTTTGGGAATCGTTCGTACTTGCCTAACAATGCTATATTTAGATGTTTGCGACAAGTTTTAACTAATATTTTCTTTAATAATGCAGTTTAGCCCAACCATTAGGCTCGATTTCAAAAATTGGCACCAAACTTGGCGATTATTTTTGGCTGAACGTTAAGTCCGTAAAAGGGATCAGGGTAGCCCCATTTGGCAAAATACAGCCAAATAATTCTTGTCACCAAGGGTAGTTAGGTTAAACTGCATTCCAACCATTTAATTTACCGGATGAATTAATTAATTTTAGTTAGTTTTAACGATTTTATGTATTTCTCTTGGTGTGTGTCTGTCTGTGTGTGTATCAGTGTGTCATCAAATTTTGTATCGTTAATTTAACCAATTTCCCATCAAGCTAGAGCTCTGAAATTTTGAGAACCACTCTTACTTGCCTAACAATGCAATATTTAGATATTTGCGACTAGTTCTAACTAATATTTCAATAATTTTTTTTAATAAACTTTGCCACCATGTAAAAACGTTGTTTTTAAAACATTGGTTTTTATCTCGAATTTTTCATGATACTGTTAGAAGGAATATCTAAAAGTTTTGTTTATTTTTAAGAAATAACAGATAATTTATTATTACAGTTATTAACATATAGAACAAAAGATAAATACTGTTCTACATTTTAATTGATCTTTATGTACATGATGGTCTAAATTACAGCAATTACTGTTGATTTGTTTGATTTCAGCAATCCGTCGATTGAAATAATCTGCAGTATGGAGAAAATGGTGCTGCTTAGTTCTTGAATGATGGCCTTCAAAAGATTAAGAAATGCCTGAAGAAATGTTTAACTCTGATTGGTGACAATGCAGAGAAATCTTTAGAATAATAAATAAAAATTATGTTTCTATCTCGATTCATTTTAGTATTAATTAAAACTTTACGATATTATTGATAGTAATGAAAACTTTATTATATTGAGGGTTATTCCAGTTAATAAGCATCTTGTATTTAAACAAATCTATATTAATATTTCTAATTTACAACTATACGCACATAAGAATTAATTAATATATAGAATATGAATTTCAGCCCTGCATCTAGTTATATTTCTTAGTAATAAATGAAACAATTTTTCACCCTTTCATAAATCATTATTATTTTGTTATTGTTTCCATGAATAAATTCCTATAGGCATCAAAGTCCCCCCCCCCCCATGTCATTACGTGGAGTTAAAAGAGAGTAAAACACTTCCCAAATGATATCCTCGTCACTTTGAATTTCTTCTTCCATTTGAGCTATTCAACAGCCACTTAATGTGATCGCAATTGTAATTTAAAAACGTTTTGTAAGATATGACTTAATAGAAATTGACTATGTTTATAAATGCATTAATATATGTTGCAAAATAAACTTATAATACGGCTGTTATATTTTGCACAGCACTCATATTCAATGTACTTTAGCATCGTACTATTGTGCATTTATTACTTTGCATACCATTACATCTTCTTCGACTTTTGCATTCTATTATTATGATCATCACATACTATAGTACTGCAGATCTCACAAATATTTTTTTGGAAACGTGATATTGAATAGATTTATCCACTTTACTACGAAGAAACGGTCTTTTTTGAGTCACTGTGAAATTGATTTCGGCAAAAAAATTCTCCAAAAAATATTCCTTCATAGCCTTAATGATTTTATTCGTTCTTTACAATATATTATACTATTCAAAATTTACATCTTTTATTGCATAGATACTATTCACAAATGTACAAAGATATAGAAGAATACATGAATAATGAATTTGATAAAATATTCCTCAAAACAGCACGAAGCTATGCTTCTACATATGTATTTTATATGCTCACGCACGTAGAAGTAAAATTTCTTTCATTTTGTATGATGATTCAATCCATAGGAATTGCGTAATTTGCTGTCTCGAGTAACTTAAGATATATGCTCGAAACTAGTTATATATACCTACTAAAACTGGATAATAAGTCGCCTCTCTTAAATGTTTTTTTTAAATATAAAAGGATGTATTTATATAAAATAGGAATTTATGCAAGGAATTTATACTTAGGTGAAATATATTTCTAGACACATGTACTTTAGAAAGAATAGTGAATAATATTTGCAAATATTTATAAAGTATTATTTGTATGAAATATTCCGCAACACTTAAGTATTTATATTACAAGCTTTTATTTAACTTGCTATATTCATAGGAATGCATGTTTTAAAGTTTAAAAATTTGCACAGAAATTTTAATTTTCTTTCTATCAATTTATTGACCTGAAATTTTGCATATTCAAACGATTCCCAAGACGAAACAATACCATGGTACGCTTCAAGCAGTGACAAGTTTATAGAGTAGGAGTCTTCGGGATGGCCTGCACCTTCTACTTGAATTTTACCCCCCCCCCTTCTCTCATCCGAACGAGCTGAAACTTTGCAGACATGTTGAAATACAAAAGACTGTTACAGACTTTTGAAAATACAAAACAATGGTGTACTCAAGCAGGGATGGAGTTAGGGTAGTCTGGAACTTACATTTAACGACATCCAACTTTGTTGAAATTTTGCACACATGTATATCTACGTAACTGCCTTTTTCGTCCGATTTTTCCAGGCTGAAACTAATTAAATACATGTAAATAGAAATAACTCAAGATTTTATTTTAAAATTGACTAAATGTGTAAAAGTAATTTTTCAAAATTTAAAAAAACTAAATAATTTATTAAGGATTGAGGCATTAATACCTCTTTTTTTACTTTATGTATAAGCATTTAGCTACGGGGTACTTAATTTATCGGTACCTATACATCTTAGTTAAGCACCCAATTCTTTTATAAATCATATAATATAGAATATTTAAAAATACTTTTATACTTTTTAGTTCATCTTTAAAAAAAAAAGCTTGTATTGAAGATGCTTTTTGGCTCATATCTATCGGATTTCATTCTTACTATCAGTAAATCTTTCAATCTATAGCATCCTTGCTGTATTTCTATCATTTGCCTTCGTCCATAGTCGCAGCTGATAGACCTGGTCACGAACTCGCGGCTAGTGCTGTTTCCATCGAGTTGTGGATTCTAGTCTGATGCCATTGAAATCCTGACGTACAGCGGGGTTGATCGATTTATGTTAAAAATGTCGATTCAGCGAATACTCTTTGGAGTCGAATGTTTGAAAAGGAAGGAGAAATTTCAGGTATCATCCTCTTACTCGATCGAGGTTCAAAATTACGAGGTCTGTCGCCCATAGTCCTCGCGTTTATTCTTTGTGCGACGTTCATAAGCAATCAATCAATATTTTATCGTCGTAATAATGATAGTCTAGTGGTCATGATCACGGACTAACGGTCGATGTTATTTTTGTCGAGTCGTAGGTTCGAGCCCTGATCCCACTAAGTACAAACCGTGTTATGGGAATGATATTAATTAAATCTGGTTGAGGTTTCAAGTTTTACTGAAGTCGTTGTATGGAAGCTTGGATAGGGAAGTGCCAACCCAGGTTTCGTTCTCGTCACTTGACTGAGGTCCATAATTAAGAGATATGTTGCCAATTGCTCGTCACCAGTTCGACGTTAATAAAGAATAAATCAGTCAAAATCTTCCATTCTCTGATTATTAAATGTTTAGTCTCTAATCAAAGTCACTCGAAAACAAAACCAGACATTGCAAGAAATTAAATTATACAAATTGGTCTTGTAACTTGGTTATTTTTAGTAATGATTATTTTTCGTAAATGGTTAATGATACCTAGGGTAAATAATTAAATATTACGACGCTGCGAGTTATTTCAATCTATGGCTTCCTTAAACCAAACACATAAATAATTCGAATTAAAAACCAACGTTTTTAAAAACAACGTTTTTATATGGCGGCAAAGTTTATTAAAAAAATTATTGAAATATTAGTTAAAACTGGATGCAAATATCTAAATATTGCATTGTTAGGCAAGTAAGAACAGTTCCCAAAATTTCAGAGCTCTAGCTTGATGGGAAGTTGGTTAAATTAACGATAGAAAACTTGATGACACAGTGATACACACACAGACAGATACACACCAAGTGAAATACATAAAAACGTTAAAACTAACTAAAATTAATTAATTCATCCGGTAAATTAAATGAATGGAATGCATTTTTACCCAACCACCCTTGGCGACAAGAATTACTTAGCGATATTTTGCTAAATGTGGCTACCCTGTTCCGTTTTACGGACTTAAGTTAAACAAAAAATAAAATAATAATAATAATAAATAAAAACCAGCCAAGTTTGGAGCAAATTTTTGAAATCGCGCCAAGTGATTGGGCTAAACTGCATTATTAAAGAAAATATTAATTAAAACTTATCGCAAACGTCTAAATATTGCATTGTTAGGCGAGTACGAACGATTCCCAAAATTTCAAAGCTCTAGCTTGATGGCAAGTTGGTTAAATTAACGATCGAAAATTTGATGACACACACACACATTCACACACACACACACACACACACACCAAGTGAAATTCAGAAAAACGTTGTAACAATAACAGTTGTCATTTATAACTTTATGTACATAAGGATCAGTTAATATAAGGAATACATTTTATCTAGATATCTCGGTTAGATCTTTGTAATAATTAAAACTTTACGATAGCCCTTCATATATTGAAATAATCTACTTAAATAATATGAATTTACATACACGTATATGAAACGTTATTTAAAGATCAAATACTACAAACAAACCTTTCTCTTAATAAAATGCCATACACAAATGTTACGACTTTAAAAGCGTGTTTACGAAATAAATATTTATTCTTAACGTTATCGTATCAACATTTTATGTCATTATATACACACATAAAAGTATAAAGAGCTCTACATAACTTTTCTTAGTTTCGATATAAAATTCTCGTTCACAGTGCATTTCTCAATTTTATGAACATTTTAAAATTTTATTGAATGCTCGAATACTGAGGTCTTAAGAATAGAAAGAAAAGGGGGAAATAAATTGGTAACATATCAGTTTGTTTTCACAAAATGCTGAAATACTGAGAAAGAAATACTTCCACAACATATATTTAAGATGCTTTTTAAACCATAAAAAAGAACGGGATAGATAGATAATAGGAAATCCTTTTTTGAATGTTTTTGTATCTTTGATGTTTTAGCTTATTTTGTTTTCCTTCGGTCTGGTTACCAATAATATTTTTAAGCGAAAAAAAAGTAAGAAAATGTTGTCTGTAAATAAAACTACACATGACAAAACTGTATTTCTAAATTTTCGTCAGAAAATATGAAAATTAAATTTAGTTGAAAAGGCTTTGCTATAGACAACAAAGCGACTGGAGTTAACACTTCAAGATGATATAAAAATATTTTCTCTAGTTTTGCATGAATATATATTGCAGTTTGTACTTAAGAGTTGATTGAATTACTTTTAAAGAAATAAAATGAAATATTGAATAGTTTTAAGAAAGGAATGATGGGGAACGCTTCTTACTTTAGAGAGTGTTAGATATAAAGAATATGCTTAAGTCTCTCTATATAAATAAAACGCGAATATTTGCCAGGAAGTGTGAAGAAGTTTCAAAGTTTTGGAAATAATTTTATAGTCTTTTTTCCATTTTTTTTTGATAATTCAG
Organism: Nephila pilipes; assembly: GCA_019974015.1. Classification (NCBI taxonomy): domain Eukaryota; kingdom Metazoa; phylum Arthropoda; class Arachnida; order Araneae; family Nephilidae; genus Nephila; species Nephila pilipes. The sequence continues at coordinate 391,046 of BMAW01024865.1, forward strand.
GATACGGAAAAGAATACAACATAGGGGATAAATATTTCTTTCAATTATCATCCGTTCGAAAAAAAATATTTTTATAGTCATTCATACAATACGTAGTCAAAATTGTTCAAGTATTGTGGAAATTTTTTTTAAAGTCGTTACATCAATAAGAAGTAAAAGGGGGATATCAGTTATAAGTTAGTAACCAATAATAGCTAAATAATGTGAATTCAAAACACTATCATTTTATAAAAATTTGTCTACCTCTGAAATAATAAATAATAATTTGTATATAAGTCTTTAGATGACGATTTCAATACTTTTTTAAAGAAAATTTTAACACTTCCACTAACAGAGAAGTTTCATTTCATCACAAAAGTGTTGAATAATGCTCTGTCTTTTATAAAATAGTTTTCTTTACAAATGTTTTAATCATTTATATTATCGTGTCAGTACACAGGTGTTTATCAAACTAATCAAACATAAGGTGACAAAAAAAGTAATATTTAAAGAAGTACAGAAATCGATGAAAATCTCTTAAAAACATCTTCAGGAAGTAATGTCAAACAGATGATAATGCATGCAATGTAATAGCGGATCAAGTTTCAAATTATGATATTTAAAGTACTTTTTTGAAATAATGAAAACTTCCTTTAAATGCATATATATATATATATATATATATAGTGTGAAAATTAGTCTAACATGAAAGATAATGGCAAAGAACACTTTATTCACTAATATTCTGGACAAGACGACACACAGGGAACAAAACTTGTACAGAATAACAGCATTAACAGGAAAAATGGATCTCGTATAGATTAGCGACGCAAATACAGGAACAAAAACATTGCTAGTAAAGAGAATCACATTCATTCATATCAGCAACGCTTCACTCACCAGCTTATTAGTTCGCACTAAGGGCAAACTTTCACCGTAACACTCTACATTTTCAAGGCAGACTGCCAAAGTCAGGCTAGCTGCTGTGTATCTTCGGCTCTCGGTATATTTAAACCTGCTCCAACTAAGTGTGAGTCGCAGGTAAAATTAAAAAAAAAAGTCCACAATTTCCTTCCAAGTATAGATTTCGTCTAGGTTTTAACACTTTCGGGGACTTTCGTTTTGCAGTCAAAGTCGCCAAGTTTCTCATCAAGTTTTCAAAATGGTCGCCAAATTCATTGATAAGTTTAAGGGGCCATTGCTAAAACTTTTCTTAGTTGACTGATGAAGTCTCTGAAAATGCCTTCTTTTTTAAGAGAACCGTTGCTGCACGCTTCATCCAATGTTCGAATATATATATGTTACCAAGTATGTAAATATGAAACTGAATTTGGCCACAGAAGGCGCTAGCTGCCAATATTGTTACCGCCAAACCACATCATTGGAGCCCTTTTCTTGTTTAGACATCTGATAAAGATTTTTAACTCTCAACAATAGAAGTTTCATAGAGCAGCATAGTATTTAATAGCCTTGGCATGTCGAAATTTGTGCCTGAAAATTACGATTTGTGGACAGAAATGATTTTCTGTTACCATTTGAAGAACACTCCTGCAGAATCTCATCGAATACTTGTCGAAACCTACAATAAGCATACTCTTGGCAGATCACAGTATTTTAATGGTTTAAAAAATTCAAAAGGAGTGACTTTGACATGTGAAAGGGAAAACATATAACACCACTGAAAGAGTTTGAAGACAGCGAGGTTATAAGCATTGCTGGATGAGGATGATGCTCAAACTCTACAATCCACGGATCAATTAAGTATCCCACGGGAAGCCGTCCCCATGCTTTTGAAAGCCATGAGAAAAGTTTAAAAGGTGGAAAAATGGGTTCTACATGAACTGAATGAAAGATCACAGAAAACTCGACACACCACATTAGAAATAGTGCTTGACTGGTACAAAAGTAAGTCATTTCTAGATCGACTTGTAACTGGTGATGAAAAGTGGATATATTTCGAAAATTCTAAGCTTAAAGGAGCATGGGTAACTCTAGGGCAACCACCGACATGTTGTGTAAAATCAAATTACTCTAACAGGAAGTCAATGCTTTCCGTTTGGTGGGATCAGAAGCGTATTACTTTTTATTAGCTGTTATACATAATGCAAACGTTAATACTGAACGCTGTCGTCAAGAAGTGGTCGATTTGAATAACGCTTTGCATGAAAAGCGACCAGAATATCAAAAAAGATAGCATGAAGAGATTTTGATACATGATAATGCGCCACCACATACATCAAACACCGGCGAAGGAAACAATTAAGGTGTTAAGTTGAGAAATACTTTCACTTACGGCTTACTTACTAGACATGGCTCCATCTGATATTCACTTATTTGTAGGGATGGGACACTCACGTACTGAGCAGCGCATCACATCTTACGAAAATGTACGAAAATGACTCGAGGACTGACTATATATATAATATTTATAAACCATATGCGAAATGTAGGAATTGTACAATGTGGAGCAGAAAGTAATAGTTTAGCTGTAATTTATTTACATTTATATGAACAAAATTGCATTGACAGTTTTTTTTTATTTATTATTTATAGTTATATTTATAGTCAAATTATCTTAAATTATAACGAGAATTCGAAAGATGGACTAAATTCCTCTTTTTGCCTTTATCTTTATATATTGCATTATCTAGTTAATAAATCCTGTAAGATACTCGCAAATTTGGATATTAAATCATAAATCTGTTCGAAAGAAATAACCTGCAATGAAAGAAAGTTACAACGTATACTTAACCTGTACAGAATTGGGTTTCCTAGCTCTTTTGAAGTATATTTTTTATAACATATCAGAAATTATGGGAACAAATTTAATTGTTGAAAAATGAACGTCATAGATATCAAAGTGCAACTTTTCGGATAATAGTTCTTGAAAGAAAACTAGAGCTGAAGCTGTAATTCTGATTTTGTTTTTTTTCCTGCACATTTTTAGATTTGAGAACTTATTCGTTTTTTCATGCAGCTTAAAGTAACTTCTTTTCGCCATTTTAAAATGTTGTGTTGTAACGAAATTGAGATATTAGCTGCCCCGTATTTTACTTACGATCAGCAGGGAGTCCTATAATTTTTCAAAACTGTTCAATAATATTTAATAATATAAAAATTTAACTCCTTTTATTATTCAAATTATTGCGCATTCCTTAACCTTTTCTCTTCGTAACAAAGTGATAATATCAATAGTTAATAATGAAACAACTATTAACAGTAAAAAAAATACACTCGTAAGTAAATTTCAATAATATTTTTTTTTTGGAAAAATTGTAGTTTGAAGTTTTTTTTTTTATTTAAATAAGAGAAAAAACGAAACAGATTTTTTGAAGGAGGAAAAAAAACGAATTTCAAAGATGCTTTATTAGTACTTCATTTAAATATTTAAATATTTAAAATGATAAATGTGTATTATCTTAATATTATTTTTTGCAATTAAATTTTTTTAATGAATGTTAGCAAGCCCATTTTATTTTAATAGGCTTAAGAATCTATCATATATATATATATATATATATATATATCATATATCATATATTTATGTATAAAAATACAAGGAATGCAGAAAAAAATACAATTTAAAGCTCCATTCGAGTAAAAAAAAAATGTAAGCATGATGCAGTGTAATAAGAAACAAATTTTAGAATCTTAAGAATTTTGTCTTTAGAATTTAGAAAAATTAAACTTTTTAATAAACTTCTATTTTATTATAAGGTAAATATTTAGAGATTAATATATATGAATTACGGAAAAGTTAATTTAAATTCGACTTAAATTTTTTCCTATTTTTTTATAAAAAAATTATATTTTTAAAATAAAAAAAAAATTGAGACTTTCTTTATTTATTGTAGATGTTGCTAATGAATTCAACAATTTTTGTTTTTAAAAAAATTATCTTAAGCATTAAGGCATTGTACATTTAAGAGAATCTCGAAATTAATATATAATATAAAATGCTAAGCAATTGTTAACGAATTTCTTAACTTTTCTGTGTAATAAACGTATACAATAAATGGGAATGACCATAAGTACGAATAATGCGATTCCTATAGTAAATTGGAAGTTGAATATATATCTATATATATTTAAATTATAAATTTTTCAATTTAACGAGTATTTTAGGAGTTATTTTCCTTTTTCCATTTAATTAACAAGTCCTTTTAATCTTATCTTAAAAATTTTATGACTTCTTAGATTTTGGCGTAATTTTAGACTTGGCTTAGACTTGTGTAATTTTGAGATTTTCATGAGAATTGTTTAGTAGGGTCACACACACACACACACACACACACACACACACACACACACACACACACACACACACACACACACAATACACACACACACACAATAATAATAATGTCAATAAATAATAATAATAATAATAATAATAATAATAATAGTCAATATTTACTATCATTATTAATATATATATATATATATAGAGTATATATATATTCGTATAATGTTTTCAAGGTGTCCAATTCTGAATAACTTTTTATTATAGAACTAACTACCAAAAAACATTAAATTTTGAAAAAATTTCCATTTCTGATTTGAAAATTTTTTTTTCTTTCAAATCCAGTTCCATTATAATCGATTTCAGAATAATTTTCTGTTTTCATTCTCAAGTAGCAAAAAAACTGTTTTTGTCCAAATCATTTCAAAAGGAAATAAAACTACCCCCCTTCTTAAATTTCGTTTTTGTAACAATGGAAAGTTTTGCCATTTTAAAACAATGTTTTTATCATAGATGTATTTCTTACAACTAAATAAAGTGAACAAATATTCAGGAAGTATCGAGGAATATAAAAAGTTCCATGATTTCAAATTTTTTACTTATGTATAATAGAATGAACTTCAACTGTTGATAATTGTACCTTTTGAATACGGAGTTGAATAATTTACGCATGCTGCTTCCTTATTTATGAGATTTTAAATCATTTTCGACAGAGATGAAAGGTTAAATTAACTTGTACCTTTTTTCATATTTAAATATATTTAAACTTAATATCACTAATTTTGTTTACTATAATCTAATCTGAGTATCGAAAGACATTAATTGTAATTTTTGAAAAAAATATTGCTTAAAAATAGTCACTTAAGATCTTGTGAATTTGGAAGAAATAACATTATATATTCATTTCTTAGATATTCTAAATTCTTTATATTTAAATTATGAATTGCATTTCGTTTTATTTCTTAAAACAGGGAATTTTACCAGTCGAACCGTATAGACCCTCAAAACATGATAAAAATTTCATGTGGAAACTTGGATGAAATTTAATTCACCCTCACTTTTTAGGGACTGATTATTTTATTATTTCTTTTTATTTTGTTTATTTGTGTTACTGTATAGTTAATTGCATCTGTCATCCAGAGTTCCTGTTGCAATTTGGTGGAATAATGATTTTTTTAAAACTTAATGACTTCAGATATATTCGAAGATTTGTCTCGAACGACTTTGTAATTTAAAACACGAGTGAAATGAAGTTGGCACATTTGAGTTGATATTTAAATTATACAACGTACCACACAATTTCTTACGGTTTAATTTGTCTGAGAATTCATCAAGTAATTTATTCCGTATGAGAGCTTATATTGAAATGAAAATTCAATTTTTTTTTATCTGGAGGTGATTTGGTTGGATTCTATTTTGACTCTTCATTCTTAACGACGGATTGAGATAGGACATATTGCTGCACACCTTCTCTGCGTGAAATAATATCACCCTGTTTAACATGTTAATATATTTCAAAGTATATAAAAAAATTGCGGGTGGCTCCATTAAGACCATTTTTTTTCCTTCGTCAATAGTAGGAGCTAAAATAAGATTTTTCCAGTTATTTCTCATTTAGTCAGGCCAGACAAAATTTCATGACATTAAACATTCGACTATTATGAGCGTAAACTAATGTAAATCAATAAAATTTATAAGTAACAGGCAATTTATATTTCTCCCTTAGTATTAGAGGTAAAAGGTGTATAGATTCTGATGTAATCTTCATTATGATCTCAATATGAATGCGTCGGAAAGGTTTCCGACCTTAATTTAAAAAAGGGCAGCACACGTCAATAAAATCTAGGAAATGTGATTGCACATCTTTTGACTGGTACTCATCAACTTTTGAACCACTTTGGACTCGCAGTTGTTGTTTGACAATCGTTTGAGCGAATCGATGTGAGTGTTTTTCTAAAAATGGAAAAAATCTGTTATCGAGCTGTCATTAAATATTTGTTTTTGAAAAGCAATACACCGAAGTAAATCAAAAGAGAGTTGGACGCTGTAAACAAGACTCTGCATTATCATTTCACACAGTGAAATTTTGGGTACCTTACTTTAAACATGGCCGTTCCAGCTTGGGAGCCGATGGACATTCGGAATGTCCAAAAACTGCAAACACTGACTATAACATCACTAAAGTTCACTAAATGTTGCTAGACGACCGTCGAATTAATATGAGAGACATAGCACGGGTTATGAAAATGACCAAAGAACGTGTCTGTCACATACCGAGTCAAGATTTACGCATGAGAAAGTTGTCAGAGTGTTGGGTGCCGCGTTTGCCCTCGTTAGATCCGAAACATGTTCGAATGAACATTTTCAGTGCTCTGTTGGTGCAGTTTAGGTGCAATACATCAGAGTTTGGGGGCCAATTAATTACTGTAGATGAAACTTGGAAACACCATTATACTCTCGAAAAAAAAATACTGTCAAAACAATGGACTGCGAAATTGGAATCGGCTCGAAAACAAGCAAAATCTATTTTTTCGGCTGGGAAGATGATGGCTACTGTTTTTAGGGAGAGTCCTGAAGTTATCTTAATTGATTACCTTCAATCAGGAAACACCACTACAGGAGCATACTACATATTATTACTTGACAAGCTGACTGTATAAATTGTGGGGAAACGACCGCATTTGCAGAAGCAAATTCTGTTTCACCAAGGCAATGCACCATCTTACACCTCAGTGGTTGCATGACGACGAAAATCCACGAATTACTGTTTGAGCTGCTTGACCTCCCTCATTACTCACAAGATTTAGCCCCAAGTGAATTCCTTTTTTTTCTAATATAAATATTGTGCTCTGAAGACAGAATGTCGTCAAATGAGGAATCCATAAACTCCGTAAGCGATTATTTTGCATAGGACGATGCCGAGTACTATTTGGACATGTTCAATAGATAAAAGCATCTCTGGGAGAAGTGTGTAGACTTACAAGGTAACTATGCAGAAAAATAAAGATAAATTTAAAGAAAAAATGTCTTGAATTTTTATTAGGTTGGAAACCTTTCAGACCACATTCGTTGATTCGTGTGTGTCCTTTTTCTTCTAAATATCCAACATGCGTAAAATTGATGCGAAATGCAAGGTCAAATCAAGTTGAATCTTAATATCTTAACTAAGCGTAGTATAGAAAATTAGAAGAATAATGTATCAGGTTATCTTTTATTCTAGTCGATTGAATGCAATTAAGAATTGTGTCATGGATGGCATAGCCTAGTGATCATGGTCACGGACTCGTAACCAGCATTGTTTTCTCCAGTTGAGTACTCAGTCCCTGACACCACTATTGACCCATCATGTAACGGAGGTGATGCCCTTTAAATCTGTTTGAGGTCCTGCGTCATCCTATTGGCGTGGTGTGCAAGTTTCGAGATAAAGAGTTTCAGGTCAGTTTTCGTCCTCTTCACTTGACCGAGGTTCATAATCTCGAGATCTGTCACCAATAGTCCTCGTGTTGCTTCTAAGGACTACATTAATAAGCAAGCAAGCAATCAATTTGAGGACATACAAAATTAAGTTACTATCATCCCTCATAATGATATTTGATAAAATCAATATTCGAAACCTAGACTTTCTACAATCAGGCAGCCATGAACTCTTTAAATTAATAGAGAAAATGCAAATCATAATTAAGCAATATAACTTATTACAAGATATTCAAATATATATCAATATAAAAATAGTTAATCGCTTCGCACAATATACATGAGAAGCTCAGATAATATTATCTTCACATTTTTAAGGCACTTAAGTGAGAAATTAATCAGGTTAATTCATTTTTTTAATTTTAGGTTAGATTCCTAATGCCAATGAAGACTCATCTTGTAGCACGGTGGAAGCACATTAAATCCGTTTAGGCCCAAATTCCTCTCTTTGGAGTGGTGTGGAAGTTTTGAGGGAGAGATGCGATCCCAGATGTCGTACTGGTCACACGATTGAGGTTCAGAACTGCGAGATCCGTCGATAATAATCCTCTTGTTTCTTTTCATTGCGACGTTAATAAGCAAGCAATTAATATTCAAAGGCGGGTTGGAGCCTGAAACACATCTCTCATCAATCTCAGTGTTCATACTATTCATATTGTAGTTCAAATCTCCCGATCTCTCTCTCATAGTTTTAACACTATTTCTCTATTAAAGTTTCGTAGCTACTGTTGATTCGTCCAATCTCCTGCCCGCTTCAATAAATTATAATCTCTTTGTTATGCTATAATCTTCCAATAACTATCCTTCTTTATATAATGCTAATTGCATCATTCGCAATGCGAGGTTCTCTAATTAAACAATATTTCGAGAAATGTCCAATAAAGCAAGATGAAGAGAAATACGCCTTCTGTTCCGTTACAAGTCATGCATTATTGTTTGATTTGGTTTAAAAATATTCAATATTAAACAATTGATGTTCCAAATCTATGTCAGACGTAGTCTATTATGAGAAGTGATGCCAATTTACAAATTGATTCGATCGTTGCTATGGGCATGCCATTTACAAATCCTGATTATCAACGACTATCATTATCGTAAAATACTCTATTCCCTCAATCATACTATTCTATACCCATTATCGGACATTTACATTAAATGCTTTGTGTAAATCCCAATCAATGAAGTGTTTCTAATTCTCGTTAATTATAATGAATAATGAGATTGCTTTGTATTAAACATATGCGTTTACATTAATTTGTATTCATTCGGAACATGAAACCAATCTGCCGCATTGTGTCATTGTGTAGAGGTTTGTAGCAACGTTATAAGACCCGCAGTTTTGATCTCAAAATACAAATTTCTTTTAAAAGTCTGATGTATGAAAAAAAATAATGAGATGAAAACTAAGCCGAAACACTATTTTTTGAAAAAATAAGGTTATATTTCTCATTTCCATTGAAATTTTCTGCTTATAAATCATTTTTATCAATTATAAGCAGAATATAATTTTTATGAAATTTCCTGCATAATCTTCACATTATGCAAGAAAATTTTCTGTTGGTATAAAAGATTTTGAATTTATGGTATATGAATTCGGTTCAAAAAATACCAGTGTTAGAATTAGAAAATGGAAATGGATTAACTCTCTCTCTCTCTTTCTCTCTCGTACACATTGTTGTATTATCCATAAATTGTTTTTCCTTTTTCTAAGAATTCCATGAATTTCGCACCCATCGTATCTCAAAAAATCGTCGCCATAACTCATTTGAGAGATGAGACCATCTTTGCCTTCCTTGGAGCACATTCTCCGGAAGCAGCCCATTGTATTGATCGCATTTGGCTACTAGTATATTACGATGAATCCCGGTTTAATCGACAATGACAATTGAATGTAAAATGACAACGACAACATGAAACGACTCCAATCAAAACTAATATATGAATTAGTATCGAAATGTTTTGACGCCGTTTAACTGATGGCAATATTCATTGGTGACACCAATTGCCTTAGAAACTCCACGCATCTTTAAACACAGGTTCTCTTAGAACCATCCTAGTATATGCGTATTGCATCAATTCAACTAAAGTTTATTAGTTGAATTGTATGAATTATATATATAGTCTCACTTTCAAAAGCGTCAAAAGTTGCTGAATCTCGTCATTTCCAAACATGGTAATAATATGAGGTAGGGTTTTATTTGGAGAACTATTCCTGTACCAGAGTTCACAGGAAGTCAGGTTTTCACAAGACTAAAGGAAAAGTAGAATATTTCTTTTCCGTTCATTGAATGACGAATCTGAAATTGAAAGGTTATAGTGTTGGTTTTATTACGTTTCCCCTCCAAATGACACTCGCATTGTTTAAGATGAAAACATTTTCTAATGGATGAAACGATACGTATTTAGATAACAATTATGAAGTGTAACGAATGGATGTTACGAATAGCATTTATAAGCAGATAATAGTTTAACACTAGAGTTAGTTAGAGAGTTAGCTATTGGTATTGTAAAGATAGCGAGCTGAAGTCATCCGAGGAAGATCGGTATTAGACCTGCGTGGTGTAAGGAGGTTCTGGAACTACAAAGGATCTAGGATTCGAACCCTCTAAGCTATAAATCGTCCAAAGACTCGAACCTGATTGACTCGATCATATAAGTAATTAATCAATACAGTAAATTTTAGATCAGATGCATTTAGGCAAGTTCTCCTCATAGAAAGTAGGACAAGGAATGAACTTTTAATATTCATAACATGAATAAAAACAAATTGGTTACCATCTTTTCAGTCATTCTATTTAACTCTACAATTTTGTTATTCTCAATAAATAAGCGTAGTAATTGTAGAAAAAAGAAGTAATTACAGAACTTCTAATGGTAAATAAAAAATTTGACAAAATAAATGAAATATATGCGAATTAGAATTGAAATTCGAGAAATAAGAAAATTATTCTGAACCTCTATCGACGTACTTAAATGTGCATGATGTTGATGGAGTTTAAGCTACAATGATAATTAGAGTTTGTTCAAGTTTAGAAAGTAGTGTGATCAACATCTTCCATTTTAATATCACCGAGAATACCAGTAAGTTCAAAGATACAATTTAAGCTTGACTTCAGCTCAAGTATATGAACATCGTTCGGAAAGGGACGTGAAGTAGCTAAAGAAGTAAGATTGATAGAACAAAATAAAATAATTTACTGTATATAAAAGTAAATTAACAGTTAACTTTGAAGATAATCAGGTTGTGTGACGCCTCACCAGTAGTAAGAATTGCATTACCAGTCAACTAGTGTAATGGTAAATTGCGAATTTTTGCCTAAACCTGCTTCCGGTCACTATGCACTGATTCCACCAGTAAATCGATAAATTATTTTCATAATTATAATACTCAGTTTTGCACTAATTCATTGTGCCCTATTTAACTTGTTAAAACGTTTTTATGTATTTCACTTGGTGTGTGTGTGTGTCATCAAATTTTCGATCATTAATTTAACCAACTTCCCATCAAGCTAGAGCTCTGAAACTTTGGGAATCGTTTTTATTCGCTTAACAATGCAATGTTTAAACATTTGCGATAAGTTTAACTAATATTTTCTTTAATAATGCAATTTATTCCAACCACTTGGCACGATTTCAAAAATTGGCACCAAACTTGGTGATTTTTTTTGGCTGAACTTTAAGTCCGTAAAACGGAACAGGGTAGCCACATTTGGCAAAATACCGCCAAATAATTCTTGTCGCCAAGGGTGGTTGGGTTAAACTGCATTCCAACCATTTAATTTACCGGATTAATTAATTAATTTTAGTTAGTTTTAACGTTTTTATGTATTTCACTTGGTGTGTGTGTGTGTGTGTCATCAAATTTTCGATCGTTAATTTAACCAACTTCCCATCAAGCTAGAGTTCTGAAAGTTTGGGAATCGTTCGTACTCGCCTAACAATGCTATATTTAGACGTTTGCGACAAGTTTTAACTAATATTTTCTTTAATAATGTAGTTTAGCCCAACCATTAGGCTCGATTTCAAAAATTGGCGCCAAACTTGGCAATTATTTTTGGCCGAACGTTAAGTCCGTAAAACGAAACAGGGTAGCCACATTTGGCAAAATACTGTCAAATAATTCTTGTCGCCAAGGATGGTTGGGTTAAACTGCATTCCAACCATTTAATTTACTGGATGAATTAATTAATATTAGTTAGTTTTAACGTTTTTTATGTATTTCACTTGGTGTGTGTGTCATCAAATTTTCTATCGTTAGTTTAACCAACTTCCCATTAAGCTAGAGCTATGAAATTTTGAGATCCGTTCTTACTTGCCTAAAAATGCAATATTTAGATAATTGCGACCAGTTTTAACTAATATTTCAATAATTTTTTTAATAAATTTTGCCACCATAAAGAAGCGTTGTTTTTAGAAACGTTGGTTTTTATCTCGAATTATTTTAATCGATATTTAAAAAAGAAATCATGGAAATGATTGAACCTATATATCCGTATACTAAAAACGATACACATACGACGGTCTACCAGATTGAAGCAGAAATGATAAATGTCGTTGATTTCGGAAATTCAGAATGCAAAATTCTTTCGACATCTGCAATTGTGTTATCTATGAAAGAATAATTTTATTTATTGATCAAAACAAAAACAGAAATGCAACATAATAATCCTTTTTTGGCGCATAAAAATTATATTAATAAAATCATTCAAAGTGAAACTGGAATATTTCCAAATAATATATATTCATATCTTTAATAATTATTAAACTAACAAGTGTGGTGTTTTTTAAATTTGCGTCTTCTACGACGGAGTTGTACAAAATTTGAATCTCCATGAAAGAAAAACCAAATTATTCGTATTTTTACATTATGATTCTTAAATGCTTATTTTTTAAAATACTTTGACAAATAAACCACGTTTTTAATTAGCCCCAAAGGGGCTAATGTTATAGTCAAAGGCAAAGTGGTCACCCAACACTTTTCAAAATTTTATCGCTATATGTTTTGAGTATATGTTTGATTCCTGCTTTCACCAGTAATGAACAAAATTCTTTAAAATATATTATAAAAAGTTTTATCGCAAAATATTTTACATGTAAGTTTGATACCTGCTTTCACCAGCAATGAACTTAACTTTCAAAATACATCATAATAAATATCTCCTAAATTTTTATTGAATTTAAATAAAACATGTATAAAAATTAATTTGTTTTACCTAAATAATAATTACATTTAGCTTAAAATATATTCAATTTAATAATTTATTATTTGCTTTAATTTTATTACATGAAAGAATATTATTTCCCACTTCAATATTTTATCCTTTGCTTTGATTCAAATATTTAATTAAATAATTTGATATTTATTGAAAAAACATAGTACCTATGATGGCGAAATCTGTTCTACGCAAAGCATTACAAAGAACTATTTCTATAATTATAATTTGTAATTGTTTCCATTGTGAAAATGTATTCATGAGTATAAGTAATGCTTTTAATTTGTTATACAATTGTTGCATTTTATTTATATTACTTATTTTAAGAGTACAATTTGTTTTCATGCACTGTATGCAAAAATATAATAAAATTTCGTATTAAAATAAATGGTTCCATGCAATGCGTTGAGAAGAAAATAATTCGCCACCAAAAGGATTCTTTTCTATGGAACACATTAAATAGAGTTTGTTTTAATTTAATTTATTATATTACGTGATTTATTATAAAAGTCCCCTTGTTGGCTAATAATGGCATATGAATATTTTTATCATTTCATCCAAAGACATTCTAAAAAGGAGGCCAAATCAAAAAGTAGTTCGAAAATCTTAAGGCCAAAATGGCTCCTTTACAACTGTCTGAAAATTCTGAATAATGTTACTCATAGTCAATCATTGCTTAATTAATGATTGCATCTGATTTAAGGTCAAACAATGGATAGATAAATCAAAAATTTATTTTTTGTATATTTTCATTTAATCCATAAAAATTAGAATAAATTATTAGGAAATATTTTTTGAAAATTAAGTTTATTCCTGGTGAGAGTAGGCGTCAAACAAAACGATTACGATAAAATTTGGAGAAGTAGACAACTACATTTTGAAAAATGTACAGTTGAGACATTTTATGGTTAACTAAAAGAATAGAACTTTTGGCTGGCTAAATGAATTTTTATTTTACATCCACTACTTAAAAAATTCCTTGGAATTTGCCGATAAACTAGTTTTGATTGAAAATCATAAAGAATTACCAGTATTAGTAAATTTCGGTAAATTTGCAATCTTTAACTGATACTCAATCTATACATTAGTATTTCATGAAATTCCAACTGAAAAATAGGAATAAGATTTGACTCATTTGCTACTTGGTCAGAAAAATTGCAGCATTTGAAAGATTAATATGACCCCCAAAAGTCAATGTAAATTCTAAAGTATTATTTTTTAAGAATAGATCTCAAACTCACATATAGATCCTTGATTCCAATACTTTTCAAAGCTAACTTTGTAGCGAATCTGCGATGTTATTTATATTAAGAACCATTGATACAGAATAATAATTAACAGCATATCTTTCACATATTTATTCTAATTTTTAAAACAAGGTATCAAAATAAATTTATCACCCAATTAGTATAATAGAAAGTTCTAATTGTCTTAATATATTGGAACAGTGGATCTTGATTTTACTGGATATGACTCCTGAAGACTTCTTGTAAAGAAGTCCGAGTAAAATACTCGTATATACTCTTAGAATATCAGCTCCTATTGTGCTTATCATTTTACGCAACTCTTCTATTTTCTCCTGTACTTAATAACTCTCTGTTACTTATAGTCTCTCTATCTCATTCATTACTCTTATACAGTAAGATTAAATTACATATATCATGATTTATTTACCAGCCGAAGTTCTCATATAAAACATTATGATAAAGTAGCCCAGAGGCTTCTTAGAGGCGAATGCGCAGGAATAACCGTTAAGACATCCACTGTCATTCTTCTATGTCAGTTCCTTGTCATACTTCAAGATCAACAATAATTGAAAGTAAATCAAAGCGATGGACAGTTTTTAATATATTTTCGACTGCAACAGGGAAAAAGGATTTAATTCATATCTTACCATCCAGGAAAATCATTGTCCAGACAAGACAAATGTGATCCCAATTTAAAGTCTAAACTAAAATTTATTAAATCTTAGTTTAAGCAAAATCGAAACTATTATTTAGACAAAGTGATCTCTCAGAGTCTTGAAAATAATTGGCTCGAATACCTTTCATAAAGAACTTTTAAGTACAGTGCTTTTCTTAAAAAAATTAAGTAAAATAAAGTTAAATCTCAGTTTTGGTTTGCATACATTTATTTAATAATTAAATTCATTTCTTTTTACAAGTGTAGCACGATCCAACATTTAATACCAAGAAAAAATATTAAAGGAAAAGAACAAAACTTTTATGCCTAATTAGAAAGAATTTTTTTTCTTTCATTAATTTTTAATCTATTGAAATACTGAAACTTAATAAGATTTGAATCAGATAAATCCCAATTAGAAGGATTTAAAAGATTTAACACAATTAAGAGAAGCATAGTTCTATGCGATTTTTAAAAAGTGAGGGAGAAGCTTAAAGTTTATTCAAACAAATAGATGATGAATATTATAATAAAATAAGAATTGGATATATCTGTTAAACTAATATGTTGTAAAATACTTTATTATCGAAGAGATATTTTAACATGCTTGTATGTGTGAATGTTTCAATTGCTTAAAGAATAAAAATATTGTTGATGAGCGACTTGAAACAAAAACTACAGATATAAATACGCATCTCATGAACAATACTAAAATTTATTAAATAAATTGTAATAAATGCAACATTAATAAACGTAGAATAACAAAAATATATTTGTATATCTTATTAGAATTAATGTTTTTAAATCAAAATCTAGTGAAGATGCTACGTTTTTCAAAACTTGTTGCTATTTTTCTATATAAAGAAAAAAAAAATTAAGAAAAGGTGAAATTTTAAACAGTGTTGCGTGTGGTATTATATCCTTCTCCTTTAATTTCTAATTATTTAAATAGTCACGAATTAATTAACCTGTAATTATTTAAAAAGCCATTAATCAAAATTAAATAGACTCATTAACTGATTAATTTCTGATCTTTTAAATAATCATTAATCAATACCTATGGCCTGTTAATCAATTATTTACTAATTATTTAAACAATCCTTAATCAATACTGATGGCCTTTTAATCAATTAATTACATTATTTAAGCAATATTAACCACCACCATTAGTTCTTAATCAATAGACATTAATAAGTTAATCACTAATTATTTTAAAAGTCATTTATCAACACAAGTTAATGCAGTAAAGCAATGATTGTAACAAAAAAGTGTTTCCGGATATTGATTGTTCATAAGTTAATCGTTAACTTACTATAACTGTTCATATTCCTTATATGTGTCATACCTTAATTTGAAGACTAATATAATAATTATAAATTTAATTTTAACGGATCACTTGTGTTTGAGTCCTTGGTAATCTTGGAGATAATGATTCTTCTCATTGCCTCTGTTCAGTATGCAGATCATTCCTAACTGTGATTCGATAACTTCTTACTCTTGTCGAATTGGGCACAATTCCTTCGATTATAACTTCTACTCACTCTTTTTAACACTAATTAAATGCGTATTAAATTTTTCGCTGCTTATAAAAAAATTCAGCGAGCATATTAACTATACTTCAGTAATCCTCATCTATCCTACATCGGTTATGTGTCCTCCAATGTGTGAGATTTTTATTTCAAACAACATTATATATTGTGAGATATATTATATATTATGAGATTGATAATTCAACACATAGAACTAACATACAGTAACGAACAATAAGTGATGTATTATGACATGACACACTTATAAATTTAGAACAACAATATAGTATTCTCAATAATTTGTTGGATCAAATTTGACGGCAACATGTTCAACATCAGGTCTAGGTACAGACTCAAAGAATGTGCGGATTATCTCTTGAGGGATAACTGTCCATTTTCTCTCAACCATTTGCCACAGTAGGTCTTAAAACGTCGTAGTGGCAACCAACACAAAATATATATCTAATCATGTTCCAAACATGTTCGATTGGTGAGACATCCGACAGGTGGCCAAGGATACACCTGGGTACCTGGCGAAATATGTTGGCAGATACGCGTCGCGGGAGGTATGGCGTCATCCTATTGGTAAACAGCATTTGGCATCTCTTGATGAAATGGTAGTATTACTGGATGAAGCACGTTATCCACGTATCGTTGGGACATCACACTCCAACCAATACGGACTAGTGGTGATTTATAATCATAAGCGATGACTCCTCTAAC
This sequence comes from Nephila pilipes, assembly GCA_019974015.1. NCBI lineage: Eukaryota > Metazoa > Arthropoda > Arachnida > Araneae > Nephilidae > Nephila > Nephila pilipes. The sequence goes on from BMAW01024865.1 coordinate 408,109, forward strand.
CATGATGTTTTTTTTTTTTTTTGTTTTTTTTTTTGGGGGGGGGGGGGGGGGTTTAGCTAATCATATGGGGTCCCAATGAATCTTTTCAACAAAATTCTATTCGCTATACAATAACAGGACAACATGCGCAATTTAGAATATGTTTTGCTGAACCATATTTTCAATCACCATTTAGTTCTGATGAAATGCATCATAAAAAAAACTCTTTTTTATGTGTACAGTGTAATTATTGATGAAGGTTGCATCATCTTTAATCATTATGTTATATAATCTCTAGCAAAATGTGTCCAGTAAGTCTTTAACCAGTAAATGAATGTAGTAAAATAGAAATGATTTGATTTTTTTGTACCGAGTAATGCAAATGGGTTTGGAATGAGTTTTAGCGATAACCAGCCCTTAGGCGACCCGGAATTTTGGCAATATTTTGACAATTGTGGCTACCCTGCTTTCTCTTCACTGCGGGTGACTTGGGCGTGGCAACCCTTTCGGTAATGCCATATGAATTCCGATTCCAGTTCAACAGGATATTTTTTGTTGTAATATGCTCCTCTCTGATCTTTTTTCACTGTGTTGCTTCTTCTTTGCCAGGGCTGTATGAATTTATTCAGTACACCAGATATTTTTTTTGGTTATATACCTCTCTCCATCATTTCACCTTCTTTCTATTATTTATTTGTAGCTACACATGGGTACCATTCAAGTTGCCATATGAACTAGGATCGAGTTCACACAGCATGTTTTTCTTTTTCGTTTCCTTCTCTGACCCAATTTTCTCGCTCAGACCCAGGTTGCTTTAGGTAAGGACAATTTCTTGAAATCGGTTCCACCGCGATTACGATCAGTTCAGGTTTACCGCCGAGCTTGTGGGGCTTTTTACATTCTATTAGTATCAGCCTGAACGGATCAATTTTTCTCTTGCAACATTAAACGATCCAGTGATCTCCTCCCTCACGAGCATTATGTCGGATGTTTTTAGTCAACGTCAATCACGGACTGTGGGTTTTTGCCCCTTCAGGTTTCTACCTGAAACCCTAAACTTTGCATATTTTGTGTTTTTAACCAAAATCAGAGGTTAGATGTTCTTGCCCCAGTAGCTTCTGTTGCTGACGTAAGACTTCAGAGTTTCTAGGAAACATTCTTGTTTGTCCATTCACTTCAGTTTAGAGAACTTTTTCAGTTCTGTCGTGTTTCACTATTGCTGTCCTTGCGTGGTTTTCCTTTTTTTTTTGCGCTGTTCGTTTTTTTATTTAATTTCTCTCCAGCTGGACAGATTTGTGTTTTCTGCGTTTTAACCTGCTCAACAATCTCTAATTCATTTTATTCTCAAGCTGGGTTTTTATGGCTGATAGAGACTTCTGACAAGAGGGGTAGAATAGATGTACTTTGCAATTTTTTGATTTTAGAAGGAAGGAAAGCATCCTTTACTTGTACGGGTTATGAAATTAGGTTTATTTCGTCCCCCTATGCATGTCTAAATGTGGTGATGATGTGAGTCAAAATTCCTTCTTTTCCACTACGCGGACTTAAAGTACCATAAAAAAATCCAAATTTGGCGATTTTACAAATCTCATAAGTGAAAAACGCTAAACTGCACCTGCGATAGATAGCACATTTCATTTGTTACATGCTTGAAGTAAAAATACCTAAATATAGATCTTTGATTCAGTAAGATAGATTACACTCCACTAGATGGCGCTTTCGTGAGTCGAAAGAGTTTCATGTTTTATTGTTGTATCAGAGAGAAAAAGAGAGAACATTGTAACGAGGAGTAAGGACAGACATAGCCCTCCGACAGTAAATATTATTTGTGAACAGATGGGATTATTGCGATTCTGTATATATATATATATATATATAATTCTGAGAACAAAAATAATTCTGAATGAACAATTAATAATCAACGAATAATATTTACTTCTTTATATATGCATTAAATGTGGTCAAATACTTCCTTCAAATGCATCTTGTGAACTTTATTACTTATAATTTTTTTTTACCTGTGCAGAGAACTAAGAAACTTAACAGTCTGCTTTGAACATAATTATGGAGGTTCAAAACGGACCATTTTTTGGAATTTTGAAAAAAAAAAAAAAAAAAAAATAATAATTCAATGATTCAAAATTTCCAAATTGTTACACAAACATTGTGGAGTACTGAAAATTTGTCAATAGAAAATGTTACATTTACTGGCCAGCAGGATATTATCGTATTGCATAATATAAATTATGGATGAAGTAAGTTTTGTGGAAAATGTACCAGGAAAATATTTTAAGAAACCTCAATTTGGAGAAAAACACCAATACAAATTTATAGTTAGTGTTAGTTATTGGGTATAAAGGTTTACTTTTAGTTATTGGGTAATTAGAAACCCAAATTTCAGCGAATTCTAAAATATAAATTTCACAATCTTAATCCCCAAAACTTTTATTTCTTTATGTAAAGTACATGCATCACGAACTCGAGATATCCTAGAGCACTTTTTCTTTCCCATGGGGTTTATCATTGTGAAGTAAACGTTGATACCTACTCAGAATATAATACCGATCTTTCTCTGCTTTCAACCTATTTCTTAGCTACCAGATTTAACCTTTTTTTTCTTATCTAGATTGTATACTTCAAACCAATTTTCGTGCTACTTAACTAGATTTAGTTCTTACTCCACACCAACCCTAACTTTGTCACTCATTTCGAGTCAATTTATTATAACACATTTTCTCCTCTTTCCTTAATTTTTGGATTGTATGTAGAATATTGATCACATAAACATTTGTGTTCGCTTAAATGTATTATTATAAGTTTTAGAATTGAATGAAGACCCATAGTATTTCTGAAATGCAGTTATTTTAAAAATCTTTAATTATATTTAATATCCGTTATATTCAATAATTAAAGAGCGAGGTATGGATGAAACGTAAAATTAAGTTAATTTACATTTACATTTCAGTAGAATTTATAAGATTTTTTACTCCACTTAAATAAAGGTAATGCATTAAATGATAGTTAAATACAGTATTTGTTTCTTATAAAGAGTATTATTTTTTTAATCTAATACAGACTATTAAAATAATTTTTTACTTTGTTATGATATGTTTTGAAAAATTAATTTTCATTGTGGTGAAAGTGTGCGTGAACAGAGTTTTCAAAACGTTTCTATTTTTTATATAATAAATTAAATAAAATTTTTTCATATTTATTAAAAATAAAATTATTTAGGAATGTATTTATAGTAAAATTATTTATTTTTTTTTACGTTTTAACAACTTAAATTTAACCATCTTAGCTTTTTCAGTATGAATATCAAAACAGAAAAACACACTGAAAAAAATTATATTTAGCGATAAAAATCTAAAATTAAATTCTATTTAATTACTCCTAAAGCAAGAATATTTATTCTTTGATATAGTGACAAATAAAAATATATATAAAGAAAAAAAAATGAAAAATGAAAATATTATTTAAAGCACATCTCAAATTAAATTAAATATTCCTTATTAATCTGGCGTTTCTCAGTTTTCTCTAGGCATTCATTTAAATTCGTTGCAAATTAACATATTTTCTCCTTTTTATAGCATGAAATAAAAGTTACTTTTAATTATTCTCTCAACAGAATATCGAATATCAGACTGCTCAAAAATAAAAACATATCAAAATCTCACAAAACAGAGCACATTGAAAATTCAATTTAAGGTATTTGTAAATTAATAATAAAACGTCTCTAAAATTGGTATTTACTTTTTTTTACTGAAATTATTTTAAGTTAAGAATAAATACTTAAATATATAAAGAATAAATTCGTTATTCGAATCATGTGTAAAATTTTTAATTGATAAAGGCATGATATATTGGTTAAATATTCAATAGTTAGTTAATCTTAACTAAAAATTTTGTGTTTGCCAAATAAAAAAGGGGTAGGAGAAGAAGACGGCAATGAATGCATATTATAAAATTAAAATATAAATTTAAAGAAATAGTTATTGGAATAATGATTTAAAAATATTTCTTATAATTGTTTATGTAAAATTATTCTCATTTTATTCTTCCTGTTTGCCTGTAAAAAATTTAAAGATTTACTGGGAAGCACACACAGCAATACGTAAC
>BMAW01024865.1:417678-494086 GCA_019974015.1 Nephila pilipes
ACACATGAATCTAACAATGTAATGTAAATTGTTACTCTTAATTTGTTGAATATTTATCACTATTGTTACAATTATTCTGTCTCATTCTATTACTCCAAAATTTATGCACAGGATGTCATGTACTATGAAACTAAGTACTTATTAACTACGTATTGCTTCTATTTTCCTTTAACCAAATAAATAAACAATAAAAGTGATTTCTCACCATAAAAAGCTTCAGAGAAATCGCACATTTTTAAATAATATAGCAGAGGTATAACCTGAAATATTCTCTCAGCGAAAAGTATAAGTAGTAGAAACACATTTTTGGAATTTCCTATTATGTTTAAAGAAATATTCAAAATATTTAATTCCTTGGATTTTCAATAAATATATAAATATAATTTGTTGTAATTTTACTCTAGGAATTTTGACTTCACACTCAGCATGTTAGTATCACAAATTTTACATTAAACACTTGGCTCCTCTCATACATTAACAAACCCAAATACACAATAGTATTATATACTGTTGTATATAATACTATTGTATACAACAGTATATATAACCATGTTATAATACTATTGTATACAATAATGTTATAACATGGTTGATATATTTTAGTTTTTATAACTATTTATGACGTAATTCATTTACCTACATCAATCACCTAATTAAAACATATAGTTTAATTTCTTAAATAATTGGGTTAATTATAATTTACTATTTGGCTGTACGACGAGATATTGAAGTTTAAATTCTTACTATTAAATGTATTCTGTATATTAATTGATCAGTAAATTAAAGCATTATGTACACGGGAATAAATTTATATGCTGAATAAATTTTATCCATATATTTGGTTATTTCTTATTAACTTTACGATTTCTAAGGTAATAATTAAAATTTTATGAATCTTCGGGTTATTTAAGTCTATGACTTACTGAAATCCAACAAAACAACAGGAAAAGTTGTCATTTGCAACATTATGTGCATGAGGATCAGTTAATAAGCAAAATAAAATTTATGCAGATATTCGGATATTTCTTAGAAGTAATTAAATCTTTCCGATACCCTCACGCATGTATCGCTTTCATTTTCTGGTCAATAAATTTGGGCAGAACACTGAAATCTGACACTTCAGCATTAACTTTGCGACAAAATCATTTATCGTCAAAAGCGTGATTTATTCCTGAGGTTAATTTGATACTTGATAGGTCAACGTTCTGTTATTCACTTTCTGAGCCATTAAGAAGTGAACAGATGTTCATACAAGAAATATTAGTTAAGAAAAATCAACTTATTTTATTCTACATAACGGTTATAAACTAACTATTATTATGAATGTTGAGAGGTAACTAACTCACGTGTTCTCAACCAAATATTATAATTAAAAGTTCTACTTATCTAAATGACAGAAAACTGGTTCCTGTTCAGAGAGTAACACTTGTAAATTGCTTCCGATTATATCTGAGCTTTCACTAACACCTTTTATCACACACACGCACGCACGCTGTACTGTATTGAAGACTATTAATAAAAATGACTTGTTTTCAGGACATCACATTTATTTGCGCACATCTTTTCAAACATGAATTCAAGACACAATTTTATACAAGTACCACTTTTTCAACGTTCGTCTTTACCTCTCGGAGTCAAACTCAATACTACTTTTCATATCCGTTGCCAATAAATTATCTAAAATCAAAACTATGATCTGGTGTTGCCAAAAAAATATATCTTAATAAGGAATATTGAAAAAGGTATCACTTTAAGTTTAAATCGTCTGCTTTTAAAAGTAGAATAGGTAATGTCTTAAATAATGTATCGCATTAGATTAAATCGTCTGCCTTTAAAAGTTGGACAGATAATATCTTAAAAAAGTATCACATTAAGATTAAATCGTTTGTTTATATATATATATATATATATATATATATATATAAAACAATGCTGATTTACATATATCATAGTTTATTTGCAAAGAGTGATTCTAAAAATAGATTTATAGAAAAATGCACACATTAGAAATTCTGTTATAAATTCTATCCAATGATATATATTAACTAATTATGACGTAATTGAATTTGTAAACATGAGAAACATAAACAAATCGTAAATAAACCAAAAGATTCTCATTACTTTTTTTGGGGGGGGGTCGTGGCTACTGTGTGTTCATAGACGCGAGTCAACGGCCATCAATGTTTCCATCTAGTTGTGAATTCGAGGCCTGATTCCATTAAATACCTGTTGTATAGCGGGACTGATGCGCATTAAATCCATCAAGGCTTGATGGCCTGCTATTGTGGGCGTGACTTGGAAGTGTGGAGAGGAAGGTGCCTGCTTAGGTGTCGTCTTCGACATTTGACCAATGTTCAGTGTTAGGAGGTCCGTTGCCAATAGTCCTCGTGTTGATTCTAAGTGTGATGTTCATAAACTATCAATTAATATTAACCATTTTTTCATCCCTCCTCCAAAATTAATGAAAGTTATTTTAATTATTTCAATTCAAATTTTTCAAAGAGTCAAACCGAATGGTTAGGTTCATTTCAATATTAATCACCATCTAAAATATATGACAAAATTCTCCATATACGCAGGCAACATATCTTTTATTCTTAAGGTAACTGAGAAACTATAAAATGCTTCAAATTTTGCATTTCTTAAAACTTTTGCTGTTAAAAAATATATTGCACTTTGCAGAATCCGTATGTGTATTATTTAAGAGAATTTGGTACCTAAAATGTTTCAAAATTGAATTTTACTTTGTAAACAAACATGCCACGAGGTAGAGAAAAATATCTGTATTTTCGATTATCTCAAAATATAGTTTCTTACGATTCTGGTATCCTTTCTAAAAAAACATACTTTATCCATAGTGTTCAAGTCTCATTGTCTTATCCTAAAAATAAATTAAATTACTTATCAATAAATTAAATCTGGCGATATTTCTTTAAGTATTATCAAAGGAAATAAAACATTCCTGCTTTTTGCTGAATGAATTACTGTAATGATAGTTGAATGTTATTTTTTTTCGTTTTTGTTTCAAAGAATGGAAGATAAGAAATAATTCTATTTGTTGAAAACAAATACTCAAAATGCCAAGACTTAAGCAAAAATGTACAAATCCAAAAAGCATTTTCAAATTAATTGTTTTTAACTCTTAGAAAAACAGAAATATCTGTATCCATTTTCGTTGATTATCTTGGAACTAAAAGTCTTTCTTAAATTAAAAAGAATATGTATACACAGTTTTTCTTCAATATAATTTAGTTTATTTTTACTCGTAAAAACATACATACTTTACTTTTAAGTTCCTGTAAATATAAAATTTAATTTTTCATCAATACTTAATTTTAAGTATATTTAAAATACTTCCTGATTTATACATTTGTTTTTGTAGATTTTTCTCCCTTCTAATTAATTAGTCTGGGAATTAACAATTAAATCAGTAAATCTGTATGTTCTAATTAGTTTGTTTTTTTCTAATGTCACAATAAGTGACTAAGATTTAATGTTAATTAGTTAATGAGTTTAGTTTGTAAAAAAATATACACATATATAAAAATAACTGTATTAAAGAATGCTTTACATTTACGTAATTTTTTGCTATTAACAAGAAAAAAATTATTACAAATTTAATTATACATTAACTTTAAATGCTCTCGACAGCCAAGATAAAATTTGGTTTTTTTACTATTTAAACTTTCAATAGATAGAAAATTTTGATTTGTTGAAAAAATAAACAAAATCCCTTTTTTGACCAATACGAAAAAAAATAACCTCTTAACATTCAATTATTACTTTCTTCTTCTATCATTATTAATTACTTAAATAGTCATTAACTAATAATCTAATGAATATAATGTAATACAATGGTAATAACAACGACCCCCCCCCTCTAGATTTACGAATACTCAAATATCAATAATTTCCCTTCTGTATTGGTGACCCATTTATATATATCTGATATAATGTTTAATATATTAACAATACTTATTGTGCCGAGCCAATAGGGCTCGAGTCCTCAACCCTTTGTAGAACCTAAATTTTCTTACTCAATGCATGTCTAAAGCAAATGTTTCGCATTGATAACTTCAGTTCCTTTTGTAACGGCCGCCCTTTATTTGTTAGTTCTACAAACATTAAAAAGCTCATTAAAATAGTCAATAAGGTCACAAATACAATTAACGAGGTGCCGGAAAAAAAAGAAGAAGAATTTTAACCATCTGCACAAACTATGTAAAGTCTCTCTCGCTCGAATCCTTTAATTCGCTTAAACCCTGTATTATAATTACTTTGAAGTTTTAACTTAAACTCTTAACTCATTCACATCTAGAGAAATACTTTTTGAATACAACAGATTCGTGTCCTATTATTTTATCTACGAGTGACTTCAAATCAATTTTATTCAAATGAATAGTTACAATAATGAACTTTAAATAACTTACAAACATTTATAAACTTTTCTTTGCCATGTGTCTCCCTTCTTATTCCTTTAAATTCTATCACTATACCTAATTAAATTCGAAGCAATTTTTTATCTTCCTCTATTTCTCCTAATCATCTTTTATTTGGTTGGAAAGGTGTTGGATTGTCGTACGATTTAAGTTAGAATAATCCCCGAGATTAGTGGAGACAAAACCGCGAACATCCCGTCTCATTTATCTCTACCACCAATTAACTAACTTTGTATTAAATTATTCGCCCCTTATAAGCACAATACCTCAATCCTATTCAATGCATTTCAATAATTTTAATCTCTAATTAATATAAGTCCATTTTCGTTGAGAAAGATTTTCTCATTAAAAATCCCCAAGGTGTTAGTTGGATGTGGAAATAAGATAGAACCTAAGCTTTATTATAAGTTAAATAAAATAATATTTATGCTGTGCACATATAAATATAAAAATATTCACTGGAAAATTTGCAAAAAATGCTTTTTGAGATCAAAATAAATAACGATTGATGTTTAATAAATAATGTTTATATTTTACCTATATCCACAGTTCTTTAGTTATTAGTAAATACTTTCAAATTCATACGGTATTAATTTAATTTATCAATACTATTTTTCCTGTTATATAATTAATAAAAGTTTAAAAGAATTTTTTGCATAATCTTTTTTTGTCAGAACATTTCTCAATTTGTTTTAAATATTTATGACATCATTATTTTTGATTTCGCTCACTCAAAATTATTTTTATTTATGAAAAGGAAAATAATTTATGTACCTTTATTCATTAAAACGAAAACTTAAAAAGATAAATTTTAATTAACTAAATAATTAATAATCAGCTTATTCACGCGTATTAAAAATCAATAATTAATTAATAATCAGGCTAAGAATTAAGAGGTGACTAGAAAACTAAATGGGGAAGCTAAAAATAAAGTTCTTATGAAGTTATGGTCATTTCCTGATATAAAACTAAATTTTCGATCAAATAGTATGTGCTTCAGATATGCAGTATTATTAGATTCAACCTTCAACTTCAGAAAAAAAAGTTTGAAGTTACCCGTAAGTATTGTAACGAGATTCACATGTGTATTTATTTAAAATTAATCCTTATAGTGTTTCATGTGACATTAATTGGCATTAGAATCTCCTCTTGTGAATGAACCGTGTATTACATAAATTAGAATTACATATTGAAATGTAGGGAATGATATTGTTGAGATAGCATTTAAAATTTGTGAAGTATTTGATAAGAGAGTTATAATAGAGAATTTGATTGGAGGAAGATCTGAAGTAGCATCAGAGAGAGTACAGTTTTGATATTTCAAAAAAAAAAAAAAAAAAAAAAAAATGAGAGGAAGTTTTTTCTACAATTTTACTGATATTAGAAAACGTGTACATGAAAGTACTATTAAACATAATTACATTATTATCATCTTCTGGATTCTCCTCTCATGGAAATCTGCTGCTCAATGGGCTAACCACTACAACATGACCGTTTTCACATTATCAGCGTCAAGGCGCTATTTGTCTGAATGATTCTTAGAATTATGGAACAAGTGGTAGTCACTAGGCGCTAGATCAGGGATATACTGAGGGGATCGAATTACTTCTAGTAATATGAGGGGATGAGATCTCGTGTTAAAAGAACCACGGATGGACAATCATTGTCCCGCAGTGAAACAATTCCTCAATTGGGCATGCCATACCTTTTGTTTTGGATTGCATGGCGCAATTTAGTTCAGATATCACGATGGGTCTTGGAATTTATAGTGTCACCCCGAGATATAAATTCACAAGCAACACTCTCAACCCACAACTCAAAACACATTATTTATTGTAGTTTGAATCTCACTTTTTTTGGTGATGTTGAATGTCTCAACTCCACGGAACACTGTTTTGATTCCGATGTCGCAAGAGCCGCTTATGTTTCGTTGCCAGTGGCAGTTTGGTTCGTAAAGGTCTTAACCTTTATCACTATACCACTCAGGGAAACTCAAAGCACTGCCCAACCAATTGGATTTGAGGAATTCATTCAGCATTTTCAGTACCCATCGTGAACATAACGTCCGAGAATATAAGCATTCTGCTCCAATTTAATAAATTTAAGGAAACTCACTAGATAAAGACGAGATCGAAAAATGTTTGTTTTCTCGAACTTTCACATCAACTATCTCTCTATCTTCACTAATGAGAAACAATCGCCCACTAGGTTCCTCATCATGAATATTAGTATGAAATTTTTTAAATACTCTATCTCTTTTTCTTAATGTTCCGTTGGTCACATTGACAGTATCCGTTCGCTTCATTAATCTGCTGTTGAATTTCGGCAACTTGCAGATCTTTTACTTTTAGAAAACGAATCACAGGGACTATTTCACAAACGGCGGTATTTTTAATTCCTTAAGACATTTTATATGCTTGCGCCTAACGTAAACACGAAAAAATTCTTCCATGTCTGGTGTCTGTGTCTAACTGATATATATGTGTTTTCAGTACAATTGCAAATAATTGTGACAGTAGTGGTAGCTGCTGCTATACTTAAAAACGGTAATTACTTAAAAAAACCATGCCTAGTATTTAGGTCCAGGTGTGCGTAGGGTATTGTTCCTCATATATAAAAATTAGGTATTGAATTTTGAACATTCGAAGATTTCAATGAATTCAAGTAGAATTCACTCATTGTTTGATTACTTTGTTTAGCGAATGATCATTTCTAACTAGAGATGATACGGTCAAATGGAAGAAAGGAAACTAGATTAGTTGGTTGGCTTTAATTAAAGTCGCACTAGAAGCAACATGACTGCTAATGGCAGCTGACCTCGTAATTTTGAATCTAAGTCAAGTGACCAGGACGACACTTAAGATGGAACTCCTTTCTTCTAATTACCATACCACGCCAACGGGAGGATTTTGAGTCAAGACAGAATTAACGTGCATCAGCCCCAGGTACACGGTGGATCTTTGAAATGAAACGAATCTGTATGCTCCTTGTTTTTTAGATTAATTTATTAATAATTTCTATGAAGTAAAGGAGGGAAGCACGTATCGAAATGTATTTATTTTTTAGAACATGTATTTCAATACTTTCTTATAAGATCCTTAGGTTTCCCAGAAACAATTTTCAACTGCTGAAAAAGGGTACTTACCCATAAGTTTTGTTTTTACGTAACCTTGAGGTAATGCATATAATTTTTATATACATAAGTTTTTCCTTATAGGTCATCCATTAACTTATTTCATTATCATTTTAACCCATCCTTGCATATTGATTTTTTTCTAATGTCTTCAGCGAAAGCTCTTATTCTTTATTTGAAATGTATTCTACTTGATATATTATATAGAGTATTACCAAAAAAATATCCTAATTTTGTAGAGCAACTGTTACAAAACTAAAGAAGTTACTACCAATATGTTCAAACTAAATTTAAAACAATACTTTTAATTTTATAACAAAATAAATGTTTGAAGTGGCCACCATCAGAGAAACAGGAATGGTATTCAGTTGATAGTAGAACTGTTCCAACTTTTTTCTAACAGTGGAAACAATCATATCTGTAGCATATCCAAGTAAGTAATGCTAGTAAAATAAGAATGGACCGAAACTTTTGTCCTGTGTTAAGGCCCAAACTGCGGTCCAAAGCCTAAACTTTTGTCCAACTGCGGCAAATCGCGTTCCATTTTAATGGTTGCTACATCACCCTTATGGGATCATTACGTCGGTTGTCTTTACAGCTGTGTGAAACGTATCTTTATTGTTAAGGACTAGTCCGTAAAGAAATCATTAAGAGCAATCCTGCAAAAAATAATTCTGTGTTCTTTATCATTTTAAGCAAGAGCATGTGGTCGCAGTAGCCTAAAAGTCATGAATGCGAACTCACGGTCTGCGTTTCTTCTTTCCTTCGAGTCGTGCGTTAGAATCCTTACGATATTAAAGATCTGCCATGCAGCGGGGATTATGCACATTAAATCTGTTGAGGCTCTAAGTTCTCTTGTTAGCATGGTGTAGAAGTTTGGTGTCAGATCAGGTGTCGTTCTTGTCACTTGATTGTGGCTCAAAGTTGCCCGTCCGATGCCAATAGCTTTCCGCGCCGGCAGAGGTCGTAATATCAGATCCGTCGTTTGCAGGAAATTGTGACGTCAATCGAAAACATATTAATGTGCATTCCAAAAAAGAACGAAAGAAAAAAATGAAATATGTGAAGTATAAGAACTATGACGTCACACTTTATAAACACATTGTACTCTTTTAGTTCCTTTTTTAATATCGAAATTATGCGTTATTTTTATCTCTTTGTTCCAACAGGTATTGTTATATATTGCATATACGTTTATTGTTGTGAGAAAATTTCTTTTTCCCAATTCCTACTGAGTGTCGGACTGATTGTCTCCCAGGGGACAGGTTTGTAGCTCTACTCCACTTAGGTGAATTTAGGCCCCTTGGGCATTACGACAATAGCCTTACTATTACTTCTCAGGGCAACATTAAAAAGCAATCACAACCACAGTTTTTCAAGAATTTGGTACCAAAATGTTTAGAAAAGGTGGGATTAAACACATATATATATATATATACTTTAAAATAACGAAAAAATTTAGAAATTTTTGGATTTTGAGACACCTTAGGCATGCTTCATCCTTTATTTAAACTTACTTGAAAAAGTGGCATTCAGATACATGTTAATAAAAGATATTTTCCGATTGGAAAGGAGCTTTCACACATAAATCGGAATTTTCACTCTAAAATTGCTTAGAAATGCTGTAGCATGTATCTCATCTATAACAGATAAGCATTTTGTATTTATCACAAATCTAATCAAAAATAAATCTCCATTTAAAACGTCGCATATAAAATGCATGGATAATTCCTAATATTTTTATATGCTTCTTTGAACAAAACTATTAAGATTTGTTTTGGAAACTTGCGGCGATTGTCTATTGTTATTCGGTTCTATTACCATATCTTAATCCATTATATTATGTAAAAACAACTAAACTCTAATTGAAGTCGAAGAAGACTTAAACAGCTTCTTTATTAACTATCACTGCAGAATATTCAAGATCGCTTTCTCTAGAATTTCAACCAAACTCACATTCTTTATTTATGATTTAAATAAGAAATCTATTTTACCAATCCATTCATTATTTATTTCACAAATTTCTTCGACAGTAACTATGCAAATTGATACTGTTAGTGGAACATTCTTCGCAGAAGTTATGTAGATTAATGCTCTTAATGGAACTTTCTTCGAAAGTAACTATGCAGATTAATGCTGTTAATGGAACCTACTTCGCAGAAATTATGTAGACTAAAGCTGTTAGTGGAACTTTCTTCGACAGTAATTATGTAGATTAATACTATTGCTGGAACTTTCTTCTACAGAAATTATGTAGATTAATTCTGTTAGTGGAACTTACTCCAGTCCACAAAACTAAAAGAAGAATTTTAACCTTATTGACAATTCTCTGATAGCAAGACTTTATCCTCTATCTCCCTTCATTTCCCATTAATTGTATGTCATTTACTTATCATTTTACCTAAATTACTTCACTTTAATTCTATCTTCATTTCATTTACCTAATCAAGTTTAATTTGGGTTGGAAAGAAATTTAATTTTATGCAATCAACTCTATAAATGTCCTCGAGTTTAGTGAAAAGAAAATCGCGAATAGCCCAACGTCACAAAGTCAAAAGAAACTGATAAAGCATTGAAATTCTCGGTAAAAAACTAAACTATACACAGTACAAATATTACCATATGTTTGATTTGCCGAAAATACTCTTTTTAGTTTTGTGTTCTTTTTCTACTGTTATTATTTTCAAAGATTTTTATGTATGAAAAATAAAGTGAAAGCGACTCCCAAAGATCGACTTTAAAAAGAATCCAACTCCTGTATTGTTGGTTCATTGTATAGTATCTTATGTACATATTTGGTGTTGAGAAGAAAATATTTACTGTAATAGTTTTCAAGAAAATGGTACTGGAGTTTCCTATACATTATATATAAACTGACGCTTACTGAAATAAAAGTCGCTTAATATTTGATCACAATGTGTCAACCCAATGCTCGAGAAAAATACTTGGTTTTCTCTGGGGAAAACAAGCTACATGTACAACAATAAAGGTCGAGTTTTGTAATATACGAAGCTCCTTTTATTTTTATAAGTTATATTGTGAAGAAGGCAGTTATACTTTTCTTGATAGTTCTGGACTAGGTAGAAAAAATGTTATTGCTTTCTATTTCGAAATGGATTTTTGGGTAAAATGAAAACTTTAAAAGAATTGAATTTTTATTTTTTACATCTCAAAACTGTAATGCTGAGAACCATCTGCATATAAAGATTCGTATTACGACCATAAGGAAAAAAAATGATTTTATAATTTCATTGATCATGAATTTTTTGTCATCTCCTTGTTGGTAAAAAATAAGCAATTAATATAACAGAGACGTTACAATACTTCGAAATTGGTATTTTTTTATTTTGATATTATAGAATATAGGGTATTTCTTTGAATCCGTTAATACATTGTGTACAAAATTAGTTCTTTTAAAAAAATGGATATAAAGTTTAGACTATTATATCTTTACAATCTGTGTAGAAGACTAAGATTCCTCAGCTTTGTAAATTATACCATCCTGCACCTCAAATTTGACAAATTTTCTTTTCTTTTTTGATTTTTTCCCCTGGTACTTGATACGCTTGTTGACGAATGAAATCTAAATTTACTTATCCGCTCTAAGTTGAGCAAACCCTTACAATGTTTTCATTCCAGTTTGCCCATGAGCTCCATTCAAAACATTTAATAAACCTTGAAAACTTCTTTTAAGTCATATAACAATAAAGATTTTGTGGTTTATGAATAAAACTATCCGTCGTTTTCCTTCACCTCTGAGATCTTTTTTGCTTCCATTTCAAATTTAGATGATTTTTGCAAACAAACCTGTATTATATGGCCATTGCATACAAATTTCCTGACTATATTTGAACCATAAACAAAACGTCTGGAGTCACCATCCAAATAAAAAAATACGATTTTTTTTCTTAATCTGAGTAGAAACATGCAATAGACACCAATATGTTTCATGGCACAGGAGGATCCTACATGTTTTATGCCCACTTATGAGAAATTCTTTCTTCAAGTGTTTTGACATAATCTGCACATTTCGTATAATATTTCGATGTCCAGCCCTTTGCCAGTATCTATTGATATGTCATTAAAACATCCATTCAAAGACAAACATCTTCGCTGCCATGTTGCCTTGATTGACACACCTCTCTTGTGGTGACCTGGAGTAAAAGAATAGCTTCACTGCAGCTCATGCATGTCGTAAGAGACAAATGAAATGGATACCCAAGGTCTGGGGGTATAGCCGGGCACTCTACACCTGGAAATTATATCAGGGAATTGGTCCTCCAGGCCGAAACCTCAGGAACTTACCTTCTTTAGGTGAGTACGAGCATCATGACCCCAAGGGAACCTAGAGGTTCTTTTCTTTCCTGTAGGGTTAACTGCATTTGGTAAACGCGGTTGATGCACCCCAAGGATTTCCTAGCGATTGTTCTTTTATTTCGATCCTCCTTCTTGTCAATCAATTTTTATTTTTCTTTAATTTTTTTTTTCGCAACTCTAAATCACAGTTTTGCACTGTGCTAGCTTTAAACTGACACACTTATTTAGTTTGGCGCAGCATGTCCATATCTTGCTTTTCCACCGTTATATAAACTATTGCTCACTCATTTAAATGTCTAGATCACAGTTACATCTTGTGTGTCGCAGCATCTCCGCATCTAATTCTTGCGATATTAAATTTCACCATCACCATCACCCTTGACTGACACACAGCACTGAGCAACTTCATAATTATATTTCTCGTGAATCTCAGTAGCAGTCTCATTTATAAATTTATGTTCAACATTACTGGATGCATTTACCAACACTTTTCCAAGACATCTGTAAGCTGTCTTACAAGGAATGTTCACATTCATAGAGGAACACAGATTCTTCGAGCAGAATAAGCTTTTGAAATACTCCTGAAGCCTAAAAATAATTCCACTGTTCATACTGTGCATTTTATTCATTTTTTGAGAAGTACCAAAGGAGACGGAATATTTACGGTTTGCACAGCTTAGTGTCGTATTAAATGCTAAGGGAGACACCAATTCTCTGAAAAGCATGATATCATACTGAAAACACTCACGGTAATTAAATGAGGAAATAAATCCTTTTAAAATTTTTAAATTGCTTATTATGTTACGATCTTCATTTTCTGAAAATAATTTTGCTTTGAAATTTATCTGAAACTCTGGTTTATTCAGCGTCCTCCTCACCTACATTCTTACTGAAATGTAACCCTAAAATTTATGTTTGTGATCATAGCTTTATTTCGTCCTATTTCCCATTATTGCAGAAGAAATGATAAATAATTTAAACAAAAACCTTCTGAAAGGAGGTATATCTCTACCAAAATCAATCAAAATATTGGAATTGAGCACAAAATTTAAACTTCGTAAGAACATTTTTGTCAAACTATTTGAGGAAATTGTGTGTTGCCACACAATTTAAAAATTATAATTTGCTTACGTTATTATTTTTTGAAATAATATAAATACTTAATTTACAAGAAATTTTCATTTAAACAAATATTTGATATATTTTGGATAATTTAAATATGCGTTTCAGGCAATTTGAATGCCTACTTCTGGTTTTGCTAATTTTTATAATATTTCGCACACGCAAGTTGTGTTATCTTCGCTTGTCTAGGCCGCGCAAGTGGCCTTCAAGCTCGTGTCAGAGTTTTTAATTCAAGATTTGACTTGTTTTGGGAAATAGTCTCTCTATAGTGTAGAAAACAAGAAGGTGGGCTGTGATTGGCCGACTGTTGCTGTGCTAGAATTATATTGGCTGATGGTTCTATCCCGAAGTTGGATGGGTCTAGGCTGGAGAAATTCTTCTAAGTTGTCTTGAGATGATGCTGTGGAGAGGTTGTTTTGCTATTGGTTGATGGAAGGCAGAAGATAGTAATGCCATTGCCTGCCCCGTATGGGTGCTATTGAGTAGGATGCTGGAGATGTGTTGCTATATCTGTGTGGGCTGGAGTTTAATAATTTAATGATGAAATAGATTATAAGATTTTAGATTTAAATGTTGTTTGATTATGATGGTTGATGGGAGTCAAGTAGAATTTTTCTATGTCTTTTTGCGTTTGGCTGTGGGATATATTGTTCTAGATTACACATATTTTGCTTTTCAGTGAAGGGGAGGTTATTAAAAAGATTTTTGAGAGTTTTTTGACATGACCTTTGAATGTAGTTATTTTAAGTGCTTTTCTAATTTTATCGTTTCTTATGTACCATTTTGCTTTAGTTATTGTTCTTAACATTGAGTTTTGAGATATTTCGAGTAGATTTAAGTTTGTTTTACATGTGATTTTATAACATCTAATGTAATTTGGCTTCTATGTTACAGAGAAACTATTTTGTTTTTAGAGCCGAAAGTTTCTCTATTTAAATAATAAAAAAAAATGCATATTTTGACAGAAATGAATAATTTCTACGCTTCAGACACCTTAAAATACGTTTCAGATGTTGTATGTTAGTTTCTTTAATTTTCTCGAGTCCTTTGAAGCTTTTAATAATAAAATCATAGTGAATCACCACTTCTTCCATATTAATTGTGGGACATGTAATGAAAAGGAAATAAAACACGCATAAAATAACTTCTTATCCTGAACATAAGTAACGAAAAATACCTGGTTTTTTCTTGCTTTTCAATCGCGTATATAACATTAAACAGTTAAGTTAGAATTCAAAATAACATAAACATATGCAGAAATGAAAAATATCAATAAACGTCTAAGTAAATTATGTTCTCATAAAGTTCTAAATTAAGGTTAAGGTTCCATTCTCTCATTTGGAAATATCTCATTAGTAGTTATCTAATACCTCATTCGGGAAATGTATTTAGACTTTCTAATAAAAGTTTTTTTGTTGAAAATTTTGCTATCATATACCAATATCTTATTTTTTTGAAATTTAAATGACAGATAGTAAAAGTAACAATCTGACAGGCACTGCAATTTGATTACCACGATAAGAACTTCATCTCCTCTCCTGTTACAAAACACTCGACTATTCCATTCTCAAATTTTAGATAAACATGGAAAAACATATTTTCTTAGTAAGCAGCCACATTGCATTCGTATGTGCATCCCTCCCTATTATGACTATAATGTTGCAAATAAAAGTTCATATTCATATATTAGACAGATCAAAATTACTTCTAATATTTTGTTATATTTATAATTATTCGGTATGTTAATGATCTTAATTCCCCTGTGTTGAAATGAACTCGTTTATAGAGTAGAAAAATGACAGAATGACAATACAAAGTGCATAGGTGCTTAATGTATTCAAACAATTTCATATTCAATCGAAATTTTCGAAATGTAACAAATAAAAATTAAAACTAATGCTTCATAATAAGGATGTGAATTTGTAGTGTCGATTACGTAAGCTCACAAGTGCATTTAAAAGAAAATATATTGTAAGCGAAGTACCAATTTCCGCGCTTTGTTCATTCTAGAACATATCGATAATGTGATATTTTTTGTATTATATCAGCATATGATCAAGGTTTGGCTATAGGGCAATATACATCCCTCCTCTATCCCTATGACTCTCCATGCGAATCTTTCATCGTTCGAAACAATTCTGGAAATCTTATACCAACTCCTTCAGGACGCATGCCTCTTTCTCTTTCACAGCTTCAAAGGATTCAAATCTCGTTCTTTTTAATGCAGATTAACTTTGGAAACAGGTAGAAGTCACATGGCTCAAGATCCAGGGAATAAGGTAGATAGTTTAACATTGGGATGCTATACTTGACTACAAAGCTCTTGAATGTGGAAGGAGCCGTCGCATTGTCTTGGTGGAAAAATTTGCCTTACAGATTCTTCGGAAACTGTACAGTTTCAGCAATCGCCCGAATATTTAACCCACTGTCCTATCGAATAAGATAAGCGGTTTCTTTTGATATTGTCATACATTTCTGACGTGGAAGAGCGACTCGGGAGTGAATCATCTTCAACGTCTTCTCAGCCACTATAAAAAAAACTCCAAAACATGTGCACGAGATAAAAATTTATCGTCATACACTTTCAATAAATTAGATGTTTCAGTAGTTGTTTTTCTAAGCCTCGTGTGAAATTTCACAACAATTCGTTACTCATCATTTTTCCGGTTAAATAATAAAGCGATCGAAAGATACGGTAATACGGATTTTTTTTTACAGAAACGAGAGGTACTGCATTCAAAAAAGAAGGCTTCACACTAAACAGGTGTTAGTCACTGTCATTTGGCGCATGCGTACTTCTTCTGTAGTAGCGTCAGTCTCGTTATATAATAGCTGCATCTCATATATATCTATAGTTTCGTTTAAATCCGGTCTGTTCTTCTGGATGTATACAACCAAAAATTAAATTTCTTTCGATATTTAACACTGGTGTATTTAAGTACACATTTCGTACAGACTGCTTTAAAAGCTATATGTAAGTCATACAAAAGTGAAAACTTATGCTAAGAAAAATATAGTTTATTTCATTAATAAATTACGAAAGAAAAACAAAATTCTAGACGAAAAGAAAATGATTTCTCTTGGAATATTTCAATTCATGCTGTTATTCTAAGCAAATGAGGAACACGTGCATACTGAAATTGTGTGTTGTTGATATGCGAATCATAAAACATGCTTGATCATATGTTTGTGTTAGGCATTATATTCGAAATAAAAGCATTTCCTTTCACACAAGTTTCCAAAATCATCGAGAATCAATTTTTGTAAACTTAAAACTTAGATAAAATATTCAACAATGTTTCATCAGATAGACATTAGAGATCATGGATTAAACTAACTGAATGTCTCAAAGATTCTGAACCAAAACTGTTATTCGACGAAATAAAACCGAATTTTTAAATCGGATTACCTTAGCAGAGCTTTTGATTGGAGAAGCATACTCATTTAATAATGAAGTAATCTCATTCCGTCTTGCTTTATATGTATAAGACAATTACCATATGATGTAAGGTGGAATTCATATCGATGTAATCGATGCAACTTATATACAAGAAGCAAACTCGTATTTTTTTCTCCGTTGAATAAATAGCTCTTTCTCGTGAGTAGAAAATTGAAAAAAAGAAAGAAAAGAAAAGAAGACGACGAAGAAACAATACTTCCGCGTATACGGTAACTTAAAATAAAAACATTTTCAAAAAACAAATAAATAATATAAGCGGAAGCAATTAGATTACAGGTTTTAAGAAGCGCATGTAAGAATCGAACATTCTATTTCATTTTCAATGAAACTGAAATAATAGTGTTTCTTTGATGAAAGAATCTCGATTTTGTTCTCAATAGTAGAATTCTGCAGTTGATAAATTCGCAGATTATTCAAGATTAAACGACAAAAGAATTTCATTTAAAACGAAGTTGCTCATATGAAGAAACATGTTCTTCTACATTAAATTATTCATTTAGTGTGTAGGCATATATTCAAATTGTTTATTCAAAATATATAATGACTCGTGATTACTACGACCAAAATAATATTAATGATTTTAAAAATGCTCAAAATGATATGTAATAACACTGTGCGATCAGTTTTTTGAGTTATTCATAATATTCTTATAATACATACAACATTTTTGCTTCTTTTTCATTCAAATAGATTAAAAAATGTTCACATAATGTTGTTAATTGTTAGAAACCAATTTGATTGCTTAAAAAGTTTGTTTTACAGTTATATATTAATTTAAGTAAATCTAAAAAAGAAATGTTTTAATGTTAACTAAATTCAATAATCTTCTTAATCGGTTCGATACTATACGTTTCATTATAATTACGTCTTCCTTTTAATCGACTGCTTATCTGGCAACATTTCACGACCCTCTCTTAATGGGTCTTTCTTATATCCTGAGGTATTTTTCGTAAAATTATTTTTTTTAGATTAGTTATTAGTCTTGTCCAATATGAAGAGAATGCTTACTATATGTGCGAGGATGGCTAATTAAGTACTTGTATTAGATAACTTATAGCTTCGCTAAGGCAAGTTGGTTACTATTGCGTTCACCGGAAGCCATGTGTTAAACGAGACCGAAGTAAATGTGACACTGATTCATAAGCTAGTTTTGATTTGGCATTTGCTGCCAAATCAAAATTAAAAAGTTTCTACGTCGAGTTTCCACTGTCGATGGGACCTGTATTTGTCATTATACTCTGGAAACCAAGTAACAATCAAAACGAGAGGTTGCTTCCTGTGAACTTGCCCCAAACGCGAAGATGGTCGGAAAAGTTGAGGCGACGACAATTTGGATAACGAATGACGTCATATTTATAGACATCGTTAAAAAAGAAAAAAGTAATATTTGGACAATACTGCAGTAAGTTACATCATTGCCATTCTCCATTCCTAAAAGCCCTGTTCGAATTCACAACAGCGATACTTTTTTGAAGTGCACTTCTTTTTCTACAGTATAGATACCACATCTTTTTATTGCATAGTATTAGAATTGGCATAATCAGGTTAGAGGATGTGCATTATGTACTTATTGCATCTGTAGAATGTAAAAAAAAAAATGAATAAATAAATGAATTAAAGTACATAGAATGCTTTTATGAAAGAGACACAATATTTTATGCATCTTGAATATTATGATTTTTATTACGTTTTTATGCTGTAGCCTAATTTATGTATCGTATTTTTAAAAATAATTGGATGCTTCAAAAATTTATTTATTTTATAGCTTTGGTTCGTTTAACTGAAATGTTCTTAACTTCCTGTTCATTTCTGAAGATATATGTATGTGTATATATATATATATATATATATATACATTCTTAAAAAATAAATATATACTTATTATTCTTGTTTTCATATTTCTATTATACTAAAAATATAAAATAATAATAGGAATACGACAAGAAGTAGCATCTAGTAATGGTCTTGCGAAAATTTACATATTTTTTATGAACAAAACCTTATAGAGAACAATAAATTCACTTTGTTTTGTACATTGAATATCGTATAATATTTCAATATAAATTTGCCCCTGTATTCATAAGGGATACATAATTTTATACTTTTTTTTAAATCTTTTTAGAAATGAAATACATTTTTTCAAACCGATTACTTACTTATGAGCTTAAAAATGTAGGTAATAAAGAAGAATTTTAGTAATACTTTTGATAAGAGAAACAATGACTTCTTCCCAGTTAATCCAGTTCTTTCTTTATTGAAAATCTATTCATAAATGAGCCGCTCAGAAGCCAATGCGGTTAAGTCCATTTTTTGATATTTTCTGATTTTTGGAAATTTTGATGAAATAAATAATAATCTTCTTAGTTATTAAAGGATTTACTCGTTGGTTACTTTTTTCTAGGTTAGACAGCCCTTTTTTTAATAGCTTCTGAACATATTGTATAATAATTTCAGAAGCCATTGTGAATAAGTCCACCTTTTATCAATATTTTTTTACATAAACTTTGAAATAAAAATTAAATTATTCTTCTACTTTCGATATTTGTTGGTAACACTGAAAAACAAGAAATTCATAGTAACTGTAACCGTTACTTCTAATTAGAATTGTTTGAGTTTTATTACCATATATTTTCAACAAAATTTAACTTACATTTTAAGCAACCTTCAAAAGATACTTGTGCAAAATGTGATAATTTGGTAATAAAAAAACAATCTACAATAGATGAAGAAAAAAATGCATCAGAAGTTGAACATGACGAACACTTGCGAAATGCAGAAATTGCCCGTAATAGTATGGCTAATGATCGATTAAGAGCTTCAGACGAAATTTACGTGTTTAGTTTTGATTTAGAAAAAGCATTACCATTTCCGAAACTATCCACATCAGTGGCTTATTACAAGAGAAACTTATATGTATACAATCTTGGTTGCCATGATTTAAAGACTAACGAGGGCTACATGTATGTTTGACCTATAATCCAAGAATCGTGGGGTTCACAAGAAGTATCATCGTGTTTAACTAAACACATTAAATTGTACGCAAAGGATTTTCAAAAAATTATGATGTATTCAGATTCATGTTCAGGACAGAATCGAAATATAAAAACTGTGTTAAGTTTACTGAAATTGGTTCAAAATGAATATATAAAAGCTGAATCAATTGAGCATAAATTTTTATTAAGTGGGCACATTTATTTGCCAAATAATGCTGATTTTGCAGTTATAGAAGCTTATGCAAAAAAAATTCCGTATATTTATAACCCTAGTGACTGGTATCATATAATACAAAATAGTAAAAGAAAGAACCCTTTCAGAGTTGTCGAAATGAATCCACAAGAATTTCTTTCCACAAAACCATTGGAAGAAGCTGTTACCAACAGAAAAAAATCAACAAGTGGACTAACAGTCAATTGGCTTAATATGAGATGGATAAATTTGGAAAGGTCAAACCCAAGCAGCATTAAGTTCAAATATAATTTTGACGAGGATGATACCTTTCATGTAATTGATATAAAAAAAAACAAAAATAGGTAGGCCAGTAAATTTAAAAAATATAACTCAACCTATATTATATCCTAATGGCAGAACGATTTCAAGAGAAACAAAAAAAGACATCATGTGTTTATTAAAGTATATACCTCCAATTAAACATGACTTTTACAGGACATTAAGGACAACACGTGGAGATCAAGATTTACATTTAAATAACTCGGAAGAAGATGATGTTTGTTATGATGAATAAACATAAAACTTATGACAATAAATGTTATTTTATTATTTTTACATAAATTTCTTATCTTTTTCAGCTGCCAAAAGGTATAAGTCCTAAAATTTTTAAGATGCTGTCATTATTTCAATAAATACTTACGTTTTTATTTACACATCCTATACATATCTTGTTTTTTTGCAGAGTTTACACTTCGAAAAAAGACTTTATACACTTTTCTAATTAAATTAATAAACCAAGAATTTTAAAAACTAATGTATCAAAAAACATTAATTTTCTCAATTTTTGTGTTTTGGACTTAACCGCATTGGCTTCTGAGCGGCTCAAATGTTTATAAGGATATATTAAATAGCTTTATTCTTAGAAATATTTAACTTGTTTATACGCTCCTTTAAATTTTGAAAATGATTTAAATAAATTCATGTTTTTGTTGAGGTTGATTACCCAATTAACTTTTTAAAAACAAATTTTTACTATAAAAATTATCAAATAGATGGATAATTTGTTTTCTTTTATATGTAACTTTTATTTTGTTTTATATATTTACTTTGATTTTTAATATTTTTATAATCTTGTGGCGCTGCACTTCTACCCTACTCTAGTGCCATAACTCAGTCAAATACAGCTAACCCTAAAAGTCAACAACCTACTCAAGGATACACTACTCAACTATTTATTAGTCATATTGTAATATAATGTTTAAGGAATATTTTCTCTCCTTGATGATGTCTTGAATTGATTCGCCTATTCAATTATAATGAACTAAGACTCTCTTGCCAAAATCTCTCCTGTTGATGCTGATTTGCCTTCTCGAATCTTCTTCTGCTGCTATCGCTCGTAACAACTCTTGATATCGCCTACCGCTTGTAAGGCATACGCTCAGAGCTAGTTTCACTCGTCCTCTATCGTCTAAATTTCCTTTTGCTTATATACCAGCCTATCTAGCTCATTTCCCTTTATTTCTACCTGCCCCTAATTTGCATAATCACGTTTATTTGGATTGGGAAGAAATTGCTTAATTTATACAATCAATCTCAATAAAGTCCCCAAGGTTAGTGAAGAGAAAAAGGCGAATAGCCCAAATTCACAATTTTAGATATTTTTTTAAACTTTCGAATCAAGATGTATTTTTCTTAATTCAAATTCTTTTTCATAGTGTGCAATATTTTTGTTATGTTTAATGTTTCGAGATTTTTAGTGGCACTTATACATTTAGGACTAAATTGCGTTATTAAAAATGTTTCAATACATGTGATTACATTTTAGTTTTATTTATTTTTATAACTTCACACACACATTTACATTTTTATGTATTACATATTCTTATGTTTTTACTTTTTTGTGTTGTAGTTTGCATTGAATTGCGATTTAAATGAGAAGCTTCCTGTTGTTTTTTTCTATTATTTATTCTTTTTTTGTTTATTTCTTACTTTATTACTTCTTGTTTGTTTCCACATTTTTCTATATTAAGCGGATACCTTTGTTTAATAGAATTATTGCTATTTGATCATTAAAACACGTTCAAGCAGTATACCATCTTAATCTAGAGGCAGTATAGCGTTATTTCTGAATTGTTCCTTTTAAAGGTTTTTCTTTAATCAAATATCTCTTTATATTTTTAAATATAAATTCTTCTTGTTATTAAGTTTTTATATTTCGTTTCCAAACCTGTTTAGTACTGTGATCACGCATACGTAATCACGTTACTCTCTCTTCACGGCCCAAGATATCGCATGTGCCAGGTGTTTCCGTGACACCGGGCCCATGATCACACTGGTTTGATTTCTAATTGCAACATTTTATTTCAATTTTTAACGGCCATTAGATGGAAGTGGAAGTTCGTAAAATTTTCAAACTTCGTTTCATAGAGTGTTGACCATCCATTCCCATTTTTGTTTCCAATTTTTTTTTCTTGTAGGATCAGAGAAATTTGAAAATTTAAAATACTGCATTTGTTCGCTACTTTTGGTCGGATTGCACATTAAGATGGCTGTGATTTACTGCGCGCTGGGTCTTTTCTTGATATTTAGACGGAGCGGGGGAAATAATGAAATGTTAATTTGTCAAGGTGGAGAGTAGACTTATCGTTCACAAGATGATATTTTGTATGTTTTTGGATCAGTATTATCTTTGCTATCAAAGCGAAAAGGTTGAAATATATGAGTTGAAAAGTCAAGGAGACAATATATCGTGAGCAAAAGAAGTTTCGTAAAAGAGAGAAAACAAAGTAGACATATTATAAATGCAATACTTGCAACATACGCTTTGTCTTAATGTAGAAATGTATTTCGAAATGTTATTTAGTAATTTATTTTAGTTATTTCATACATATATTTGTTTGTATTCAATTCTCTAATATTTCACCTATATTTTGAATACTTTCAAATAAAAAAAATGTGTCATTTACATCATTGTTATTTTTGTAGCTATATAATTTTTTTTTATCAAAATGTATGTTTAGTCTTTAAAATTCATAATCATATTTTTAAATATCGCAAAAATTTTACCACCGTATATTTAGACGCTATCAATGACAATAATTTGCAAGTTTCAGCGTATTTAATTGCACGGATGATTTGATATGAATTTCTATATGAAATTAGGCTTAACGAGAGAAATCGCTCTGTCCCGCTCGTGCATACACTTTCAGAGTTCGCAGACCTAGAGAAGAAGTTCTTTCTTCTTTCGCCAGTCTTGAACAGATTAATTTTTTAAATAAGTTTATTTTTTATTATTTAATAATTGATAATTTTTAGCATTTTGGAAAAATGATTAAAAAAGTAATTTTTATTTTACTTTTATTTTTTATGTATTTTGTAGTGTATTAATGTTTATTTTCATTTATATTACATTATACAATCGCTATCTCTTTCTTTCTCACTCATACGACGCCCCCATATATATATATATATATATATATATATATATATATATATATATATAATTATACATACATAATTTTCATTATATAGAATTGTTAACATGTATATAACAATCAAATCAAATTAATAAATATTTAAACTATTAAATTGATTAATATCCCACATTTGCAAAAACATATAATAAACCAAAATCATATTTCCATACTTATCTATTATTCGAAACGTACAAAGTTATAATGTAAAATACATTAAATTGGAGAAATTATAATATAACGTAATATTCAAGTATTCATATTATCTAAATAACGAAAAATTAATTATAAAACTAGTAATTGAAAAATTGCAACAGAGTAAAATACATCAAAGCCTAACCAAGATCTTTAGAGCATATCGCAAGAGAAAAGAATTAAGGAATTAAATTCCAAATTGGAGGTAATTTAATTCTATGTTGTGCCAGAATGAAACTAAGAAAAGTATTTTTTTGCGAGAATAACGAATCAAACCCTACACATTTCATATAATCATATTTTGACAAAATGTTATTTGCCCTTCATAAGCAAGGTAAAAAGAAAGAAAAGGAAAAAAAGGAAACAAATTCATTTAAATTAAAGTAAATTAACATAACAATTAAAAAATAAATTATACTAATTTATACACATTATTACATAATTTTATATAAAAATAGTTATAAACCATTTACTACTTAAACAAATACAAATGACGTACTTAAGGCTCCCATCTACCCGCCATTTTGATTTTGTAGACGCAATGTTAATCCTATGGAATGTCGATTTTAATTCTCCTATATTTACAATTTCGTCTATATGAATGCAATGAAGTGCATCTGAAAGAGCAAAAAATAATGAATGCTTCTGTGGAATTACTTTTTTCTTCGGTTTTTAAAAATATTTCTTTTTCTTATTTTATTTATTCGTTTGTGAGTTTTCCGGTCTTTAAAGAATATTTTCAAATATATTTAAAAATAGGAACAAAAAGTAGTTCTACAGAAGCATTCATTATTTTTTGCTCTTTCAGATGCACTTCATTGCATTCAAATAGATCAAACAGTAAATATGGGAGAATTAAAGTCGACATCCCGTATTGTTAACACTAAACTGACAAAATCAAAATGGCGGGTGGACGGGAGCCTTAAGCCATTCTTCCAATATGTCACGATATACTTAATACATGGGAAGATTATGCCACCGAACCAATTTATAGAAAGATGGATTTTAGGAAACAAAACTTATTTACATAAACGTATTTATCTCACAAACTTAAAGGGAAAAAAATACAATTTATAAACTTTTTGCTGATCAATTTGTAGATGAAATTATTTTTGAAAAAAAGATTTACAAAATAAGGTTTAATTATATAAATGTATAAATTAAATAAATTATTCCTATAATTATAAAGTAAGTATAGTTATAAAGTTAAACATATAATATATACTCATATATATATATATATATATATAAATATATATATATATGTGTGTGTGTGTACACTAAAGTAATCAGATTTTCAGATATGAAATTTAAAGTATGATTTTAAATGACTTTCTGAATAAATACCAATTAGGCTTTATTATTAAAATTTATGAACAATAGTTTGTTCATATTTTGAATTGATAAATTGTATCTCGTTTCTTTTAAAACTTGTCTTGATTTTTGATAGAAAACTTTTTTATACAAGGAACTGAAACTAGTATCATGCATTTTCACACATATATATCTATTTCATTTTCTTCACTTCACTTTTGGTAAACATTCCTCATTTAATTAAATTTCTATATCTATAATGACCTTCGAATAGTTTGAATTTGTTAGTATGAGCTTAGAAACTTAGTTACCAAAATTTTCCCAAATAATTTCTGCAATGTTTCCTTCTCTTAAAAGTAGTGGGAAAACTAATTCGGAGAAACAAAAGGATAAGTTTCTAGCGCAACAATAAAAAGAGTATTTCAGCTCTCTTAGATAAAAAGAACACGTTTTTCTTTTGATTCCTATCCCTAATTACTACAAGAATTTCTCGAATAATAAATATATGAGTTTCATACTCAGTATCTGTATTTCGCACATCAGTAACTGTAGCAAATGATTTCCCTATTATCAAAGAAGTGAACTGTCCCAAATTAAATCTTTTTAGTGATTTCTATTACAACCATTTTATCAGAAAGGTTGTATAGTGTTATGAAATATAATCAGCCTTTTTATTTTCTGTCAGAAATATTAATTAGTAGGTAAATCATGGTTGTGAATGTAATCATGTATATATATCATGTCATTATAGATCTATAATTTCTATTATAAAATTTTAATCAGATTAGATGTTTACTATTGGTAGAGATGAGGGGAAATTTATAAATGTCAAAGTTTATTACACAGGTTCTTACAAAGATTAAACATGGTTGCAGATGTCAAATATACAATGGAGTTGCAACTTGAAATATTTGCTAACTTGTAATCTGATCTATTCCTATATAAGGGTCTGAATCACTTAGTAACTTGCATATGTTGGTACTAATTAATTAGAGATAACAGTCGTAAGGCGCGATGGTGACATGGAAATGTATAAATAATTAGTGAAAGCAATTCTGAGCACTTAAAATGTATCAATTATTGCCAAGATTCTAATTTTATAGCTATTTTCTAAATTGTTCCAAGAGCGTTTCGTTTTAATTGCTAAGCTTATTACCATCGTGCATGAAACCTATTTGATTCAGGCGTTATTTGATTAATTTTTTGACTTATGTTAGCTTTAAAGTCTTTCTATATAAAACGTTTTTTGTTGTTGGGTTGGAATATAGTCTTTGAAGGATTTTTTTTATAGTTGCCAAAACTTACTGTTTCTTTGTATGAGAATATTGCTTAATAAGATATTTTATTATTTATATATTACTTAATTTATTAAATGAATTTTGTTTTATGTTAGAATATATTTTTTTAAATGAGCTTTATTTTTTATTTTCTGTGTTTCATGATTATCGAAACTTATAAATTGGGTTTTATTAATAATAAATATTAACTATACTAATTGCTATTTGTAATTTTTAATTTCTTTAAAACTATTTCATCTTTCAATAGTAAACAGAAACCAACATACCAGTTATATTATGTTCAATATAATAAAATCATTATTTACTCAATTATTAATCATATTACTTATTATATAATCAATATTACATCAAGCTGTTTTCTCATTTTAATTTAATTTATGTTTTGATTTAATGATTGGAATGATTAAATGGGATCAGAAATTTACGAAGCTTTAGACTTTTAAATATAAACATCAGTTTAACTGTTGAAATTTTTCAATTATTATACTTCTTTTAATGTTGATTGAATTTCAGGATTTTATTGAAACCTTAAGGTCACTTATTTCTATTCGGGTAGAATGGGCTGTGGTTTAAAATTACGAGGTCCGTCGCCAATGCCTTCTTGCTGATTCTAATTACGATATCAATAAACAATCAATCCCTTTAGTAGATAAGCTAATTTTATTATTTCACTGTGCTTGGTAATTTCTCTAAATATTTTTTCAAAACATTTTCTTTACGTAAAGTTTTATTTAAACAACAAAATTATAAATCGGAAAATTTAAACTGAGGAAAATCTTTCCAAGTATCACACTTATATTTAACAATCATTAAACTTCTGTAAATAGTCTGCATTCATTTCTGCACAGTTCTAATGAAATAAATTGTGTTTGAAAAGGATTACGCTTAGTTGAAACAACTAAATTGGTAGACATTTACGCGAAATATAATTCTAAAACAAACACTAATAATATTTCTAAGCAGTTGTTAAATTATAATAGAGAATTAAGTTGTTATAATATTTTATATATTAATATTATAAAATTTTAATCTTTTATTTTTATGAATTTTCCTTAGATTCTTTAAGAAAAATAAAAAAAAATGAGTATTCGATTTTATTATTTAACTTAGAGATAAATGTATGATAGTAGTTAATATGTATATACGTACATACTTTTGCTAATAATTATTAAAACTTTTGTATTTACTTAGTAATAATAACAAAACGATGTAAACGAAATCTATCATGCACTCTGGGTATTGATATTTTATTTTATGTTTCAAAAAAAGTAAACGCAAAGAATTAATGAAGAGTTCTTATTATTTTTTGTATTAATTATAATAATAAATATCTCCGTCATTCATTTTCAGTATCGAGTAAAGGATTATATTCGGTTTTCTTAGTTTTTTACTTTAAAATTGTCTTTCAATTCTAATTATTTTCAAAGTTTCTAAAACTACTCATTTTTTTTTGTTTCTTTTAATTTAGGTAAGCATGCCTATGAATCTTTATATATATTTACACATGTTTAATTTTATTCGAACATATTTTTACTATACAATAGAGGAATTAGTCTGCAGAAATCCTTTGATAATGTTATTAGTTTCTTACGAAAAATTGACGCATTTTAGAATTCCATGATCTATGTTATTTATAGTTTTATTAAACTATTATAACCTATAATTTATTAATTTTTAAGTTCTTAGTTTGTTGAAGCTGTCGTTACTTTTCTCTTCTCTGTGAATTTTTATCTAACATTTCTTTCAGACTTGTGTGATGTTCATATTGCTTGACTTTGATTTGTTTAAAAAATTTCTTTTACTAAGTGAAAGGTTTGGTAAGACTTGCGTTTACTTGAGATTTTTAATAAATACGTTACATAGATGGATTAGATTTCTATTTGTCTGTTCAATTTCTGCATAATATTTCTAATTTTTTTTCTCAAAAGTAGTTTTAAATTCTATTCATTTCACTTCAGTCCATTGAAATATATTTTTCTAAATATAAAAATATTCCTACAAAGATTGGCTGATATTTTCAGATAGAGCTAATTTGGATGAAGTGAATCAATATTAAGAAACAACAACAAAAAAAAAATAGATTTAATAAAAAAATATCGAACGGATAAAATAAAGGGAGTATTTCTTACTGATTAAAACTACTGTAAAAGAATCAAAATATATTTATATTTTTGGCTGTTTTTAATTTTTAAATATGGTGTTATAGGTGATTACGGTTTCACTAAATGAATTTTTTTGTGATTAAACCACATTTTAATCATGATATATATGTATAATAAAATATAAATGCAAATAAATTTTTATACATTATAACATGCAGAGATAATCAAAATAAATAAATTAAAAGATACAAATAAAATATTTTTGAAAATACTGAAAATCAAAATAATTAAATATTAAATTTTAGAAAATAGCTTATTTAAAAATAAAGAAAAGAAATACAAAAAAATAATAACTAGAAGAATATTTATAGGAAAAAATAAAAGATAATTGAAAAAAGAAAATGCTTCAAAAATGAGCAAAATGGATAAATCAGTTATGCAATACTGCTATTAGATTATGATTTCTATAAAGCAAAATCCCAATTCTAATACAGCAAAATGAGGGAACAAAGTCAGTCACCATCAGGAAAGAGGGCACAAAAGAAACTAAAAAAAAAAAATTAAATCAAAGTTTAATGCAAAATAAAACAAAAAGTAACAATCCTCAATTGATAAAAGATAATTAAAGTTGAGAAATAAAACTGGAATATAACTCGTAAATCTCTAAACATCTTTAAAAATACAATTTTAAACAAGACTTACAGTTTCCAACAAAAATCCAAAAGATATAGCATTATGATTTATCGGCCTTTTTGAATTAGCCTTAGGACTAATAAAAATATGTTCACAAATAAAAAATATTCACTAATAAAGATTTCTATTGCTATTATACAGAAGCGCAATTGACTTTAGAAATTAGAAACCTAACTTTATTTTTATATTTAGAACACCAACGAACTAAAATCATTACTTAATCGTGAAGAAAAATAATATACAACAATTATATCGAATTACAACAAACTTAAATCATTATTTATTTCTGAATTATCATCTGCAAAAATAAATATCAACAATTGTTAATTTTTATTTATGAAAATAATTACCTCTAACTATCATAAACACTGATGTAATTATAAATATTTTTTTCAATGATGTTAAGAAAACTAAACTTAATCATCGTTCAGATATCAAGCTATTCAGTTACATATTTTGTATATTTAATGCAAGATAAAAACGAAAATAATTATGGATCTCATAATTAATTTAATGATGCATACATCAAAACATTGATATGGTATTCAACTGAAAGGACAATAACAGTTACATAGGTCTTAAGTAATTCAAAGTATTGTAATATAAAAACTGAGAAAGAGTGAGAGTGGTAACAGTTTTAAACCTTTATAAAAATTTTGGCATTTGAAAACTTTTTTATTTAATTTGAAGCAGCAAATACCATTATCAAATTACTACTTTAGTTCTTTTATATCAGTTTTATTCATAATAAATATTTTTATAGATTTACTTTTGTTCGGATCATGAGGTTTAATATTTCTACGTCAAAAACATACTTTTCTGACTGAATTATTCGATAAACAAACGAAGCATTGTTATTATTTTCTTCTTAAATCTTTAAGGTAATCTAGTTCTACACATTATTTAGTTTTCTTCTTCCGTACTAAATAAGCAAAATTTACTAGCACGACACAGAATTTAATGATGAAAAGATAACTCGACAGGAAGAGTTCCAACAACAAAAAACTTCATAAAAAAAACTCTATGATTGTTATTAACTGCTCCTAATTGCAGAAGCACTTGTTCAACTTTTTAATTAACCCATTGATCAACCTAATCAATTATGCTAGTGAAAAGTAAACCCCTCCACGAACGAAATCGTGGTGCATAATTATTATTTTTTCTTTCTCAAAATTGTGGTACCGAGTGCTCGAGGCTAGACATCTTTAATGCTTCTCCAAATTTATTTTTTGGGGAAAAAAATCTGGTATTAATTGCTTTCATTATTGTTTCAGAGAAATTTGTTTTTTAAGCGTCCGCATAAAATAATGCATATTTACTATTTAAACATTTCAAATTAAGGAGAGTTTTGTGTGAATAAACAACTAATTGTTCGTGACACGTATGAAGCACTTTTTGCTGGTATAATCGTATATAAAAGTATTCTAAAAAACTGTTTAATTGTATTTATCATATGCTAATTAATACCTGCTTACGTATATAACTTAGTATTTATATTCGAAAAAAGAATAAATTATATTGATTTGTTAAGTTTTTCTAAGTATTCTGGAAGACTCTGGAAATGCATCTAGTATAGATCAATGCTCACTAAACCTTTCAAATGATCATTTTGATATTTAAAAATTGTAAAAGTATTCTGCAATGTATTGAAGAAGTGTTTAGTACTTGTAAATGAATACAACCTTAGATATCTAAAGTGATCTTTATTTTTATGATAAATAATGGGATTTGCTTATACGTAACGCAGATAAGACGATAGTTGGACTGTAAGTAATAACACTGGTAAAAAATGAGTTTCTTGAACATGGGTTTTCTTTCAAACTTCAGATTTGCGTTACATATTTTTTATACTTAAATTTTAAGTGCAAAAGTTAACGTTGAGTCAAATTGAATTTATTCAATAATTAGTTTTACTAATTTATATTATTATAATACTTTTATTAAATTTATCATCTAAAATAAATATTTGTAATTTTTTTTTAGCTCACTTAAGCATTATGTTAATCAATTAAGCTATATATAATTAAATTTAAAACAAACGATAAATCATTAAATTGAATATTACATTACCTACATATAATTAAAAATATAGCAAAAGATAAATTAATAAAGTAAATTAATAAAATTTAGCAGTTTTGGTGATCATTTAGTGACTTGGCTTAAAATTTAATTCTTTAAATAATTAGTTTACTGAATTAATTTTTATTGATTATACTTAAATTATCGTATTGTAACACAAAGCAATCGTGTTTTGAAAATTTCAGCTCAATTGAGCACTTTAAAATTAAAGTATAAAGCTATTAATGTTTTGACCCAGTCGCACTTACCATGCGAGTTGAAGAAAACTCATTAAAAAAGTTCTCCAAAAGCATGGGTCGTTCTATAGGACAGACAAGAAATATATTGAAATTTATATGAATTAAAACTATTACAAAATAAAACACATCAATCACCAATTCCTCACATCCATTATCTAAAGCAAATAGCTCCTCACGTACATCCTCACTTTAGTTGTTGAGAAGCGCGTCACACGGGTCCTATTTTGTACAAAGCGAGTTGATTTTCTCTTCGCCATCAGTATTCCATAACAAAATGCTATCCACAGCATTTGAAATCACATACATTATGAAGGATTTGTTAAAGGTACTGGTCCGAGGTACTTGTGAGTTCGTAATTCGGCATCTGCTTGTATAGGCAGTGTTGTCAGACACAAGAAAATAAAATTTTTGTGTTGTTGATTATTTAAAATGAAATTATTATGTTGTTGATGATTTAAAATAAAATTATTATGCTATTTATGACGGATTTGATTGAATTATTGTTTATTAATATTGCACACTGTGAAGCAACTCAAGAGCTACTGGCGACGGAACTATTAATTTTGAGCCTCGGTCAAGTGACAATGATGACACACCTGAGTTGGCCCCTTCGTTTACAAACTTCAACACCACGCCAACGGGAGGATTTGGAACCTTTACAGATTAAACGTGTATCAGCCTCCTACACAGGAGATCCAGAGTAGCATCAGAACTTGAAACCACAACTCGACGAAATAATACTGGTGGCTAAATCGTGCCTATGACCACTAGGTTATCGCGGCTAACAAACGTGTGAAGGGAACACCTGAGATTGTGTTTCGGCACATGCTTCTGTAGGCAGTGCTGCCAGATGCAAGAAATTTTTTTTTTGTTTCTGTTGATGATCGATAATCAAATCTAGATTCATAGATTTGATTATAGATAAGCTATTACATGTTGGTAATAGCTTAGGAATCGTCTTATAGAACAAGCATATGATAAAACTATAATACTTTGATAAAATTTTATACCTTTTCTGAAGTACGGAATACGTCTATCTTATCTACAAGAAGTGTACGATTGTTAAAATACTGATTAACTTACAAGAGCTTAAGTGCATAGTTTGCATTTGTATTTTTATTAACAATAGTATTTATATTTATGGAAGTATTGTAATATCTTTACTGAGAATAATACTTCGTATAATGAAATTTTTTAAATAAATTTAATAGAAACTTAGCTTTTAAGTGTAAATATAAATTGACGTCAATTGACGCAATAAACATTCAGACCATTGGGAAATTCATCGTTAACAAACAAATAAATGTTTGAAAAATTTTAAGCCTCTTGTCCCTTCTTAAGGGCTTTGAATTTTTCTGCATAAACGTCTGCATTTGTGTTTCTAACTGTGTAAGATATTGCATGATACTTATAGTTTTAGAAATGTTACAATATTTCCAAAACTCTTCTTGTTATTTTCATGCAAATTTCTTTTACTAAGTTTCGTCATGAAATAGTTATACATAAACTCTTGGGAAATTTTGCATGAAAAGATACCTAACAAGTTATTAAGACGAAAATATTCCTTTACAAACAATATTAGTTAATATATAGGTTTCGCGAAAATTCTTAGGATAAATAAAAACGTTTCAGAACAATGGAAACACTTATAGCAAATTTTATCAAATACTAATACAGCCGAGAAAGTCTTATCTAAAAGTGAGATAAAACAAATTTATTGCCTGAGTTCTTAACCCTCCGAGCGTTTTACTTTTTTGTGTAAAGCTATACCGAAAGCGATCTACTTAGGCACAGCTAAAGGTCCCGAAAAGTTTTCCCTTTCCATTCACAAATTCTTCAAAAATGCAAGAGCCTCCTGTTCCTACCCCCTTTTATGACGCGGGTGGTCCACACAACCCCTTGGGTTGGGCATTTTAATTGCTTAGATCCGACGCTTAGATAAGCGATTTCGTTGCCTAGGGGAAATCTTGTACGGCAGGCTACAAGCAAGCAGGAATGGGGTTCAGATTATTCACAGATCAGAACTTGGAAGATGTTCGCCCGATCTATTGAGTTTCAATAAAAGCGTTCCAACAAATGAAGAATAAAAAAATATAGCTTGATAAAAATTGGTGGGTTCATTGTTGAAAAATATTTGTTTGCTTCAAACAATAGAAATTTTTTTTTTTCTCTAATTTTTAAAAACTTTTTTTTTAATTTTAATATTACGATTTTAACCTAGAAAAAGCACCCTATATTCATTATTGAATACGAGACCAAGAAAATACAAAATTGTTTGCATGTTTTGAAAAAAATTAATGATTAGTATTTGCTATCAAGCACTATTTGCTTAATCAAAGCGCCAGAATTGTCATAAAAGTTTAATTTTTATAGAAGATTGAATTCTCAGAAGCAGTTTGCTTGTAAAAATAAATATCAATAAATATTTTAAGGATAAAATAAAATCATAAATTTCGTAAAATCACGTGTTTCAAATACAGTAATCGAGACGCATTAGGTCACATATTTAGGCGTTTTTTGGATCAGGTGAAGAATGCACACTTATTCATTATTTTCGAGGTATGAAGTAAAATTGGCGCCACTGTTTTAAAATTGAAATTTTGAACAGAATTTATTTTGAAAGATAATATTAAATGCTTTAGTAATTTGCATAATATTTTAGTGGACGGTAACGCTGATCCTCATAAAAATGTAAAAATTAGTTTGGTCAAACATATATCAGATCTGCAAAAAACCTTTTTTGAATCCTGTTCAAAATAAAAAATTATCTTGGATCCAAAATCTTTTTAAGACTTTTAATTCACTGAACTCCCAATAAAAGAAGTTGGTGTGGTGTGGAAGTTAGGAGAGGGGGTGCCAGCTCAAGTGTCGTCCTCTGCACTTGACCGAAGTTCAAAATTACGAGGTCCATTGCCAATAGCCCTCGTGTTGCTTCCAGTGCGACGTTAATAAGAAAACACTAAACTAAACCCAATAAAAGAAGAAAACCTCCGAACTCCCAACAAAAGAAACAATTGAGTGTATATCAGTTTGATTGATATATCACATTGATGTATACTCAATTGAAATTAAAAGTTAGTTAAGTGTTATAATGTATTTTTTGATTGACAATAGAAAATAATATCATGAAATTGCCGTAAGAGTTGTGAAACATCTAATATCATATGTTTCAACCTATATATGCGAAAAATCTTTCTCTTTGTACACTGCGACAAAAACAAAATACAGAAATAGGTCGGATGCTGAAGAAGACATTAGGTTGATGGTTTCAGAAATTTTTACAGACGTAAAAATACTTTGCAATAAAAAACAATCATGGTCAAATCATTAAAATTCTTTTTTTTTTTTTTCATTATTTGTTATATTTAAAAAAATATTGCTTTTGTTTATTATGCATAGGCCATATTTTAGGGGAAAAAAAAACTTTCGCTACCTTAACATTCATTAATCTTACAAAGACGTTTCTAATAAAAAAATAGAAATGCAATAATAACTTTGTAAATTTGATTAGGATAAAGAGCTTTGATATCCTATTTTTTCTGCTGTTTGATCAAGGGGTTCCTTGAAGGTAATGGTAAGCTCAAAAGGTTCCCCAAAGTGCAAGAGGTTGAATACCTCTGCTCTAAGCGAAATACCCCATCTACATCCACTTTTGTGCAAAGGTAATATATTTTACATTCAATAAATAATTTTAAATTTTAATGGGGTATATATTCTTCAAAATGTCAAAATATTTCTAGCCATCTTCAATCCCACATTTTAATTTTCATCTTTCTGTTTCTTTGGTGTTTTCAAACTTTAAGTACATATTCGTATTATATCTTTTAACAGAAAATTGTCATCGATTACTACATCTTACATATCAGTTATTACAAATTTGGCAGTGAGAGAAACTTTTCCCTTTTTAATTTGTCTTTCAAAACAGTACACTTAAAACACTTTAGTTCAGTGAAGTTGACAAACATTTCCTCAAAGAATTCATAACAAATTTTGTAAGCAATTTTAAATTTTAGAAATGTATTCTTAATCCCAGGAATATAACCATATATAATTGTTAGTTTATTCTTTAGTATTAATGGTACGAATTTATCATCATATCTCGTTCTATATCGGAATAAAATAAACTGTAGCTGAAATGTTATGATGTTTAATTTCTTTGGTAGTTTTACAGAAAAATAATGTCTGGCTGTAGAGAAAAGAGAGCGTATGATTTGATCTATTGAAAGGTGATATTTTTTCCAAATGTAAGGTATTTTTTAAATTTAAATAACTTGACCGAAGCGGATCATATAATTTCAAAATGCACTCTATTTGTGCTCTGTTTGTGTGCTGGTTTCAAAGTAAACCACCTCACTTCTGAATAGCCGAGCAGCTTTTTATATTCAATATCAAAATGAATGCAAAATTGCTTACGATTTGCTTCTCCAACCTTAAAGGGACTAAAATATATGTTTAAGTTCAGTGCAAAATATTCACAATATGTAAAAATAATATTCATCTATTAATTTTAGTCCATTTTACAAATTGTACCTAAAAAGAGTTATATGTGTTTATTAGATCAAAAATTCGTTTATAACAAATCAGGTATAATTTTGGGTAGTTTAAATTTCAATATAATATACATATTTTAAAACAAATGCAAAAAGAGTCAATTTATTCAAACTTGTATTTCATGAATAAAATAAATCAGTGTTCATATGTTCTCAAATAAACAAAATTGTAATCAAAGTGTTCATTCAATTTACAAAAAAATGCAAAGAATCGTATATAAGCAATAATTTTAATTGTTACAAATGTTAAAAATATCAGAGACACATAAGAAAAAAAAATAAATATTTTATATTAAATGCTTAAACAAAACAAAAGTACTAAGTCTTTAAAGTACCTTAATGCCTACTTTCAGAACAATTTGTTATTTGAGAAAAAATTGTTTGTGAAACACAATATTGTGTATATATAACAGTGTACAGTTTAATTTAAAATTATAATTGAAT
Organism: Nephila pilipes; assembly: GCA_019974015.1. NCBI lineage: Eukaryota > Metazoa > Arthropoda > Arachnida > Araneae > Nephilidae > Nephila > Nephila pilipes. The sequence goes on from BMAW01024865.1 coordinate 453,705, forward strand.
TTAAAATTATAAATTTTTTAACATTTGTGATAATAATGTCACTTATATCTATTTTTAATAATCTGTGAATGCATCAAACTATTACTTTATTATGTTGACGGTATATTTAATATTACGCATAATATAACGAACAAATTTCTAACTGAATTTTAAAATAATTATTTCAGAAACTATTGTAGATATGCTCATAATTTTTGTATACCGAAGTTTTAGTATCTCAGCTTTGCTTCCAAGTAAAATTTTTATTTTATATTCATCAAATTGTTCAGCATATTTTTTGCTAATGACGTGCGGTTTTTAACTGATTTGTAAAAAACTTACGGAATATATGAAAATATGCTGGCGATGAAATTTATTAAATTTTGAATTTTATATTTTAAATTTTCATAGAATTGTAAATTTATGTGGTTAATAATTTTTAACTTTGTATGTACCATACATAAATATTTTTTGATGTAATTTGAAAAGCAGATTTTCAGGGTAGCTTATGTAAAATTCGTAGTTGTATAATGTTAAGATTACGAAAAATGTCCGGATTTTAATTACATGTACTTCAATTATCCTTTAACAGAAGATAAATTATAAGGGATTTTACACATATGAATATTTTTTAAATTTGAATCTTCAAATAATTAGTAATCAAAAGTATCTGTGCAAAAGTACAGTTGATACTTACACGTATGAACAAATATAAATGTGTGCAGATGCTATTAATTACTAATTTTTCAAAAATCAAGTTTGAAAAATATGAGTTGGAGTGGGAAATCGCATTCTTTTTCTCTTTGAGGGAAGATGTAGTTCAGTTATTTAAAATTCGGATATATTTCAAAACTTAACATTACAAAACTGAGTATCATGCGTAAGCTGTCCTGAATACCTGGAATTGAAATTATGAAAAAAAAAACTAATAGATTTAAAAAAAAGTTTAATTTTTGGTATTACTTTTATTCATGCATTAGAGATTTTTAAAAGTAAAGAAATACAGAAGCTTAAAAATTATTCATTTGTAATAATTGAAAATCTTAAAGCGTTTCTGATTTTGACTCGTTCGTTGTTTTTTTTTTTTAATTTATGACACGCTATTAGGAAATAAATATTATTTTAAAAACTGAAAGTAGTGAATAAAGTAACACAAATGAAACAATAGAACGTATTTATTATTTTCATACATTCTCTGTATTTAAACAAACATTTTATAGATATATATTTAGCGATGTTTTTCGAGATTTATAGAAATAACATAAAAACTTAACTCTATCTGATATTTTTTAATATGAGGAAAAATAAAAAAGGTGAATTTTTAGCAATCAAAGAAAATATACAAAGATTAATTTGTCCAACAATATAAAACAGTAGGTTTCCTACTCTATCTAAATTTGTTAAAATTCCAAATGAATATTAATTAAAAATGGGATTAAAATCTAGTTAATTTTGTGATTGAACTTTAAAGCGTTTTTTGGATTGGTTTAAATAAAAAATTTTATCTCGAAAGCTAGGTCAAGGGACGCATTTCTTTCATAAACCCAATAAAATCTCAACTCAAGTTGACCAACAAACACACTTGAAAGGAAATTTTCCCCTTCCCCTCTTGAACGAATGTCTCAATGGAACTCTCTCTAGCCCTAAGGGCAAGAGTGGGGTTCCCTTGTGAGCCATAAAATTTCCTGTCAAAGTTCATTGTGTGTCCGCAACCCTCCCCAATTATCTAACAAGATGTAAAACTTTTAAAAGGGGGGGAAGGAATTGCAGAAAAACCCGGCCCAAACGATCTCGAATACATCCTGTGATGGCGAAAAAACACGGCTCTGACGCTTTTGGTGCGCTCACAGCCACACGGGATTTTACGGCGCAAACGCTTTCGGAATCTCTCGGACAGTACGGAAAAAAGCGTGTGAAACGCTTAGAGGGTTAAACATATTTTTAGCTTTTCACATTCTTTAACTAATAACGCAAATGATTTTACTTCAAATAAGAAGCGTTTCTTACACATGATGAAAAACAAATTCTTATAAGTCGTTGCCTTATTCCTTCCTTTTTCGAACAATTTGCCATTTTCTGATGACGAACTACAAAATTTTTCATTTAGATTTACAAGGACCATAGCTATATCAGATTTCAATGGACAAATATGTTATAAAAATACAATTTGTAAACTGTTGTTATGAAAACAAAGGAATAATATACTTAAATGCATATCCGTGTATTATAAAGGATGTTTCTAAACACCTTGTTCTCCGCCTATGCTTTGTTTGGTGAAAATTGTTCGATTAGATGTTTTATGTCACCTCTTAAATTTTTACCCATGAGGTTTGAAATACCCTGTATATGCAAAATCTTGTTTAACAGTTTTTAAGTGAGAGAGAAAATTGAAAAAAATAGTACTTTCTTCTATTCTTAGGCCTATGTTACAGTAAGAATTCTCTTAACGCGGTCGTCAGTTGCTTATCTTCTTTAGGTAGGACTTCATGACCTCGAGGTATTCAAGTGATACTTTTTTCTTTCTCATGGGGTTCACTAAAAACTTGGGTAACATGCCCCCGCTATACCCCAGTAGTTCTCTTATTCCTTCTCAGTGCGACGTTAATACTCAATTACAATCACAACACAGCCTTTTTGTAAATAATATCTCATCAACACAATTCACTACACTTTAATATTTCATTTGACTTTAACCCTTTCACTACCGGAGGGAGAAAGAAGAAGTGCTTCTCTGGGCCCGCGGCTTCTTACCATTGAGTGTCACGATGTGCCCAGACGATTCTAGATATTAAGCCTAATTCACGAAAAAAATTCCTCGTTATTCATCAGTTATTCGTTAGAATATTTTGTTATTTACATTTGTTATTTAAAATGTATTAAACTTAATATATACGAAAGAAAAAAAGATATAATCGAAAATTGTATGTTTTATACATACATAAAAAGCATATCTTTTACGAAAATACAAAATGTACTTACATTTGTTACATAAATTTCATGGTGTAATGGTGTACCATTACATGAAATATTAAGATATAAAAAATGAATCTTATTTCGCTGTATGGCATTTTTATGAAGAAAAAAAAAATTTCAATGCATAGTTCAACGTCACATGTCTTAAATACATATTTTGTCAACTTTTGACGCTTCACGCAGGATTTAGAGCAAAGGGTACATCTTCTTCGTCATTTCCCCCCTTTAATGGCTATGTACAGAGCTGGATTATTTTCGCTAACATCACTGTCAGATTCATTCATTAATTCGCAAATCTCAGAATCAGTTAAATACTTTCTTTTTTATCATGAATGTCACTATAAATAAAAGCCGACCGAATGAAACGAACAGCTGGGAACATCTGCTACTAAAACCCTAAACCCCATAAACATCCATAAATTCTCATTCGAATTTGTAAGAAAAAAGCAAGAAAGAAAAAGCAAGCCGAAAGCAAGTATACCCTTTAAATTATGTCATTACCTTTAAAGAGCAGCGCCGCAACTGTGCTTTTAACAATTACCCCCCTCCTGATAGCCAGAAGTGAAATCCAAACCCATATCACCAAGTTCAACACTCCAAATAAACTATCTATATAGAATTCGCGTTATTGTAACGCCATATAGTAATATTTAAAAATCAAATAAAACGCTCTCCTCAAGTGTATCTCTATTGGTACGCTGGGCACAGGAGAGCATACACGAGCGTATCGCATTTGAGACATTGGGAGTGAACGGGTTAAGTAAGTTACTATTCATTTACAATAAAATAAGTTCTCAAATAAAATAGCATTGTGTGAAAACCCAACCTATTAGTTGAATGGAAATGCACGAAAGATTCGTTGTATAATATATAAAATGCAATAATGGCACGTATGTATAATGTTTGTTGTTTGTTTTATAATGTTGCTGATTTCAAAAGCATAAATGCAAGTATTAATAGCAAACTACAAACGTAATAACTACAAAATATAGAAGTCACAACATTGTTTGAAAATATCTGCAAGCAAATATATAAAAATGATAAAAAAAATATGAAAGAAAAATTCCGGAGTTCGGGAAATGAGCAGTTATTTAATTATATACAAAGAGTTTTCTGAAAGTATTTGACGCGATTCTCATCATTAGGATGGTAAGACTTGTCTCGTTTTCAAACGCTTACAGAAAAAGTACTTAATTTCATTAATAATTTGTTTAAAAACATTAATAATTTGTTTAACAATCTTTTATTTAACGAGAATCCACCAAAGCACATGAAAATTTTTCCAATTTTCCCTTTTCTCCCTCCAACTAACACAATGGAAAACTTTCGTTGAAAATCTTTGAATTAAAAAAATCTCTACCAATGAAAGAAACGTGATATGTAGAATATATTAGAATCATTAAGTGGAAATTAATAAAAATGAAGAGATGCATTTATAAACGAGGAATAATTTAATATCGAGGTTGACATTTTGCCACTGAGATTGTGTGTTGAAATGAACAAGTGAAATCTGCGTTACATAAACAGCTCTTGGAGTGTATCCAGATAGGAGAGACGAAGGGTTAGCAACTCGAAACCTCATCTAAGACCTTGAGCCCGAGTAGGTTGGTAAGAGAAGTTTTAATGTATTACTTAAACTTCACACGAAACGGGTGCAGAAATTTTTTTTCGGAAATAAAGTAAATTAGGAGACAAATAGTAAACTTTCGCCAATTTGAATAAAATATTATTTTTTGAGACTGATTTCCTCTTTATTTGATCATGTAAATTAGTAATTATACAATTAAGACTTTAATTTAAAAACTAGATGGGCGTTACAGTATTACTTTATTACGACATATTGGGACCATTTTTCAAAAGCATGCTGCTAGATCTAACTATGCTCGCGTATCCTTAAATTGTTTCTTTCCAAAACTCTTCCTTGACCAAAGAGGTTTCTAGACATTTATCTTGCTTAACATGTTTTTGATTGGATTGCTTATTAATGTCACACTGAGCACCGACACGAAGTCAATTGGTGACGGACCTTATTATTATAAACCTCGGTCAAGTGACGAGGACGAAACCTGAGATCTGGTACCTCTATCTCTCCAAACTTCTACACTATTTCAAAGAAGGGTTTGTGGACCAAAAAACCAGATTTAACGGGCATCAGTCCTGCTCATGGTGGGTTTTTAGTAGCATTAAGGCTTGAACCCACAACTCGAAGATGAAAACAGCGATGGCTGCGAGTCCGCAAATACGGCAACTAAGCCACCATGGCCATTTAAACTTGTATAAATTATCTATACTTTCTCTTATACTTTAAAATTTGGGATGTCTAGATCAATAACTGAGAGAGATGTTAATGAAGTGAAACAGAGATTTAGATTTGTATCTTTCTTGAACTATCTACAAGCAAGTATGTATCGCAAACAGAGGTGTTAAAACAATATTTCTTTAAAATATTCAATATGGAGCTTTGAAGAATTATACCTGCTTAGAAATCATAATCATATCATTTGAAACGTATACATTTAAAACATTTTTAATTTGAATGGAATACAATCCTTTTTATTTAAGAAAAAATAATACATATTGAGCAGATTTTGAATCGCTTCAGAACTTAGTTCCACTACTTTTCACTCGGTAAATGTGCTACATACGCTCAAAATAACTATTTTACCTTTTGATGTCTAGTAGAAATGTGATATGTTATCTGATAACACACATATAAACAAGTTAAAGAATCTATAAATTAAACAATTAAGCTATATCTCTTTTTTACTAAAACAAATTGAATTGTTATAATATGACAAGCAATTCTATTTCAAATAAAAGGACTCAAAAGATATTCTGCTGTTATTTTTCTTTCTGTAAGTAAAATTTTCTACTTTCTGTTTACAATTTATTGAAACTTGATGTTGATGCAGTACCGTAACCTTTCCTGATCCCTCACATTATATATTCAGCACGTATTTCACTTTGTCTTAGTTATATTAATTTTTTTATTTTTGTCATTTGCAACAAAATATAAACTTTTGTACTAAATAAAAGCAAATTGTTTTAAACGTAGTTCAAATGACAAACGCCCATACTAACACATTCCTAAAATAATCAATACAATAAAATCGAATGAATATCATCATTGTTTTTGCACTTTTTGTCTCCCAGTAATTAAATGGACACTCTGTTTTCATGTAATTAAATGAACACTCTGAACTGTCTGAACACCCATCAAGTTTTAGTTACTAAATAAGGACATGGTAGATAATCTGGGAAAAGTAAAGGAATTATAATGACTAAATAAAATATTTCTTAGCTATCCATAACGCATAATTAGATATTTTGTAGTGTTTCTTAAAAGCTGGGAGAGATTAATTTATATAACATTTAAAGAGCTATTGATTAAGAAGTGAGCGTTATAAGCATAATTCGGATATGTTAGATTTAGTTTTGAGTGTAAACAGACCGTGGTTATGTTTTATATGTAGATATGAACACCTGGCATAAGTAAAACATTGATAACTGTGAAATCTTTGATTCTTAATAAATGGAGACGCAGATAAATACGTGATATAACATATAGGATTTAAATTTACAGATTTTATTCGAAGGCGCTTACATAATTTATTTATTTAGATAAATGGTTACACAAATTATGTAATCAAAATTGTTTATATTAGTTACACACTATTTTATATGATTCTATATATATATATAAAATTCATTTCAGTAAAAAGCTCTTGGAATTCCGTATATCATTTAAATACCTCTAAATTAAAAAGTGCTAAATATCATAAAAAATTCATTGTTACTTAAGTATTTCAGGAATTTTATTACGTGTAATATATTAGTACAGAACCTGATTATTTAGTTTTCTAACAGTACATTTTGGATATGTATTCTGAGATTATAAAATAAACAAGCTAGATAAATGAAGCTGTATTTATATGAGGAGGCCTTGTTTTGTAGAATATCATAAAATTGTTCAAATAAATATATACGATCATAAAGACGAAAGAGCTCATAAGTATTATGCTTATATCAAACGTTATTACTATATTCAATATAAAGCTTTGTTCATAAAAGGTACATATTGAAACATACCTGGCGTTTATTATGTGTTTTATACAGAAAGTGTATAGAAAGAGCATATGATCTAAATATCCGATATGAAAATTTAAGTGAAAACAATTCTTCTTTTATTTTGTTTCTATCGCCAAGAATCTATGTTATTTAAAAATATTTTACAATCTAATATTTAAAAGTAAGAAAAATTCGAATTTCTTCGATAGCAGAAGAAATTGTTTCAAGAATATTTCAGAGACTTAATAAGAATGGAAATATACATAAGTATAAGATAATCCATTGCAATTTATACATTTCCCTCTAATCATATATTTTCTAATATATATATATATATGGGGTAAGGGTGTGTTGATAAAACTGTCAATTCCCTATAATTTCCTTTCAGAAGGTGTGCGAGATGCAAGCAGCTTTTCTGTCGTTCCGGAGAGCTATTACATTAAACATTTCACTTTAGCAACACAAAACTGTTCCATTAAATTAATTAGTTACACCGAAAACGGACTACACTCCACGTAAAAAAAACTTCAAATGTTGGAGATTTTAAATAATACTTATTTTCATGCAAACAGAAACATCTTCAATCATTATAACAGTAGACAGATTCCAAAATTTATAGAACAACACATAATCATAATAATGTTTTTGTTGCCAATCACTCAGGAGCAAATCTCTTCCATAATCCTTTAAGCAAACGATCTTTTCGTAATATTGACTCTTGTTTTTTTTTAGAGGCAAATAACTTTTCATTTGTTTCAAACTTAATATTTACAAATTTAAAACTTAAGTGAGGGGAGAAAAGATCGTCTGCTCCTTTTCTTCAAATCTCCTTACAGCTCCGCAGTCAAAATGACGTCAAAAAATGACATAGGATGCCGCCACATATATTCAGGTTATTATTACGTTTATTTAAACTATAATGGTTCGTTTTTGAAATTTCTACTTTGTGCTTATTTTTTATTAGTTGGTATCGAAAGGTTAAAATAAATTCCTCATGAATAATATAAAATTGAGGTAAAATTTGTTTTCAGTTGTTACACTTAAACTAGCACTAAATCTGTACGACGATATATTGATGAAAGATTTCGTAATTTTTAAATATAATCTTTTACGCTTTAACTCTTTTCGTAACATTGTATTATGACTTAAATATCTACTCATATACCCTCGTCATCTAAGTTATCTTTAAAAATGAGATATGAGATCTATCGCGATTTCCAGTTCAACTAATAATTCTGGGATTTATGATTTTATTTGAATTCGAAATGTTTCCCTATGATTGAAATATGGCTTACTGAGATTGGATTAAATTTAATTAAGTATAATTAATAGAATGCATACATAAGCTGTGAAGCGTTTAGTACTGAAGTAAATAGTTTAGTGTGTGATAAAGATTATGAGCAGAAGTTAACAAGTGAAGCATCTTAAGCAGACCTATGTTGAATAAAGAGTGTTTAGAGTGAGTCTAGATAAGATCGATGAAGGGTCATTAACTGGAAACCTCATCTTTTTTATTCGTCTACAGACTTGAATCAGAAGGAATATGTAAGAGAAAGATTGGTTTATTATCCTAAGAACTGAATAAGACACCTATAAGGATTTGGATTTGGTTGTTTATTAACATCACCCTGAGGAGCAAGTGGCCGCGGTAGCCCAGTGGCTTCGGATTCATGATCGCGATTTTCGTTCATTCGCGGGTTCAATCCTTGGCTGCCAAAGACCCGCCGTGTAGCCGGGGTTGATGTACATTAAATCTGTCGGGACCCAAAGTCCTCCCCTTTGGCGTAGTGTAGAAGTTAAGAGAGGGGGTGCCAGTTCAGGTGTCGTTTTCGTCACTGGACTGAAGTTCACAATTACGAGGTCTGTCGCCAATAGCCATTGTGTTACTTCTAGTGTGACGTTAATCGTAAACTAAACTAAACCCTGAGGAACACCACGAGAACTACTGGCGATTGACAACAAAATTCTGAATTTCTCTCAAATGACGAACAGGACATCTGAGCTAGTACCTACCTCTGTAAACTTCCTCACCTCCCCAATGGGAAGACTTTGGACCTCGACTAGGCTTAACGGGCATCCTCCTCACTACACTGAGGGTATTTAGTGGTCTCAGGGTACGAACCCATAACTCGAAGATAACAACATAATGGTGAGTTAGAGACCGTGATCACTAGACTTCTATGATCACACGTATAGGAAAGCTTCTTACAGAGAAAGTAAGATATGGAATAACTTTAGATCTATCCAAAATTTGAATAAAGGCAAATTGGTTATCTTCTAATTTGGATACATTATTCGTTCAATTAATATGTAGTTACTACATAAGTAAGGCTTATAATGGAAAATGAAGAAGTTAATAGAGGGACGCAACGCAACCTTTTCACTGTAATATTCAGTACTTTATTCTGCATTCATAACAGCAACATTCAGACTACTTTTGATAGCAAATGAGTATATGGTTTGCTGTTCAACGACCATCAGATCAAATTTTGTAAGATACAAGACCCAAGAGATAAGTGTGAGAAATTATTTCTTAAGAGCCGCTTAAGAGAAATTATACCTCATTTTAATTATTAACTAAAAAATAACTGTGTTGTTGATAAAATGATTTCTTACTATCCCGAAGGGCACATGATTAAGTTCGATATAACTAGCAACACATGCGTACAATATTAGGTCTACTAGAAAGTTCTGTCTATTTGTAAAGTTAATAAGGAAAATACATTTTTCATACATTTAATGATATTTACTGTACAATATCATTTCCATCATTATTAGGGTTGGTCTAGAATAATTCCAGGTGAATGCCTCATTACTAAGTGAAAATTATTTGCCTAATAGAGTCATTCTTTGCGCATATGTGCTTGCTTGGAACAGAAAGGAACCCATTTTGCATATCAGGAGCATTATTTGTTTGTCTTTCATTTGATGTGCTTACTGTGCAAAGTTTTGAGTACAAGAAATGAAGGTTAAATTTAAAGAGTGGGATTTTTTTTTGTCGCATACTGAGTACTTCAGTTACACAAACATTTTGCAGAATTGTATCAAGTCCATACAAAGAAAATTTCCAATATTGCAATTTATAATCTTTTCAATATGTAATAATAGATGAATTCTAATTTTATAATTGTATGTTGTTCTTCTGTAGTATCAGTTGCATACTTAGCTTCATTACTAAAATGTTTACTGTATATTTTCATTGAATGATGTTGCCATTTTACATGAGGCATTTTATATTAAAAAATGAATTAAGCAATTTAAAAAAAATAACGTAATACTCTCAATAGTTTCAACACTAATAATAATCAAATGAAGTCTTGATAATTTTTATTTTATCCATTATAAAACGTAATTAGAATTAGCTCAACATCTACACTGCAAACAAAACACGAGGTATCAAAATAAGTCACTTGCAATGAGAATTATAATCACTAAAAAGAACAGTAAAACATTAAAATTATGACTAAAATAAAATAAAATTGGTTTTCGAAATCTGTTTGATATATGAAATAACATACAGTTACTAACAACTCTAAAAATGGGAAAGGGTCACGTTCCGAAATATTTTGTTTAATTTTTCAATTTAACTTTGTTTAAATTCCTGTTTCATTTCATACAGAAGTAATATATGAATCAAAAGATAATAACTTAAATATTACTACTAAATAAAAGTAGAAAAGTCAATTTTAATCATATTTGGAGAACCGAAAATTACCCTTAAAAATCCAAGTCATTTTGCAAATTTTAAAGAAGGGATTACGATATATACGAGACTAAATAATTTAGGAAGTAAAATGATTGGCTCGATTACACTTAAAATGATTCCCGAATGTATTTTTTTCTATAGAATTCCATCAAAACATAATAAATACCATTGTTGAAACAAAACTGTCAAAAGTAAGTACATACTCTTATGAAGTTCAGTCAAGTACATATCAAAGTACTTGACACGTACTTTCTAAGTATTATAATTATCATATAGTATGCTAACCGAAGAAAATACAACCTTTGTTATTAAAATCAAGTAAACGTATTTTTAAAATATCCTCAAATATATTTAGTTTTTTTTACTATGAAATATTTGTATGCAGTTCTAAAAAACTAATACTTTTTTTTCCTAGTTTAAGCAATATTTGTATTATATTTCAATTCAATTATATAATTTTTTGATTAACAATAGTTGCATGTTTATATTTTATTTTCATTTTTATGCATGTTATTTTTCTCACTCTAGTTCTATTGTATCTGCCTTTTAATACTGCATTTCCAATAATTTTCCAAACGATGTCATGGTAAACTTATAACGTAGATTTTTAACTCTCAAAATGTCGTAATTCTGAAAATCTCTACAACCGTACTCGGAGCCTAATGCAAATTAGCCCTAATCTACAATTAGAAAATTCAAATAAACTTCTTAAAGGACGCTTTCATTGTTACCTAATTGAATCAAAATTCCAGGAACTAAAATAACATTCTATAGACTTCAGTGGACTTTAATGGTACTAATGAGGAGACTAAGTAATTTGACGAACATCCACTCCATAATGAATGTTTCGCTTGAGAGTTGAAATCGCATAATCAGATTTATATATTTCAAATACTGCTAAGTTGGGTCAAATAATGGGTTGTTAAGTACTCCATTATGGGAGTTCATATCTATTAAACAAACAGAGATGTTTGTCCAATTCCGGATTATAACTCACCCGTAAATACAATTACTCGTATCTACAATTTAGATCTTGAATTTAGCTTTTATGAGCTTTAAAACATTATTCAAGAGCCTCATTTCTGTTTCAAATTTTCACTACTCAGTAAAATTATATTTAAGTTTAGACTCTAATATCAAAGACATACGAAGTTGGTTCAAAAAGTTCTTTTATTTGATAATAGATGGCATCATTGAGGAAAGTTGTAATTACCATTGGATCCTGCCATCTTTCAAAAAGTGCTGATACAAATTTGACATTGATTCATAAATTAGTTTTGATTTAGTAGTTATTTTTTGCTGATTTAGAATTTGATTACTGCCGCTCTGAGTTGTCACTGTCGGTGAGACATAGATTCATCATTATGCACCGGGAAGAAAAAATCAAAATGTTGAATTGCTTCCGGTAAATCTTTCCAAAAATAGTGAATATGTTATAATTGGCTGGAATAGTTATGACAAAGAATTTTTGAGGTGCAAAAATCGTCATAATCACGAATATCAGTAACTGAGACTTAGACAGCTGACTAGTACGTCATGATGCTTACTAAAGACAAACCATTTTCGATACTACGAGTACCATATCTTGGAATTTCTAAGGGATTTTTGAACGACCCTCGAATACTGAATTCTTTTTTTAAAGTATACAGAATAGAATACGAAATTATAAAATTTCTATAATTGCTTTGAAAGTTTGAGCTACATATTTAGTAAATCCCATGAGGCCCTGTGCCTTTCTGAAATTTATTTGTTAAATAAAATTTACCTTATAAAATCATTATTCAGAAAACAGTAACGTAGTAATGCTAGGATTTTTAAGGTCTTGACATAGAGAATATTGGAAAGCAACATAATTATGGACCTTACATGTGTGTATTGAAAATAAATTCTCTTTTTTTTAGGGAAAGACATCTGTTAAAAATAAATTTTTTCTGACTTATTTTGAAATGATCACACAAAAAGAAGTGGAACATTTTAATTTCTCATTAAGTTCAGATTAATATATAGAGAATTTTTTCGATAATTTTCGATAAGTGGCATCTCACATTTGTTGTTTCACTGCAGAACACTATATAGGAAACATGTATTGTAGTATTGTTAACTATTTAAGTATAAGCAATGCATATTCCATGCTAAAATTTTGCCTCATCAACTGTATTTTATATTATTATATTTATCATTTATATTCTGTGCAGTAGAATTTATTTGACACGTCTTTTAATATAGAATAACATAACTACTTGTAAAATAGTGACTGAGAATGGGAAAACTCCAAGAGCTACATTTATATCGAAAATTTGTTGTAAAATATTGATAAGACCTATTAAGAGTTAAAGTTTTGTCAGTTACTCAGATATTTTCAGTTTATTTTGTGTATTTCAAAATCCTATTATCGAAATGGATGTGTACAGATTCATAAAACAATACATTTCACATTCTTAAAGAGAACTCATTAAATTCGTATTCAGAAAGTAATAAGACAGGTGTTGAAGTAAACAGTAAGATATCTTTTGAGATGCAATTTGTCATATTGTAATCCAGGAAATTCTTAATAAATATGACACGACTCTTGTGATACTCGTTTGAAAAACTGTATAAAATTTCTAAATTTATTCCATGAGAATGCATCTAGATATAAATATTTAAAATAATATTAATATTACATAAAAATATATAACATATATGATAAAAGCTCTTATAAATCTTTAAGGAAAATTTATGCTTTGCTTTTAAAGTAAAGTATTACAAAACTTTTCCACCTTTGTACAAACAGACTTTAATTCACAATGTCGTATAAGTTATGCATAGGCGTTTTAAATTTTATAAAATTTTAACTGAGATTAAAAAGGAAATTAGGAATTCATTATTTCTATGCCAACGCAACATTATAAAAATTTACTTAGTGTTTTGGGAAAAATCTATTTTAATGAAACTTTATTATATAATCTAAAAGAAGATTTTATTTAATTACATAAATATATTTTTTAAGATAATTAAATAATTCTACTTAAAAAAATTTAGCAATTGATTAAATGAGGTATATTTAATTGGCTTGGCAATAAAATATAAAATGATAGGGCTAAACATTACAGTTAAAGATACAACCTGGATTCAACACATAGACACGTATATATATAATTACAAGTATTATATTAATTGACTATATGAATAATATTTTAAGTTGTGACTCTCGCGGGTGAATATTGTACATATAATTATCGATAACTTACAATAGTATTTGAATACTGTTCTGTTATAGAATTGCCAAGTTGTAGAATCGTTTTTTTATAGTTTCATTAGTATAAATTACAAATGCTATATTAATTAGTGAAAATTGAATTAACGTGCATATGTTTATCTTTGTATGTGCGATGATAAATTAAGTTTATTCATTCTTTCTTTTTAATTAAAATATACATCATGCCAAACCTTTTAAAAATAAAACTACTTTGACTTCCACTTTTAACCGTCGCAACTGCTTCTGTAAGAAATCGTGCTAATTTTGTTAACGAGAAACCTTCCAAAATCAATTTAACCTTTATATTGTCGAAATTTAGGGAAATTTCTCTTTCCTCTCAGATATAAAAGTTATCGCCAATCAATAGCGATTTTCTTTTTCACTGATACCTGATACTAAAGGCACGCATATTTTACGGCTATATTATCATCATGACTTGGAAATTATCTGTCAGAAAAATTCTCTAAAATTATTGAATAAACAGCAATAATTATTAAAAAAACGACGATTTTTTGCCTTCCAATTTAATAATTAATATCAAATAGCATTCGAAATGGTTTTTGGAGATTCGAAAGTATCATGGACATCAGTAACTGAGACTCAGACAGCTATCTAATGAGTCATGATGCTGACTAAAAACAAAAACTTTTTAATGCTACGAACCCCATCTCTTGGATTTTCTAAGGATTTATTGAACAACCATCGGGTAACGAACTCTTTTTTGAATTCCAGAGTAGAATACGAAATATCGAAATTTCTGCGATTGATTTGAAAGTTTGATCAACATATTTAATAAATTACATAAGTCCCTGTGTCTTTTCGGAGAGTGATTTCTTGAGTAAAATATACTTTAAAAATTCTTTAGAAAAGAGTACCGTTTAATAATAATGGGTCTTTTATAGTTTTAAGTTGGGGAATATTAGAAATGACACAATTATAATCCATGCATGTGTGCATTTAAAATGAATTCTCTTTTTTTAAAGTAAGGTATATTTAAATTATAATTTTTGGTGCCAATAATTTTTCTTAAATACATATAAAATGATCAAATACAAAAATAGGAGGAACATTTTCATTTCTAGGTACGATTCTGAATAAGATGTTGAGAATATTTTTGGTACTTATAGGAATATATGTATGTATTATTATAGTGTTAAATATTTAAGTATGTAAAGAGCATATTCTATAATGAATAATGCTTATTTAATATATTCGAATATAGTTAAGGCTTATTTAATGTATTAATTTAACTTTTTGCGGTACTGTTCCATAAACGGTCCCTTACAAAAATATATTTGCTGATTTATTGCAGAACCCCATATAGTAAGTATATATTGTTATATTGTTAAATATTTAAGCATATACGTTTAGACATAGACTTATTTAATTTATTCGAGTTACTTTTCTTTTTTAATTATTAACTGTATTTTGCATAATTAACTAACTTTTACATTATTGTATTTTGTATTCGAGGGAGTTGAATACGAAATCTGCGCGAAACATTTAACACGCCTTTTAATGCAGAACAGTATAACTGCGTGTTAAATCTTTGCTGAGAATTGGAAAACTCCCAGAGCTATATTTTCAATGAAAATTTGTAGAATAAGGTTGATAAGACCTATTAAAAGTTAAAGTTACGTCCGCTTCTCAGATATATTCAGTTTATTTTATGTACTTCAAAATCCTATCATCGAAATAGATGTGTACAGGTTCATAAAATAATACACTTCACATTTTAGAAGAGAACTCATTAAATTCGTATTCACCAAATAATAAGACATATGTTGAAATGAATAGTAAAATATTCTTTTGAGACGAGAAATTTGTCATTGTAACCTTTGGAAATTCTTAATAAAGGGGAATTTACTCTCATGATACACATTTGAAAAAGTATACTAAATTTCTGAGTTATTCTATGAGAATGTTGTTAGATAAATATTTATAATAATATTATTAAAGCCTAAGAATACAGAACAGATATGACAAAAATTGATATAAATCTTTACGGAACGTTACGAATCCTGTAAGGGCACAGTTTTGCAAAACTTTGCTCCTTAATGCAAACACATTCTAATTTATCGTAAAGAGTTATAAATAATCACACCTCGATATAAAATTTTAGATAATCATCATATAATCGTTTATTTATATGCGCAAGTATTTTATATTTGAATTTAATAGTAAGATGTACAGTAAAACAGCTTGGAGATCTACAAATTTCTTGTGAAAGAAATTGTGGTTTCATAGGAATCTCAAATCAATGGAAATGCTTCTTTTTATACACATAAGAACATTGCAACTAAGGCTGCGATGAATGCAATAATATATGTATTAGCAGAATTAACTTCACCGTAGCTATTAATGAAATATTTGGATGAACAGACTCAGAATTCAAATGAATCTTTCAAGCCTACATTTTGGAAGTACTATCATGAAACATGAACAATAGTTGATGGGAATAAGGCAACATACATGTTCAATGATAAAATGGTTGATCCACTACATATAAAGAAAAGAAATCTTTAGCATTCAAGTAAGATATTTTTCAATCACTTCTATTTTCGAGCTGACAATGTTTGAATAAAAGTTACAGAAATGAAATCTAAATCTTCGACATTAGACGCTAGTAAATCTCTTACAATGAGAAAAAAAAGTAATGCAGGAGCATTTTATCGAACTCAAAATTACACCATATGTGTGTACATTTTAAATGTTAAAAATATGTGTTTTGTTATAAATAATTAAAAATAAATCTCTTTAAACTTGATTTTCTCTACTTGAAATTTCGGGTATTCCCATAAGATTAAAACCAAAGTTTTCGTTGTGAAATTCTGGCATATTAAATATATGTTATATTCGATAATGTTGAATCCCTGAACTTCTGTTTTATTAATGATATCGTAAGATTTTATTTTTGAGCACGATAAATAGAAAAAAAAACAATTTTCTTCATTTTTTTTAAATTTTTAAAAATATAAAATTATGAGATATATTTGAAATGTGATGTTTATGGAATAAAGATATTATTTATATACTTAAATTTTTTCGCATTAGAATAAATAATCTACTTACGTTATTCAAAAGTTATGATGCTGGGAGCAGAAGATAAGTTAGTCTATGATTTCTATTCTTGTTTTCATATTTTATGATTTTCTAAAATATACCCTATAACAAAGAAAACAATGCACCAAGAAGGAGTTGCCCTATTATAATGAAATTTCGTATGCAAAAACATTTGGACCGAACATGCTGACGATTAAAATTTGGTGTCCAAAGATTGAACAGCGGGAGCTACAGTGCTTCGGAACTGCGCTTTCAGCAAGTGTTTATAAGAAGCGGTTCTCAGTTGGATGGTCACATTTTCTGATGCATTACGATTTAGGATACTTTTCAACGATTGAAAAAAAATGTCTCACTGCAAGATTCGAGCTCATTACGAGCAACTTTCAGAGTTTGAAAGAGGTCATATCATTGGATTGAAAGAGGCAAGTTGGGTAAATCAGAGAATAGCTTGTCATATGGGTAGAAGCGATGTGGTGATTAGAAGATGCTGGGAGGAATGGGTTTTGGAGGGACAGTGGCAGATTTCAGCTTCAGGATGGTAGCGGTCGACCTACGGCCACAGCAGATGGGGAGGACAGAGTGATTGTCAGATTAACTGTTACAGCGCCTGATTCATCATTGTCAACCCTCAGACTTGGCACACGAGTGTCCACCATGACCTTTCACAGACGGATGATAGAACGAAATCTACACTCGTACCGTCCGCTACCCAACCTGCCTCTCACACCTGCATACTGGCGAGCCAGATTAAAGCTGCGCTTCGATTGATCAGGTTTGGATGATGCTGACAAGGGGCGCATAGTGTTTAGCGACGAATCCTGCTTCCAATTGTGTCCTGACGATCATCGAATATGTGTCTGGAGATGTCCAGGGCAGCATGCCGATTCTGCTTTCCCTATTGCACGCCACTAGACCTTCAACCAGGAGTTAGGGTCTGGGGTGCCTTTTTCCTTGATAGCTGGACCCCTAGGGTTGTCATTAGAAGCACACTTACAGAACAGCGGTACGTCGACGACATTCTGAGACCTCTTTTGCTACTGTTCCTTTTGCAATACCCTGTCTTTATTTTTCAGCAAGATAATGCAAGACTTCATACGGCATGTGTTACTATGAATTGTCTTACAGCTTGCAAACACTTCCTTGGCCAGCTATATCTCTGTCCAATCGAACATGTCTGGGATATGATGGGAAGACTACTGCCTCTACCAGGGAATGCTGATGACCTAACCCGCCAATTGGAGTAAGATTGGCAAGAAATACCGCGGGAGAGAATCAGGGATCTTTATTACTCTATGCCACGTCGTGTGGCAGCAAGCATCCAGACTAGAGTGGGGAGGGGGTCCACACCTTATTGAGCTCATTTCTTTGTAATTTTGTAACTGTGAAATAAATCATTTAATATTTTAAAACTTTTAATCATTTTCTATTCTGTACATAATTTTCCTGTCTGCAAATTGTTGTCTCCATCGGACAACTCCTTCTTGGTGCGTAGTTTTTCTTTATTCTAAAGCGTATTTATATTGATTTAATAGTAAATTGCGATTAATTATGTTAAACCTAACTCGCTGTTACACTAATTCCAAAAAATTCATATTAAAATGAGGAGAATATATTTATTTATAATGAATTTAAAAGTATTTTACAGGGTTTTTGAAAGGTACTATGGCGCCTTGATGTGATTAGAGCAGCGTGTTTTCATAATGCAATTTTTATAAAAAGTATAATTTCTTTTTACTGAAATCATTACCTTCTTGCCTTTATATACGTGTTGTGTGACGGATACACGTTTATTATACTTCTATTAAACATGCATATCTTCAACAAACGTTAAATAAATTTTTGCTGAATATAAATTCCTAAAAATTGATAAAGTATTCATGTTCCATAAGATCTTATATACTAATATGAAATATTGATTATTTGTTTTTGTACATCTTTTACACAAATCCCTTGCATTGAGCGTATTACTCTAAATTTTGTTGTTGCTTCGTTGATGTGTGGAAAAAGCCGTAAGCATATTCCTGTCAAAAACAATTTCTTAAAAATATTTTTGGTGACATTTTTGAACCGTTCTCTCCTTTCAATTACTCTAATCATTTTCCCTTGTATGTACAACAATAGTTTCTGTTCAAAAGATGTGTATTTTAATAAGTTTTTTAGGCGTAATTCTATTTTTTAATCGATTTTTTATGAGTCACAGAAGTTATTGTTTCAGTAGAAATCTATTATATTGTTACGAACCGGAGGTAACTCTTCCACGCTCAATGGTTCTCTCATGAAGGTAAATAAATATTCATAAAGAGTTCATAAGTCTACCAAATAAGTTTTAAGCAACGATCCCTAAATCTTGGTGATGTATTTGGTAACAGTTTTGGCGACTTGGCGATAAACTTTGTGACTTTAGTGACAAAACAAAAAATCCTGAAAGTGCCTGAACCTAAGAGAAATATTGACTAGGAAGAAAGTTACAGACTATGCATGGAATTTTTTTGTGACGTCACGCCTGACGGAGCAAGTATAAATATGTCGAAATCTTGAAACTGGGAGTCAGTCTGCCTCATAGTCTGCTTTGGAGATCGATTCTTTCATAATCACCAACCAGAGTTTCATTATTCTCCCATTTTTTTTTCGAAGGCCATTTCTTGTAGAACTCAGTGGATTTTGAATTTTAAATTTCTTTATACTACGTGTTACTTAAATTTACAGCTACTTGAAAAAACCAAACAAATTAGTGTGAATAGCTGTAGTTTGTAACATTACCTTATCATAAATTAATAAGCTGAAAATTTTTATCCAGGTATCTGGGTAATTTCTTAATAATAAGCAAACATCTTTATGGCGTTCTTCGATACATATCTGTAAAATGTTTAAGATTTTACTTATTTAATTTTTTTTACTTATTTAATTTTTTTTACTTATTTAATTTTTTTTACTTATTCAAGAATTCCAAATTAGTTCGGAAGATTTACAATGTCGTTCTGGCTCGTATTTCCCATCAACTAACAATTCTGGCTTTCAAATCACCTTAATTGAAAGGAGAACTTTTCTTGTAAATGAATCGCGACTTAAGTAAATTGGAATAAAAATACTGAAAAGTAATGTGTAAGGTTGATGAGATAGCATTTCTTATAAACAGTGATGTGTTTAATAAAAGAATAGTTTAAGGAGAGGGACAGGAAGTTTATAACGAAGAAGTTAGACTTGAGGTTATATATATATATATATATATATATATATATAGACATAATATTAATTTATTGTGTACCAAAGTCTTTATCCAAAATTGTAATAATTTAGATATAGATTTTGAAATAGTCCAAGATCCGAATAAAAACAATTCAATTTTCCTTAGTGTCTAATTCTGTTTGTTTGTCTATTTCATAAGAGAGAGAAGATTCCACTTGTAATGGAGAAATTAGAGGATAAAAGTACAACCAAGGTGTCACAGAATATTAAATAATCGGTTTCGTAGCCGGTAAATAATAATAGCCGGTTTCGTAGTTCTAAGCTCTTAATGAGTGGCATTGACCTTTCTTATACAGAAAAAAAATGCTTAAATAGTATATCTATACTAAAATAAATAAATGATATTACTTTTTTCCAATTCTATGCAAATTTAGTCCAGGAAAAAAAATTAAATGAAAGTTAATAAAATTATCTGCACGTTAAATTTTAAAATTCTCATCTTTTTTTACTTACAATACTTCTTATTACCTTCCATTGTGTATTAGCTTAGCAAAAAATGGTTTCACCAATTTTACGCGATACGCTAGGACCTTGAAAGTTTCACATAAGTTCTATTAGGATCGCAATATATTATTAAATTTTAAACTTATGACGCTCTGCTGTTAGCGATTTTCCCTATACTAGACTGTGAGAAGTTTTGGTAATTTGATTTGTGTACAATACATATTAAATATAATATCAGAACGAAATTCCACATTTTAGTTAAAGGAAACTTCGCAAAAAAAACCCAATGTAATAATAGAAACTATTGTCACAAATAAAGCAAGTTAGGAATTAAATATTAATTATTCGTAGATCTGGATAAAATAATTTTGTTATCA
This sequence comes from Nephila pilipes, assembly GCA_019974015.1. Taxonomy (NCBI): domain Eukaryota; kingdom Metazoa; phylum Arthropoda; class Arachnida; order Araneae; family Nephilidae; genus Nephila; species Nephila pilipes. The sequence goes on from BMAW01024865.1 coordinate 474,799, forward strand.
TCATTATATGACTTTTCATTCATTTTTAACTATGATGATAAGGTAATCTTACTAATTGAGAATGAATGAGGAAGGAAATAGACCATAAAATACAGACTATAAAGATAACAGGCCGATAAAAGACTACATTTGTATACCTTGATTTATTTAATTTTTTTTGTTAAAGATGCTCATAGAGACATGAGAAATTTTTCTTATCAAACGAGGAATGTTCCACGTTTTCACAAAAATTCATTTTTGTTATGTTAAATATAAGAATTCAAAACAAATAACTTACGACTATATCTATTTTTATAAGTAAATGATACCTTGGAAATGGAAAATATATTTCCAGCTCTGAGTTAAACTTTTCTCTAAGATTTGTATAAGTGCTTAAAAATAATTCAATGAAATTCTCTAATGCATTTTCAAATGCATGTATTCTTTACAAAAACATGAGGCTATTCGTTAACTAAGAAGTTGGGCTATTTGCGATTTCCTCTTCACTAAATTCTGGGCCTTTCAGTAGTTTAAATTGCATAAAATAACATCTCCTGGCAACCCAAATGAAACGTGACTAGGCAAATTCGATGAAGATAAAAAGTATAAAGAAAAGAATTAGAGACTGTGCGAAATAGAATTGAAAGAAAAGAGAAGGGGATAGTGGACTGCGCAAAGCTGATATGTATTTTTAAATTGGATTGAATCATCGTAATTAATCGTTTGGATTGGAATTAAATAGAAATATCTCTTAGAGAGAATGATAAAAGGTACCTTGTTATAAGTAAGAAGTATTTGATACCGATATTGTAAGGTGGTAAGCTAAGACTTAATTATTTGAATATAAACGAGAACTAACTGAGTTAAGAGGGATTTAAGGGTGAGAACAATCATGCATATTTTATACTGATAGACAATAAACAGTGTTTTCTTTTTCTGGCATACTTTAATTAAAATTTTAAACTTGTATATTATTTAATTAGACTTTAAGGTGTCTGTTGATTTAATAATAAAAGGTAGACTTTAAAAACTACAAATTGGTTTTTAAAAAATATTTTAATAAACACTTTGCTTTTTTTTTTTTGAAAAAGAAGACTGAATAAGTAGTAAATAACACATATAAATTAAAAAAAAAAAAAAAACTCTATGTAGAAAAAGAATAAAAAAAAGAACTTAGAGTAAAAAATAATTTTTCCTTCGGCCAGTAAGAAAGTATGCGAAAAGATACTGAAAATGACAGTTTCTTGTCATCATAAACAAAAGAGATGGAAGCGAGATTCCGTGCTAAATCTTATACGTCCCAAGTCAGCATCATTCCAACCAAATTGAGCCAAGCACTACTGTAATCTGTCTCAATAGTGTGCAGTGTGAGAGGCAGGTAACATAGTGGTCTTCTAATCACCACATCGCTTCTACCCATATGAAGAGCGATTTTCCGATTTACCCAACCTGCCTCTTTCAAACTCTGACTGTTGCTCGTAATGAGGTCAATTTCCTGCTGTGAGGCATTATTTTTCAGTCGTTGAAAGGTATCCTAATCGCAATGCAACAGAAAATTTGACCATCCGATTGAAAATCGCTTCTTATATACACCTGCTGAGTACGCATTTCGATGCACTGTAGCTCCCACTATTCATTCATTGGACACCAAATTTTAATCGTCTGCATCATCGGTCCAAATGTTTTTGCATACGAAATTTCATTACAATCGGGCAATTCCTTCTTGGTGCGTCGTTTTCTTGTTATAGAGTGTAATATAAAACATACACACACATAGTAACAATAATAAATTCGACCGTCAGACGTGCCACGAAATTTGATTAGTTGGCCCTTTTAACCATTGGTGGTTAAGATAATAAACAGTTTAGCACTCTTATTATGTGCAGTACTACAATTAAATAATCACTGAAAGTGTAAGCCCATCAGTTGCATTTGAAAATGTCACCCATTTCTTGTGTAGAAAAGTCTCTAAAGAGTTTTTTTTTATGTCAAGTGTAATATTTACAGCAATGTTTACTCTCACGCTTAAGCAAATCATTAAATAATAGATGTTATAAATATTAGTGTGTGAAGTATTAAATTCTAAAATTTAAATAGATACACGCTATTTTAAACTTTATGAAACGTTTAATACTCATCTAAAAATATTACTGTTTTTGAGTTGTGGATTCCATATTTAAACATAAAAAATGGGCATATTCATCAGTTCTCATATTTGCATCGTGGACAATGTAGCCTAGTGGTCATGTCATGAACTCGCTACCCATGATGTTCCCGTGGAGTTGCAGGTTCGAGCTCAGGTGTTACTGTGTAACGGGGCTGATGTACGTCTAATATATGGAGCTCCCAAGTCCTCCCATAGGATATTGTGAAAGCTTGGACATGTAGCTGCAGTTCTGGTGTGTGCCTCGTCATTTGAGTGAGACTCAAAATTATGAAGTCTGTCACCAAAAGACCTTTAGTTTCTTCCAAGAGTGACATTAATAAACAACAATCAGTCAATATTGAAACTTATTTATCCACAAAATTAGCTAGTTTCTGTGTTCAAGATATTTTAGAAACAAATTTCACTAATTTACACACGAAAATTAACTAGATGAACTAGAAATAGATCGGTACCATTTTACCTTATTTACTATCATATACACTAAATTTTGCCTGTTGGTATAGTTAGTAAATAAACAATGCATGATAGTATTGACAAAAGAGCTCAAATCATCCGCGCTCATTGTGGACTAATTTTGCTTGACGATTAGGACTGGATAGCAACCATTTTGATCGAAGTCATTTTTGGGTTGAACTCGGCTGTGATGCAGTAATCGAATGCGAGCTGGGCTCGTTCATAACCATCAAATAATTAATAAGATAATTTCTTTTGAGAGACATTTAAACTTATCTAAATTATGAATGTTTTACTGGTAGTAATTTATTTAATGAAAACCTAAATAAAAATGTCTAAAGATGATAAATCCTTATATTTTAGAAGCCAGGTACAATGGATCGCAAAAGAAGTTTTAAGGACAATTCTTTCGACCATAGAATAGCGTTATGAAACAATCCGTAAAACGTACATCATTGCTAATGATATTCGCATTCAATTTCATAAACATGCAAAAAAAAATTTGATTAGTTGGTCTCTTGAATACATTTGAAATTTATAAATACAATTTAGTATTAATTATTACTTTTAGAAATTTTTGCCTCGGGGAACCTGCATAATTTAATTACAAAACTTAAGGGAGCAATTCGATGCATTAGGAAAATTTTATTGTATGAAAAATTGATACTGAGCTGTTTAAATTAATATATATGCTAGTATTTACAAATAACGAATGCATACGATGTTCAATTCTGAAATTCGCCTTTCCTGTTATATTTGAAATACAAATATAGAAATGCAGGAGAAATAGACAAAAGCTTTTGAAAACCCACGTGAGTAGATTGTGGATGACTACGCTATTTTATATTATTCATGATATGAATATATTGATGTCCAAGCCATTAAGTGGGGAAAAATGTTGTAGTCTTATAAAAGCAGAAATAAACTCTCTACTTGAAGTTTTCTGCTCTTCTCCCGAAAGATGGGTGCATTTTTTTCTTATTTCCAAGTACTCTTTATTCACGACAAATATTAGAAAATTCCACAGATAAATTTTATCATGTTTTTTTCCTCGAACTAATACTTTAGAGGCTTTGAGACTTTGGGATATTTACAATTTTCTCTTCTATAACCTATAAGAATTTCGGTATTTTGAATTGCATACAATAACATCTCCTTGCCAACCAAAATGAAACATGATTAGGTAAATTACATGAATATCCGCTGCGTAGTGAATTGAGTTAGAGATAGTGATACAAGCGAAATAGAATTGAAAAGGAAGAGAAGGAATAGAGACTATAATGAAATGCCAAAACATGCTGTAGATTGGGGTGAATAATTGTAATTAATTGTTTAGATTGAGAAGTTGGTTTAGCCTAGTGTTAGCAGCCTACGAGTTTCGTTGAGTCGAGTTTTGGATCCTTGATGCCGCAAAAGATCCACTGTGTACCATGGGCTGATGCACATTAAATTCTTTTGTTTTCGGAATTATGTTTTATTTATTTGTTCTTCGCTTTGTTGATTGTTTATTTGACTATTTTTTGTTATTCTATTGAATAAAATTGACCGGAAAAATTATTTATGCCAATAAATGTTCAGTGCGAGGGAGGGGGTGTTTTCTCCAGGGGCCCGGTTTATATCTCTATATCTTTGGGTGAGCTCGGTCCCCTTGGGCATTCTGCCAATCTCCCTCGTGTTGCTTCTAGTGCGATGTTAATAAAACCAACCAACCATCGTTTAGATTGAAAGTATTTGGAAATTACTCCTGATCAGAATAATAGGAATCGAATCTGCTATAATATTATTTTCATGATTGAATTGGAATGAGTCATTTGGTAAGACATGACTTTATTTTTAGAACATAAATTAGGATTAACGAAATTAAGAGGGATTCGAAAGAGAGTGATGTTACATATTTTTGATATATAATAGAGTGTGTTTTCCTTCTGTTACCTTCATCATTTGGGATTTTGAAACTACTGACTTCTTAATTAGACTTTAAGATGTCTGCAGAGTTAAATAATGAAGGAAATACGTCACAAAACGATCTATGCATGAAAAATTAGTTTTTATATAAGCAGGGCTGTACACGCCATTAGATGTCTCTTTCTTGTGTCGAAAGAGTTTCAAGGTGTTTTTTTTTTGTATCAGAGAGTAGAACATACATTGGCACTCGCATGTTATATGTGAAGTCTATGTTAAGCATCTATTTTTAAATAGAGTTATCATGCGTTGGGAACCTGTTATAATCAGAGCTATGAGAAACAGTTTTTTGACTGTTGTTGGCATCCTTGGTAGAATTGTTTGGTAAAAGTTGTTAGAAAGTAACTTTCAACTAAGGAACGCATGATGATCATGTACTATGGTGTACCTATTTCAATGCACATCGTTGCCTAAAGAAATAAATTTCGTTTTGTTTTATGAAAATGAAAACAGTCCACACTTAATTACTTATTTTACAATTCATTTAATCTGAGCCACCGTCCGCAACAAGTGCGTTTACGAAAAAAATATCAACATTGTGACCACTATTATAAAACTACAGATGTTTCTATGGGTTTTTTCTTAAAATTTAAATTACAAACAATACCTTTAAGTGTTTAAAACGATTAGTTATAATGTGGCCTCACCAAAAACACATACAACATCCAATCGAAAACAGAACATGTCCCACACTTTTTTCTACACGTTTGGGGATACATTTTGAAGGGCTGCAGCTGTTCATCGTTTCAGTTCATTAATATTCGCCGGTAGAAGTGAAAAACACACACTTTATCTTTTAAGTAATTCCGAAGAAATCAAAGCGCACAGAGTTTAATTAAGGCATTCTGGAGGCTATTGTTTAAGGGTCGAGTCTGCTGAAGAATCAAGCCATCATATCGTACCCCTGGATATTGTTCGTGTTTCATTTGGTGACTCTGTACATTTCAGATTTTAAAAACTTTAAAGAATTAATTTAATCTAATTTGTTTCAAAAGAATTAAAAGTTCTTCGGTTTGGAAATTATAGCTATTCGAAGTTGAGATATTCTTCCTTAAACATTCTGTATATTATTCCAAATATTACAATAATGATTTATGTTCCTATAGAAAGCGATTACCACCTGGAATATAGCAGCAGATATGGATTATATTGTAAACATTGCAATAACGGTAATAGTGTGTGGCATTGTAACGAACATCATTATTAAAATCATATGACGATTGTATTATATTCGTGAAATGGATGAATATAGTGATATATTATTATTGACACAGACATTTCTCATAGCTCTTCATTCATTCTCTGTTCAGGCAATAGATATCCAGTGATACGTAATTAAAGGGTCTCTGAGAAGGACTCTATCAATTCTGATGTATTATTAATTCTGAATATTACAGGACGATAATATATGTTATAAACACAGAATGTTGTAAATGCTTATGTAATTAACTTCATACAAAGTAGTTTACAATTGTTGAATGAAGGCTTAAATAAAAATTATAGATTTATTTTATTTGACATACTTATTTGGAGTGTTTGAATTTTGAAACATTGTGGTTCTTAAATGAAACAAGTCAAATAACTACTGGAATGTTTAAGGAACGAATTATTCAAAATATGGTAGATTAATGTTGCTTTATGGATAAATTAGTTTTGACTTTAGCATTACTTATTTAAATAAGAGGATATTTCGAGTAAAATGTTTATATAATTAGCCTGGTGACTGAGAACTATTTTTAACTGTCTTACAACGAATAAATAAAGTAGTATTAAATAATTTAACTTATTGTTATTAAATTTCAATTGACAGTTAAAATCTACTAAATAGTTTGTAATAAGAAAAATTCAGAAGCATAGTTTTGATATTTAGTTGTATGAAAATTATTGAGAAAGGCTTTCTAATTGCTTCATATAACAAATTAAAAATTAAAAAATAATGATAATCTCTTAATGTTTTGTGCAAAAGAAAGGAAGATTGGATTATTTAAAACTTAAAAGTATAATAACAATGAATTTTTGTGTCCTGAAGCAAAAGCATAAATTTCAAAAATATTTAAATGTGTTAATGATGATTAAGTTTCATATGGAATAATAGGAAACAAGGAAATAATTTCAAGAAAATGTTAGAGAAATCTTAAGTATTTTGTGATGAATTGTCATAATAGAAGAATGTAAATTTAAAATTCAGTGACACCTTGATAATAATCAACACATTTCGATTTGTTCTTATAATATAAACATACATTGCAAAACAGGGAAAGATTGGACTTAGTAATCTTTACTTACAAAGTTACTTTTACTATGGCCAAAAGTATCATTTTACAGTGTGTGAGTATACTTGAGAAAGTTATACTGAATGGATAAAACTTGGCAACAGACTTGGCGACAATTTTTAACTCAAAATATCGCTAAATTTGGTGACAAAATTATATATATAATATATGGCCTTAGATCAGTATACAGATTTCTGGGACATTACTTGAATGGTACATATTTCTGCGTATATCAATTAGAGTATTTCTATATGTATACACATTATATGTGTCATGAGATGTTACTGTGTTCAGTTATACGTACTGTGAGTTGGTATTACCGTATACTTTTATGAATGTATTTTAATTACTTATAAATAGTATATAGCATATTTAATTATATAGTGAATTTGTCTCAGAATAGTTTTGAATTTACTAGGAACGAAACTGCTAATTCATTGCGTTGACCTTCCTTACATTTGAAAGACGGTCAACCACATAACAATTCTAATCGAGTACTTTCCAAATAAAATTCTCTTGCCCCCCCCCCCCCTTAAATTAGATTTTACAAGAAGTTGAGTCTATAATAATTATTAATATGGTGCACTTTTGCAATGAAATATGCTAATTTTGATAATACATTTTATCTCTTTGAGTTCGGTTAAAATTTAAAAAAAAATGATACTTCATCTGACATCTTTATTTCTTAACATTAACCCTACACGAAAAGATGGTATTGAGTTTTATTTGAAGTTATCCCGTAGACACTCACATTTATTTTCTACCTCAGAATTTAGGTGAATGAAATATTCAAACTGAAATAGGGATAGTATCAATATTTCAAGATGTCTTGGCTTTTAGATATGTGAAGTTGTTTTCAGTATTTTAAAATTTAACTGTTCGAAATCGTACTAAATTTTATTGACTATATAAAATGGGGAATAGTGAACTTTAGGATAAGAATTTATTTTCCCGTTGTCGCAATCTATTTAATCTTAAAGAATAACAGAAAAATAGTTTGGTTTAACAAAAACCCTTAGTTAGAGAGATAAAAGGAAGACATTTATCATTATAAGACTAAATCCAAGCATCATCATAGTCTCCTCATCTTAATCTACTCTCTCTCTTTCCTTAAAACCTCTAATGAAACAATGCGCCTATGAAAATTACAGATCATGAATAGTTGATAGATTCCTCTACAAGAATCTACGAGATTTTGCGACAATTTATAAATCTTCTTTATCTCGGCTTGTGACACTGGGCTACCGAGAAACAGGATCCGAAGTTCACTTCCAAAAAGAACGTGGTACTCATTTACCTACCCCAGAAGTATGATGGGATGGGTTGAACCATAACCAGATTCCTTAGCCGAAAACTTTTGGAATCAGAACTGGATTGACAGTGCTGGTAGTCAAACAATCTAACCACTACATCACCTCGATTAATTACATATAAAGCACTTCATATTACTGGCTAGATTGTATTATCTATGAATGTAAGCTTGGCCAGTTCTTATCATCTATCAATGTATGCTTAGCTAGTTACTAGAATAGCTAGACAACTATTTTTATTATTAAAGTTTAACATTATAAAATTTACAAAAATTATATAAAGCTCATATCCTGGTAAAATAGTTACATGGAAGCCGAAAACCGTATATTCCCTTCCTGTTCTCCCACTGTTCCCTAGCTTGTCGTGCATTCTTTCTAAAAATCGGGACTTTCTTAAAACTCTGCTGGACGCGGGATAAATTGTTAAAAATCCCACTAAAAGCGGGACGTCTGATCACCTTAATTAAAGTTCCCAAAATAAGTTGAAGGGAGAAATGCAATAAAATCCTCTTTATTGTGGGATTGAATAACTATGTGTTTTTTCCGTAAATCATTGCATAATTGGATATTATAATAGAATCAATAATCTTGAGATATCGCAAAGAATACAATATAATGTCATTTTGAATGCATTATAGTAAAATATAGATGAGTGTATAAAATCAAATACAATAACATACATCTGATACATAAAAGTAAAAAAAAGAATTCAATTTGTTTACTTTTCTACAATCTTCGAAAGTATTTTTATTTCTAATCTGATGATTCTTCAGTGAGTATTCGAATCTTTAAACATTTTGTAATTTGTTTTGAAATTGAAGGGAAATGTAATTTGATATACACTTACCTTTTTTTACTCTTTACAATGCAATTTTTTACAATCTATTAAATTGAATTATATAGATTGGAGAAATTAATGACACATTCCATTTTGTTGCCGAATTCAAGATATCTGGTAGTTGGAATCCCTAAGGATGTAGTATACAATTTTAAATATATGAAAGTCAAGTTAAATCCTGCGTATTTTTTACTTTCCTCACCAACCTATAATATTGGATTTATGTGAATGCAATGACAGGTACCCGAAAGAGTAAAAATTAATGAAAGCTTTCGTAAAAATGCATTTCCCCCCAATTCCCAAAGTAATATTTTGATGACTATTCAGTTGATATGCTTTAGGACTGTAAGATCATGAAAATAACTTAAAATCTGTTTTAAAAATCGGCGGAAAATTATGATTCTACAGAAATCCTTCATTCATCTTTCGTTTTTTTCGTTTGTTGTTTATTGCATTTAAATAAGCACAAATAATCTAAATTTGAGGTTGAATGTAAACATCCCAAAGGATTAAAATTATTCAAAGAGATCAGAACACGAGAATTCTTAGCATGGTTAGAAGTAAGTGAGATTAAGAATATATTTCAAATGTTTTGAGTGCAAAATGGGTGCTTTACAATTTTTTAAAATATTTAAGTATTGCAATCTCTTTTATAGGATTTAGTTGGAATTTTGGTTGTGTAGGTATCAAATAAGTAAGTAAAAATTTTAACTTTCAATCCAAATTTAACTTCAATCTTTGTAAGCTGTAAGAGTAATTTTATTGTGCAAAACAGTTTTTTAGAAGAAGCGCAAAATAACTACAAATTGTAGATCATTTTTTCCAATTCGACTAGGTAAAAGTATATTCCTTGTTATAAAAGTTCATTATGAATCCTTAATTTTAAATAAATTACGACATAGATTTATCGTTGCGCTATTAGGAAATTGCCTAGGCGACATAAAATTGAAATTTTCTTTAGCAACTTAATTAGTCGAATATTTGCCTCATCTTTAGTTTCCGTATGACCTTTTAACCTTGAACATAAGAGTTATTTGGTTCTCTTATGTAATTCAAACTGCAATGTATGAAATTTTAATTACGCCATAGAGTCATATATCCTGCGTTAAAAAGATTAATTTTCCTTTCGCTCTACCATGACAACGGAAAGGAGGATTGAAATTGCCATTTCAAATAACAAACAAATCTCACTAAACGATTTATTTGAACTGTCAATGAAATTTAATTAATGAGTCGTGGAAACTTTAGTTATTTTGAGTTTAATTTAATTTGAGGGGGCAGTAATGTAACGGTTATTTATCAATCCAGTGGAATTAAAAGAGTTAATTTCCCCTAAGTTTGCTCGGAATTATTTATTCGTTCAGATTTAACTTCTCGTTTGAAATATACAGGTTGGGCAAAAAGTCCGTAAAAACTTAAAAAATTTATAATACCCAGGAAATTAAATATATATATATAAAGCGGTTTGCAGATTCAGCATCGATAAATTACGGGATTTTTTTTTTAAGATAAGAAAAAAAAAAACAATAATTCAAAAAACAGTAAACAGATGGCGCTGTTACATATTTCCAGCAAACGACTTAGTTGGAAATATGCAAATGGGACAGATGATTATAAATAATGATGCTCTCGATCCATATCCAGTTCTCCATTGCATGTCAACTAAGTGAACACGAATGCTGAGTGGGAAAGACAAAGCTTTGTTGGTGAAGCTGTTTTACATAAACGAGGAATCAGCGACTGTTGTACTGCGTAAATTCCGACTTCAGAAATAAGTTAAGACTAGAAGAGGCCCTTTAACAGAGGCAGGCCTCATAAAGCTTGTTCAGTGATTTAAGGAAACTAGATCGTGTAAGGTCTGGACGACCAAGTCTAAGGCGGAAACGTTCGGCATGCTTTGCAACCGAAATGGAAACATTAGCATCAAAATCAGATGCAGGGGTTAACAATGTACGGAAGCTGGCAGACGCTTGAGCTTACCACCCTCCTCGATACGCAAAATTCTTCATGGAGTTCTTAATCAGTATCTATACAAATTACAGTCATGCCGTCGGATACCGTAGAAAGAGAAGCATTTGCTAGGTGGGCTCTCTCCAAAATTGAACAAAATTCCTTTTGGGTCCTTAACACCTTGTGGACAGATGAACTCAATTTTCAATCTATGGCAACGTTAATACCCATAACTGTCTCATCTGGACGACGTCAATTCCAAGAGTGTACACAGAGAAACCACTGCATTCCCCCGAAGTCACAGTGTGGTGTGGGTTCATAGGTTCCTTCATCATAAGGCCCCTCTTTTTTGAAACAAAGTGTCCAGTAAATGGGTAGAAAATGGGTACAGTAAATGCTCAGCGTAATTTAACGCTTCTGCGCGAAAAGGTTATTCATGTTTGCGTGAAAAAAATGCGCTTTCTGCTGTTACATTTATCCAAGATGGAGCAACAAATCACACTCCTAATCCTGTGAAGGAATTCTTGATACAGACTTTGGGAGGAAAAGAATCATTGTTACAAATTTCCATGGCCTCCTCGGTCTCCAGTTCTGACACCAGCCGTCTTTTGGCTGTGTATCGATTCCGTTCATCCAATCTGTCGGAATTATTGAAAGATGTGATCCGCCGAGAGCTGTCATACATACATCCGGACATTCTGCACTCTGTTGTTGATGGATTTGTGATACGCCTGCAATGTGCTATCTCCTGTGGTGGTGGACATGTGGCACGCATACTGTTATAATAAATTATTTGGAAATATTATTCTTGTTATTTGCGTGTCTTTTCTTTCACTTATGAACAAAATGCCATCTATCGGCTGTTTTTTGAATTATTTTTTTTTTCTTGTCCTAAAAAAAATCTCGTGTCTTATCGATGCTAAACCTGGAAACCGTTTTTCATTTTGCTTAATTTTCAATGTTTTATGAATTTTTAAGGTTTTTACGGACTTTTTGCCCACTCTGTATCCATTCAATTGGTAATGACTACAACACTTAAGAATTTTATAGTTTTGTGAGAAATGATAATTTTTCTTTTAAAAATAAAAGAAAAATTACAATTTTTCAGTAATAATTTGAGAGCCATAAAATAAAATAAGAAATTTGTTTACCATAAAATAAAAGAAATATTTGTAATAATTTGAGAATGCCGATTGCTGAGAGTAGTTGGCATTCTCAAATTACTACTAATGGTAAATGACGAACTAACTTTAAATAACTTTCGATTGCTTAAAGATTTAACACTAGAAGCCCGAATAATTGGCATTACAAATCATACTATCTTACTTGCATTCTTACAAAATAATAATTTAAAAATTAGTAGGATATTTTAAAATTGAAATGCTTGATATGAGAATATCTTATTACGTTGTCTATTTTCTGGCATACTGCAAGAGTTATTCATAAAGCCCCTATGTTAAACTTCAGTGGGGTTTTCTAAGACAAATTGGTGTTATCATCGTGCACTGACATCTGTTGAATAGCTCAAAAACAAATTTGGCAATGATTCATATAATAGTTTTGATTTCGAAACCATTTTCTACCAAATAAATATTTGATATCTGCCACATGGAATTTTCACAGACTGTAATATTTATACTCGTCATTTTGTATCGGAAACCAAAGCGCTTTCGAAACAATTGGTTGCTAACAGGGAATCTGATCCAAAGAACACGAGGACGGTCTCATCTGCCGAAAAGTAATGATCACGTCTTTTTTTGGGGGGGGAGGGGACAAAAGGTGTTATACTTGTGGACCTCTTAGGAAAAGGGAAAGCGATTACCGGACAATATTGCAGTGGATTACTCTATTCCTATTTCCCTATGCCTAACCTGGACTTTTTGTAAAGCATTCTCGTACATACAGATATCTGTTTTTTTATATTGCTTCTTTAGCTGAAAGAGCGACTAGCTATTTAAAAATTTTCGGAAAATAATTTTCTGCATTATTATTTTATAACATTCCTTTTGTTTGTTTCTTATGTCTTAGGAATGAAATAAATAAATTTTTCCAATTCATGTGTGTGTTTTTAAAGAGTAATTTTGGTTTCCAGTTAGTAGTGTTATTAGTTCAAAATGTATATATGCAGTTCTACTATATTACTTGAAAGATAATAAAGTTAAGTTCATCGTAATACTGCTCTTACTGTTTGCCCAAGATAGATCAAGATTGGTTTATTTGATACGCTATATATATTTTAATGCAATCTTTAAACTTTGCTTACAGCTGTTAAGGTCACCGTCTACCAGCCATTTTGATTTCGCGAATGTAATATTAATTCCATGGAATTTCTACTACCTACCGCAAATCTGTACTATTTTATATATTTGAATACAAAAAAAGTGCATCCGTAAAAGCAAAAGCTAATGAAGGTTCTTACAGAATTAAATTTTCTCCCCGGTGTTTGACAATAGCCTAGAATATTTTTTAAATACCGAAAAACTTATAAGAGAATTATTAAAATAAATACTGTGGTTATGGTTCCCAAACATTTTTAAAACTCGGTGGGATAGTGTAATTTCGCAGAAGTCTTTGTTATTTTTTTTTTTGTCCTTTCAGGTGCTCTTTTCAACACTCAAATAAATAAAGTTGTTACGATTTGAGGATGATATCAGAAATTCCGTAGGAACAACATTCCGATTATGAAATCAAAATGTATTGTAACGGGAGGTTTCATGGAGTATCTATTCATACTTAGATCTAAATATTAGCTGATCCCAAGTGATAAAGACTAGGGAATCATATCTGTAAACATCAAAATTTTGATACTCTATTCATAAACAAGTAATTTGATGTTTGTTTTCGAATATCCTGAATTCTACTAAGAAAATATTGTATAAGTAATAAAATATTGCATTTTAATTTTTAAATGCATACCAACAAAATAAGGCATATTTTAGAATTTTAAATTAGAGTACTTTTAAAATTACGTTTTCCAACCTATTTACATTTCATCATTGATTCATCATTTAAAAATTTATTTTTCAAAAAGTGAAACGTCAAAATTAAACAATTATTTTTTTTTCATGTTTTTTGCATTATTTTTAATAAATATTTTTAAAAAAACTTTCGATCTTTAATTTCTTGAAAATCTGAAGGTATATCGCAATAGTTTTAAATGAATCATATTTTATCTTACAATCATGCCGTTAATTTTATAAGTGTATTGTTTTGTATTAACACACAAACAACTTTTATATAAATTAATATACGATGAAAAATGTATTCTAGCATACAGAAGTTTCATTTAATATTAACAATGTAAATATTGTAAGATTTTGCCTATAATAGAAATATAAATTCTGTTTTACATAATTCCATTGTAAAAGTGAAAAGTATCTGTATAAACCTAAATAAAATATTTTATTGCTTAAACATGAGAAAGAAAAGAATTAAATCGGATCCATTGAGGCAGTAATATAATACTAAAAAATTCAGAAGCTTTATTCACTTATTTTACATCAAAATCATTCCAAGCAGTCATCAATATATTCATTCATATATATTATATTACTTAAAGAATGAGATATTTTTGAGAGTCAAATTTGTAAATCTTATTGCAACAAAATTTTAGAGATTGTTATTTCTTTTCTTTAAGTTTATGATAAACAATTAACATATTTTTGAGTATAATAGATTTGAGAAATGAAAGAAAGTGCTGTTTTAAGTCATTTTTTATTTTACTTTAAACGATTTTAAGGCAATAAATAAATAAAATGAAATAAAATAAATCTTGGAAAAGTTTACTATTTGCATATGAATAATAAAAAAATGTATATAGGAAATATTTCAGAGATCTTATAAATTTAATATCAGTAAACTTGCAATAAACTGGCGTCTTTATGTTTATTAGACATAATCACTGAATATATATTAGCTCGAAAAATAATTAACTAATTTATTTGATCTTGTAAAAATAAATCAGAATAATTTGCTAATTTGATGCGTACACTTGTTGACGTCCTAAGCCAAATAATGTAAAAAGGATTTCTGCTTATTTTAACAAACCCAAACAGTAGGGTTGAAGTCACCGGGTCCGATTCCTTTCAATCTCTATTGACGGGATCCTAGTCAGTATAAACGCTTAGTATGTCACTTTATAGTTGCCTGAACTAATATAGTATGCCTATGAATCTCGCTAATACTCTATCTCCTTTTCTATTACCAAACTCTGCCTCATTCACCACACTTTTTACATAGTAATGTTTATTTATATAGGTCCCGGTTATTTCACAAGGTGATTTTCTCATATTCAACATTAAATAGTCTCAATGAAAATGCGTGCGAGAATCCTTTAAAAACGCTACCTGCTGTAGTTATTTATGCAACTGATTATTTATGTTACCTACAAAAAGGAAAACTTTATTTTTATGTTCAGCTGTGTAGGAGCATAAACTTTATCTTCCACTTTCAACCTATGAGACTTGCTACCATGAAGGATTCAATAATTTTCATATACATTTGATTACAGTACGTACAATAGAGTATATGTTATGTATTTTGTACAATGTGTACAATTATTATACGTACACATTTGCTCTTTATATAAGTTGTGATGTCCAGTTATTACATTTTTCTCCTTTAAATTCTCAACATCTAAGAGACACTTATCAACGCAGTAAAATAAATAGAATCACATAATGATAATAACCAAGTTCTTTTGTTCAGATTTATAAATAATAAAAATTTAATTCTGCATTACCCGTGGAAATTTGTCTATGTACGCTTTTGAACTAAAATTTAAAATGATAAATTAATCCTTGTCAAACCGAATGAATCGGGTTTGAATTTTTGGATCTGAAGATGAGGGTTCGGCTCTTGAACCTAAATGGATCCTATCGGGATTTACAAATAAATCCCCTTACTCAACGCACGGGTGATACTTAGGTAATACTCGGGGTCGCGCTAGCCTAGTGGTCATGGTTAGAGACTCGAGGCCGGCGGTGTTCGTCGAGTCGTGGGTTCGATCTCTGATGCACTAAAGACCCGCCATGTAGAGAAGATGATGAACGTTAAATCTGTCTATTCTCAAAGTCCTCCGGTTGGCATGGTGGGGAAGTTTGGAGAGGGAGATGCCCTCATTTAACTGGGACTCAAATTCATGAAGTGCTTCACCAATAGCGCCCGTGATGCTTCCCAGTTCAATGTTAGTAAACATTCACAATCCCAACCCACATCTTTTTCACTCACTAAACTATCAATCTCTTTACTGTATTTTTCACTGTTTATACATGCAATTTCTGACTTTTATCCAGAATATTTCAATAACTGCAATCTGATCTACATGTCACGTTTGACTCATTGAGAGAAATTTTTAATGGAAACATCATCACAAAAAGTCCCGAAGTACTAGTTGAAGGGAGAAATGAGATAAAACCTCTCAGTGAAGTGTATATTTTCCATTTTATGTACAGTTTTGATTTTCCATTTGAATGAAAACAATTGTGAAACATGGAAACTATATATTTGGAATAGCTTCCTATTAAAACATGGAGAGTTGTTTTAAAGACATATTTTACGAGATGGTTTATTTGAGTTTTAGTTACTTTTTTATGACATCAAATAATTGATAACATCTAATTTTATTTTGTGATATAATTCGATCAAACAATGAATTGTATCAGTCTATAAAAATAATCGCTCATGCAAAACGACAGTTTCTGCTTCACAGTTGTCAAAAAGAACTGGGAACAATTATACCTCGCATGCAAAAATGATTCTATAATTTTCTGAACGATTCTCATATCTAGGAAAATTATTATTTTATGTTATACTCGAATTATGTTGCAATTTAAGATATGTATCAGAAACATTGATTTATATGAAAATATTTACACTAATGAGAGAGATATACTACAGTATAAATATACTTCTAGATATGGATATCTTCATGACTAAGTATGTACCGATAAAAATGTTTATTTTTATATATTTAGAAATAATTTCTCCATCTCTCATAATTATCTGTATGACTGGAATACATTTTCTACCCGAAAACCTTTTTCATCCGCAGTCTTAGATAATTTCAATTTTTTGTCGAACATATTATAAAAATGGATTTACCAATTTAATTTTAACATGTGGTAAAGTTTTTCTCCCGGTTAAGTTCTCGGAAAAGTAGAATGATTCAAAATGAATATTAATTACCGTACATTAAGCGTATGTCTGATCCTCAGGCTTCACAGAAGCAATTATAACCAAGAAAAGTAAATACCTCCTTCAAATTCCTAATGCATTTTTAGTTCTACAAGCAAAACATTCTGAAGTTCAGAACTGTTGCCAATGTTAACACAAAAAGAACAAAAACATACCATTCTGCCTTAAACACCAATTATTAAATTAAATATTAAAATAAAAGCAAACGGTTAATTTTTTAGACAATAACATTCTGTTCGGATATTAGAACAAAAGAAAACGAAAAAAATAATAAATGGAATATAACTTAACAATATAAATAAATAAATATAAAATGTTTTTATATTATATCCGTAAAAAATTTTAATGTCAATCTCTGGAACCTAACATCACGAATCCTTTATTTTATGCTCACGCATTTTTATTGACGCCATTTGTTCATAATAGCATGTTAATAATTTTTTAAAAAACGAAAATAAATACGAATTAGCATATAATTTGTCTTCAAGAAATATTATCAATTTTGTAATACCTAAATACAGCATTATTATGTATTTGTTGCATTTATAATTATGAACACAGATAAATACTACGGATACACATTAGTAATAGAAATGGTATATTTCCTATATATATTTATATTATTTTGTATTGTAATATTTAGCAACTCCTAAAACTTCCATTTTTTATAAAAGGTTAAGCTTCTTCGTTTCAAGTAGAAAATGTATTCTACATGTTTCCCAATGTCTTAAATAAATAATAAATTTAAATCCTTTTATCCTCGTACCTGATTGCTAGAAAAACTTTGAATCAAAACTTCGAATTCAATTCTGACATTCGTAGCAGCAAATTAAAATATGAATGAATTTGGATTGGTGTTAATGTAATGCCTCTGAAAGCTCTAAGAATTGAATATATCACTAGAATAACCGAACGTCGCAAAGCTCAATCTTACATGTGATATAATTTATTCCAAAAATAATATATTTTTAAAGCTATTTCATTTAAAAATAAATTATTTATTTATAATGTTTATTCAGTTTGATATGTGCAATTGAAGATCTGTAAATCTCATTTGTATCTATCGAAAATGTGGTGGCATTCATCGTGTTACATAAGATATTATGATGTTGAATGATCAAAATCTTATTCGTCGCATTTAGTAATTCTTCGTTTTATAAGGTTTATTTTGCTTTGTATTGTGAAAATATTTAAAGTTATTCTGAATTAATTTAACCCAAAATATGTAATACAATTAAGAAAGTGCTGATACAAGCAAATGGCATTCAATTTTCAGTTACAGCAATATGCAAAATTACATGTCGCTGCTATTCCACTAACAAAAATCATTCCGAATGTATGTTCAAAATAATATTATATTTCCTTTAAATTTAAAAATATGTTGAATGCAGAAGTGTAGATAATTTCCCTTTGGTACAGAGAAGTAATATTTTTAATGTCTGATTATTTTTATTTATTTTAAGTTGTTTTAATTGCATATTGTCCATCACTTAAACATTATCTTCATGTTTTCATTTGTTATATAAATAAAGTTATCCATACTCATGTAACGTAAAATTTAAATTTTCTTATAAAGTGTATCATATCTAAAACTGTTTTTAATGAGTTAACTTTAATGCATTCAACAATTAACACACAATTAATCATCATGTCCGAAGCTGATATACTTCGAATAGAATAAGGGAAAATAAGTTTTAAATATAAAAGCTTTAATCGTAATTATTTGATTTTTGGAAATTATTTTGAACAAATTATGGGGCGAAATGTACTTGAAATGATTTTTTGTAATATATAATTACAATCTTTCCCTTCTTAAGCTATGTTTATTTTTTATACTCTATTCCATACTATGTATCTATTTCACATTTTTATTATATTTCATACTAAGTATGACACCAGTGCCGAAATTCCTCATAAATTATTTCCCTCTTCTGTTAGAGGATTTGAAATTTGTTTATATTAGCTTCCTATAAAAGACAGTCTTAAACAGAAATAAAAGCAGCTTATGTCAAACCTGACATTTGATGGTCAGATAATTTCCGATCTCAGAGAAATTTAATTTTCAGTGAATATTCGGAAAATATTCACAAAAAGAATATTTGCTTTTGAAATGTTGAATGACGCATCGGATGATTGATCTTAATATACAAAAATATTAAAA
>BMAW01024866.1:0-11684 GCA_019974015.1 Nephila pilipes
TAAGTACTTATTATTGAATGGGCTTTGTAAGATAATTCAGATGTAATATGAAAGGCTTTGATGTTTGTGTAATGATATTTGTGTAAAGTTACTTTTTACAATTTTTAATCAATTTAATTAACTTTAAATGAATATGTTTTGAAAAATATGCTAGTGTTCTGGTGAATTACAAAGTAAAACTGAGGTTTTATCCGTTATCCGTAGAAGACAAGAAGTACAATTCCTTGACAAGGCAACGTAAAGGATATCTGATATTTATTTAAGTTTTTTCGATTGTAAATCTTTCTATTCATAAAAATTATTTTTTTCTCGAAAGTATCATTTCCAAAAAGAATACAATTTTCAAAAGTAAAATTTTATATATATTTATGAATCATGTTGATTATCAGTAATATAAGTTTTTTTTATGAGTAAAGATTTATGAAAAATAACAACATAATTTAAATAGAAATTAAAGAACAACTCAAGTTGACGAGCAGGAACAGGGAGTACTCAACCCCAGGCGAGTAGGAGAGATAGAAAGCGAAGTCAATGGCTGGAGAAATGAGCAGTGTCTGATAATTCAGTTAGATGCAAATTATTATTCTAAAAGGTTGTGTATCGTGTTGCATTGAATTGTAATTAAAGCTTTGCAGCTAAAAAAAATCTGTACTGGCTTTCTATTTTTTTTTTACAACCACTGTCACCGGCTTACATCCGTTCGACCATGAATGGAACGTGATATAATGGCTCAGTCAGTAGGATCGTATCAGGAGAGAGCTTTCTTTTATTTTGTGTAAATGCATGCTCCCATTGTTAATTATTTTAATTGTCTGGCGAAATTTATTAAATGTATAGAATTGAAAGTTTTTTCCATCCCGGAACGTGAAATTATATACCTCGGCAGAGAAAAGAGAATTTTCCGCTAGGAAAAATAGAATAAACTTCTCATCGGAGAAAAAAAAATCGTCAGTATTCCAAGTAATATTTATTTCATTTTACATATTTTTTTTCCGAGAAATATATATATATTGGTTTCCTAGACTTTGAATTTTCGTCCCAGATAATAACAGTTGTCCTATTTAAACACACGTGCAGCCTGCATATTTGTAATTGATAATACATTTGATTCAATGATTCAATTTTGAAGATTTGGAATGTATTTTTGGTTAGTAATTACATTTATCAATCCGAAAAGAAAACTTGTATTTATATCAGTGTATTTTTATGAATTTATTCTGTTTTGGCACCATGCCAATTTATTGTTTAATTTATTTATTGTTATTATTGCCAATTTATTGTTATTTAATGATTAATCACAGTTTTGCGAATACAAATTTGTTTTAGTGCTTGTTCTTAAATCTGTCAAAGTTTTTTTGAATGTATATGATATTATGCTTCTGTGAATGGAGTTTTGTAGCCTATTAATTCGAACAGTTTGCTTGCGTATAGTGCTCATTGATTACACATTAAGGGTTATCAGGGATTATTTTATCTAGTTATTTGAATATTTATTAATTACTGTTTCTTAAGGGCAGAGAAAGTTAGTATTAAGAGAAAGACTCTGGTTATTTGTATCCATTATTGTAGTTTAGAAGGGTATTACTAGATTTAAACCATATATTATCTATTTTCAGAGATATATTTTACTTTTCTATATAAAATATTAGAAAATCTCTATTAATTTTAAGAGTTATATTTCTCTTTCTATCCATCTTTAAATCTATATATATTATAAAAAGGGGCTACTAAACACACCAAGCACCATGACATTTTTAACTAAGGGTAGAAAAGAAGATTTAAGAAATTTGGTGGAAGAAATGGGGGAAAATCCATCTCCCGAAATGAAGATAATAAATCTAAAGAAAATTATTATGGAAAGTAAATTTTATGATGAAGGATTTGTAAAGGGGACTTCAGATAGGATCATTAATACCAGACTCGAGGAAACTAAGAAAAATCAAATGGAGCTGGAAGCTCAGCAGAAAGGAAGAGAGTCGGAAACCCAGCAGATAGGAGAACAAATGGAGATTGAACTGAGAAAACTTGAAATTGAATCAAAGAGTCAATCAAGCTTTCCCATAGTTCCCAATAACAATGGGCAACATTGCTTAGAACTAATCAAACTCGTGCTTAAATTTAATTTGCTGGAGAACGATGTTACGATTTATTTATCTCTGTTCGAAAGACAGGCCAAAAGAGCCCACATAGATTTTACAGATTGCATATCATGTTTTTTAATTTTATTATCATCCGAAATCGTTCAGTTAATTAGTAGAGAATCGGAAGAGAAATGTGAGGATTACGATTATATTAAAACTATTTTGCTAAAAAGATTTAAACTGAATCCTGAAAGTTTTAGGAAAAAGTTCGTACTGCATCAAAAGATAGCGGAGACATCTTGGATGGACTTAGTTATGATATAACAAATTATTTTGAAGAATGGATCAGATGTCTAGATATCACAAATTTTGAAGGATTAAGAAACCTAATCATTACAAACCAACTCAAGAAAAAGGTACCGCCTGAAATACGAGAACATTTCTTAGACGAATGTGCAAAATTCTATTCACCGTCAAAGTTATTAGAGAGATTAGATGAATATGATAGCATACGTAGTACAGTAAGGAAATCCTTTCGAACAGGTCCCAAGGGCGAGATTGATGAAAAATTTCGTCCTTCAACTCCAGAACGGGAATTTTCCATTTTCATCACCTCAAAATACACCCAATTGGACTCCATGACACCGAAATTAGGATTATACAATCTTAGAGCAAATTAACTTGTTTTATTTGTGGAAAAGAAGGTCACACCTCAAAGTTTTGTATGAAAAATCTTCAGGCGAGAAATATTTCTGTAACTACCCAAAGTAACCTAATACAAAATTCAACTACGTTAAAAGATGATAAATCGGATGTGTTAACAGCCGAAATCTCTATTCCAGTATATCAAACAATTGACATCTATGATGGTGTAGATGATTTTAAAATCATCGAAGTCAAATGTGGAAAGACTGTCCAGAATAGAATCATAGACACATGCGCAAAAATATCTGTAGTGCTTCAAGATTTGGTGTCTGATATGCCTTATGAAGGAGAAGGCAAAATAGAAATAAATTTAGCTTTTGGTGAAAGTGAAACAACACCTCTCCGAATCTTCGAAATGAAAATTAATGACACTTTTCGTGAGTATGTTCCAGTCACATGTGCCGTTTCGAAGAGACTTAGCAGTAATCAACGGTAGGAGTAGCTATGGTTTGGAGACGTCGGATTCAGAATTGAAAGTAATGAATAATAAAATATCGAGAGATAGTGATGACAAGGGAATGCTTCTGAAAAGAACCTGTACGGTGTTAGCAGTCAGCAAAAGGGATTCTTTGCAAAACGAAAAATGTCATTATGCAAAAGAAGAGACAGATTAGAATTCTGCAGCCTTCAGAAGAATGAAGAAAACATCTCAGCACATTAAATACTCGTTTTACAGGTCTACAATCAAGAAAGCCTTAAAAAGGGTATTCTGGAAATTGCAAGGAGTGGCAGTTGAAAAACATGGCTACATGTAAGGATAGGATTCCTATACAACCTATTGTTAGACCCGAATCTCCATTTAGAGTATGGAGTGTAGACTGTATATGACCATAAGAGCCTCCATCGGGAAGGAAAAACCATTTTGTAATAAGAGCCGTGGATTTGTGTGCTAAATGGGCAGAAGCCATGCGAGTAAGAGAAATTAGTACTAAAACCACATACAACGTATTAATGAAAATATTTACTCAGACTGGATTTCCTAAAATGATCTCTACCGATCAATGTACAAATTTTACATCCGAGCTCACTCAAGCGTTTGAAAATCTTTTAGGCATATCTCCGGGTTTTTCCACTAAAGGACACCATGTTAGTATGGGAGCCGTCGTACATTGGAACCGAACTCTAAAGGAAATGATGAATAAAAATATTATAGGATCTGGCTGAGATTGGTATTTACATCTTCCTTATCTTTCATTCGCGTATAGAGAAGTATCACATAGCATTAATGGGTTGTCACCATTCCAATTGGTTTACGGACGGTTACCTCCGGATCCTTTATCTAAGGGAAGTCTGAACCGGATATCGGAGTATTCCGACCATTGCATCTCGTCCAATTGTAGATTATTTACAAGATTTAACTGAAAATCTAAGGAAAACTTACGAAATTGAATCTGAGAACGCAAGGAAGTCTCAAGAAGGATAAGCTTCTAATTATAATCTTCGATCAAAAGAAAAAATTTTTGTTGTTGGCGAAAAGTTTTAGTACTGTTACCATCATCTTCTCATAAACTTTTAAATACTTGGATTGGACCTGCCACAATTATACAAATTACGAGACCATACTTTAGGAAAGTTGAAAGGGAAGATGGAAGTAGTTATCAGGGAACTTCAGATAAATAAGCTCCGACCTTATATCCAAAGGATAAATCATGTTAGTATAGTTTTCGAACTAGATGAAGATTTTCAAACTATTCACTATGCTCCTGGTGAGAAGATGAATAAGGATGTTAAATATATTAGATAACACCTGGAAAATATGGAAAATATTAATTTGACTGTTGTACAAACCCAAGAACTTTTTGATATCCTCCGAAAATTTAGGGCATATTCACTTCCCAACCAACGACATGCCAAGGATGAAATACACTCTGTCAAGGTTACAGAGAACTGTTCACCATAAGAGACTAAAACCGTATAGAGTGCTGCATTAAATTGTAATTAAAGCTTTGCAGCTAAAAAAAGGTCTAAACTGAATTATTATTTTTTTACAACCACTCTCACAGTAATTGAGTGTGTTATCTGGCCAGATAAACACAGAAGCGAGAGCTTTCGAGATCAGACGGACAACGAAGAATTTGAAACGATTATTGAATTTCATTTTATGTTTGTGACTAATCTGTCATCATTCTGATTATTAAATGTTGTAAACTTCTAAAGGACTTTATGTTTTTTTCAATCCTAAAAAACATCATAGTAATTCCACAATCGTCAGAAGGGGTATGTATGAGGATGTGGAAAAATTGGATTCACTGACTAGAACTGCGAACTAATTTAAATTAATAGTGAGTCATTTATTGGTGAAATCTACAAATCTATTTGATCGATGAGAATTTAATTCAAGAATGTGAGGTGAGTCAGCTTTATGCTTATTTTGTTGATTTAAGAATGAAGATTGGAGAAGTTGACGAGTTAAGCAAAGCATTGAAAAATCTGAAGAAAGAGAAAATAAAAATTTACATAAGCTTATTTTGGATATAAATGACAGGTGAGACTGACCAAGAGCGCATGAGGAAAGGCTGAGTGCACTGACTTAAAAAGTATTGTATAAGTATATATGTGTAATATTTAAGTTTGGGTATTAAAATATTATATCTAGTAGAATGAGTCGAAATTTCCCATTATCGTAAGTAGTTATTTTCATGCAAATTATTAAACAAAGAAACAGAAGATAATTCAGTTTACTACTTTTTAGAATTTTCTCGGACCTGTTAGTACTGTTTATCTCTCTCTCTCTCTTATATATATATATATATATATATATATATATATATATATATATATATATATATATGTGTGTGTGTGTGTGTGTGTGTGTGTGTTGTATACGCTCAGGCGACACCAGCGCCACTCTCTATACCCCGGATATTAGCGGGAGAAGGAGCGAACTTCCCTTTTGTCCCCAGCAGCGTTAAATCTCCTTAAACAAATACCTCTCTTTTTATTCGACACACCCTTAGACACCACCACCTCTGTTACATGGGGGTTCGGCCTCTCAACCGTAATGGTTTTTGAAAACGTATTAAGATCAAAAGTCGTCCAAAACAAACGGCGCACTTCGAAATCGCCCAACACATTGGCGAATGCTTAATAAACGAATTCCTTCGACGCCTACTAAGAGCCAATCCTCCACTCCGAGACCCATACTACCGTCTCCTTTGCCGAGCAAAGACTAAGCTGCAGACTCAACCAAACAGTCTCTTCGGCATCGTCCAAAAGTGTTCCCGTAAAACTAAAAAGGCCAATTTTCTCGCCTATTCATCGCATGGAATGTAAACTCCACCTGCTTCGTATCTACAATTATCGTCGTGAAAAGTGAACAATGGTGAACTCATCGTAAACGGATAGCTTTTTAAACGCAAAGCCTGTCTGCAATCTACATATACTCAGATATCTTCAAATCTGGTAGGATCAAACCTTTTTTTACTCAGCATGTATCGTAATACTAAGAAAGAAGATCTTGTAACTGCCACGAACGAACTAGGTGTTATTGTCCCAGAAAATGCAACACTTGTACGTTTAAAAGCACTATTCGAACAAACTGACACTTTTAAAAATGAGCCTGAAGTCGTTAAGGATACGATAATATTTAGTTAATATCAAGTTCTGTTTTTGTTCTTAAAAGGAAATGCAAGAATATCTTCACTTGTAAAGAAAGCCACTTCAGCAGTGATCATATTTTGCAATGTTTGGCCCTCGATAGCTCCTTATTAGAAAACTTATCTCATTAAAATAATACACACTAAGTGGACTGTATAAAATTTCTCATACTTTATTTCAACCGTATACTCTGCGCGCTCAGTCGCGTCTGCTCTCTCTTTTTCATTCCAAGGCGCCAGCAGCGCCGTTTCACAAAAGCGGTCAGGGGGCACAACATACTGCCCTCCTAGACAAATTTGAAAATTTTTCAACATAATACAAAGTATACATTATTAATTCACAATAGATAAAATATTCAAACTATTAAATACAATAATAATGAATAGTAACACATATACATATATAAAATTCAAATTGAAAATCAATCATAAAAAGGTAATTTAATAATCTTGTTTACTGGACGTTGATATATACCTTTGTTTGATTTCAATGTTACAACTCTTATTATATTATCCTCTCCTACGTGGACCTTAATTATTTTTGCTAGGTTCTAATTAAGAGTTTTAAAGTTATCCTCATTTTTTACCAGTACAATTTCATTTACTTTAAACTTTTCCTCACCTTTGTGCCATTTGACACGTGATTGTAAACGATTTAAATACTCTGATGACCATTTTCTCCAAAATATTTGAGTAAGCCTTTGTACCAATTGCCATCTATTTAATTTATTCATTGGTACCTCAGTTAAATCTGGATCTGGTAATGCTGTTAACGACGATCCAACTAAAAAATGGGCTGGGGTGAGAATAAAATCATCATTAGGATCACTAGAAATACTACTAAGAGGTCTAGAATTTAATATTGCCTCTACTTGGGTAACAAGGGTGCTCAATTCTTCATAAGTAAGAACGGCATTTCCTACAACTCTTTTTAGGTGCGATTTTAATGATTTAATGCCTGCTTCCCACAAACCTCCGAAATGAGGGGTAGCAGGTGGATTAAAATGACAAATGATGCCTTCTAAAGCACTGAATGTTTCAATTTTTCCTGTATTTTCCTTATAGAACAAATCTTTCAATATTTTCTTTAACTCATTATTTGCTCCAACGAAATTTCTACCATTATCATTATAGATTTCCCTGGGTTTTCCTCTACGGGAAATAAATCGTTTTGAAGCACCCATAAAACCATCTGAGCTACAACTATTTACAATTTCAAGGTGAACTGCTTTAACAATAAAACATATAAATATACATACATAACATTTATACAATTTTTTAAATCGACCAGAAAACAACTTAATACTAAATGATCCACAAAAATCAATATCGACTTTAGAAAATACTCTAGAAATATTAATTCTGGCCCTTTGCAAATCTGCCATCACTTGGGTTTTAGCCTTAGCACTTATCTTAAGGCCTTTTAAACATTTATTCAATAATCTTTTGACTGTGGATCTACCATTTGTGACCCAGAATTGTGCACGTAAGTTAGCCAGTGTGGCCTCAACACCTGTATGGAGATAAAACACATGATAATGATCCATAATCAAATAACAAATATTGCAGTTATTAGGGATTAACATAGGATGTTTATGATTTAAAGGTAGTTCAGAATGTTGCAGTTTTCCGCCAACATTGAGTACATTCGTCTCGTCCAGAAATGGAGATAAATTTAATAATTTACTGGAATTGGATAATTTTTCCTCTTTCATAATACACTGAATATCCTTTGAAAAATACACAAATTGCACATTCTCACTAAACAAATTAAAGCTGCAGATAATTCAAGTACAGTTAAGTTGCCAGTAGTTCTCTGTAAGGGATTTCTTGCATTTTCCTTAAATCACATGCACCGTGCAATTATTCTTTGCAGTTTCGTAAATGAAGAACACTTATTAATAATGGGAAGAATCTCACTGCTGTGCACTAAAAGACAAACTGGTTCTCCTTGATGATCCTTTAGCTCTCTTTGGTATAACTCACTATTATGAAGATCGTAGCTAACACCAGGGAAGTTCAGAAGGTACTCCTGAAGAAAGGATGGACCGAACCACCACAAGTCACTTAATTGAATTTTCTCTGGAACAAGTCCTCTCGAAATGATGTCTGCGGGGTTTAAATCCGAAGGAACATGATGCTACTGGTTTATTTTGGTAAACTCTTGAATAATCACTACTCGATTCGCCACAAAAGTCTTTAATTCCCTAGGTTCTTTTTTCATCCACGAAAGAACTATTGTAGAGTCAGACCAATAGAAGACTGATGTAATATCCATTTTTAATGCATTCTGTACTTTACGCATTAATTTTGTCAATAAAACAGCACTACATAACTCCAATCGAGGTATTGTTACCTGCTTAATTGGAGCTACACGGGACTTGCTCGCTACTAGTTTTACTTTAACTTCAACCGAATTGACCGTTCTGGCGTATATTGCAGCCCCATACGCCTTTTCGGACGAGTCACAGAAGCCATGGAGTTCAATCACTTTAGCGTTTTGAATCACAATGCATCTTTCAATATTCATATCGTTCAACATCATTAAAGATTTCACAAATTCTTTCCATTCACAAGCTTCTTTCGTAGGAAGCGCCTCACTCCAATCAATTTTCAGCAACCACAATTGTTGCATGAAAATTTTGGCCTTCGTGATCACTGGACCAAGCAATCCAAGTGGATCAAAAAGTCACAGAAATTCTCTCCCACGGGCCGCAATACAATTAGCGATTGTGAAGATGGACCGTCTGGTTCAGAGTGCGGAAAGAAGTATTTTTCATTCCGTACTTCTTGCTGCGAGAATGGATTTATAACAATGATATTAGGAAAAGAGATTTTATTTTGTAATTTATAGTACAGATAGAAACTTGAGTATATTAAGAATTTTTACCGTTTATTTCACAGCGAAGCACTTTTTTTTTTATATAGCAATACATGAATTAGCCAATATTTAGTTAATTTCAAGTTCTGTTTTTGTTCTTAAAAGGAAATGCAAGAATATCTTCAGCTGTAAAGAAAGCCACATGCACCAGAGATCATAATCTTCAAGAAAAGCAAACCAATCTTTCAATATTAGTCGTCTCATATAAAATGAATAATGCTTTCGACTGATTGGACATTATTTGTGCTCCTTGTGAAGTTTATTTTACGTGACAAAGTTTTGAAATCAGAATCTAATTATTGTAATTTCAAGCTCGATATAATCAAACAGTTTCAAAACATTTTTTTCCCGAATTGCTTAAAAAAATACTATACGATGTTAATTTATACGAAAAATATCTTTCTCAGTTTCAACAATTCCTAAAGTCATCTGCATGCAATTGTAGTTTTTAAGTTGAAAACCTTTTACAGTTGAAAAACGAAACACTAAAGAAATTTTCTAATAGGTAATATTAAAAGAATAATCGTAAGAAATATTTTGATGCCCTTCAAAGAAAAGGATTCGTACATTTATATTTAAAATATCTAATTCATTCTTTTACACAATACATGCATTTAGTATAAATTAATATTTTCAATTTACTTTTAAAAAAATACCGATTTTAGAGTAATGAAGAAGGCGAAACGAGAGACGAGGTATAAAAACACGTATCGATATATTCCTTCTTTTAATAAAAGAAGTATTACTAGTTGTGTTAAAAAAAGGCTTTATTTATTCAAAATTCATCGCCGCACCGACTGTTCATTCATGATTCCAGTAGACTGATTTAATGCGGCTCGAGTATGCATCATTGCTTTTGGAGAGGACTGGATGAAACTGTTACGCTACAGGGTATGCCCTGCAATGATCATGTCATGATTACATATAAACAACATTTATAATATGTTTAAACGCAAGGTAATAAAAGAAAACAACTTTTGTTACATTATACAGAATTGGCATAGATACATAGATACACATACTAATTATAATCAGGCATGCAAAATGAAAAAAATAAATTCGAATTTGAAAATAATGCATGCAAAATTTAAAATAGAAACAAAATAATTCAATGTAACATATACAACGTAATAGAAAATAATATAGATTCCAATGCAACATTTCCGTAAGATAATATAAGATAGCAAATTGCATCTAAACAAAGTAGTCAGTGACTAAATGCTTACGGAATCTGACCTTACGGCCGTATCTAGTGGTGTTCTGTTACACAGGATTTGATTTAGCAGATGGTGACTGCTCATTACTTCGCTGATATTCAGAATTATTGGTATTAGTATAAGGTGACCAGATTTTCACATTCGAAAAGCGGGACAGCACTGATGGAGGGGGCGGGTCTTGATTAAAAATTCCGTACCTAAAATATACCTACTTTTGGTACCTAAATAAATTACGTACATAAATCACCTAAATAACTTATTTGTTAACATCACTTGTTCAACTATATCTAGCTTGCAGTACAATGTGTATCGTATGAGAGACAGTTACAAAACTCAATATGCGAAGGCGTTACTTCGTCCACGAATAACAAACTCCTTACAACCCTCACTCTTCTCCTCTCTAAAATTCACCTCCATTTCCAAATTTTGTATGAGATGTAATTCCTTTATAACATTGTTCCAAATGATGCTAGATCGCTAGCAAAACATTTCGTCATAAGATTAAAATCTGTGAATGTGTGCCAAGTGTTCTCTCTTCATTTTACAGCTACAAAATATTTTCGTCACTACCAATGCCGAAAAAAGCCACTGTTCATTAAATCCAAACATTTGGGTTCGTATTCTAGTAACTTATTTAGGCGAACTTTGATAATCAGTTATCAACAAATATTATTATTAAAGTTTCACATTATAATATGTACAAAAATAATATAAAATTCATATCATAGTGAAATAGCAACATGGAAGCCGAAAACCGTATATTCCCGTTCTCCCGCCGTTCCCGAGCTTGTCGAACATTCTTTCTAAAATTCGGGATATTCTGAAGACCTCTCGGGATAAATTGCTCAAAAGCGGGACGTCTGGTCACCTTATATTTGTACCCTTTGCGAGAAGATGCGCAGATTTAACTTGATCCATGGTTGGGGGTTTAGTCAATACGATCACTTGCGACTACATTGTAGGGTACTCATAAGGTGGTAAAATAAGTATGTTGTGGAAAGATGGCTTGAATGTCCTTCTTCAGCGTAAGCCAATAAGAAGAAAGGGTAGAATTTTGTCCCATTTAATTTGGTTGTATGCCTTTATAGAACTTTTGAGATGACGTTGAAAGCTTTCAATAATTCCGTTCGCCGAGGATGATATGCTTCGCCGTTAATCTTATTGCAGCTTAACATACGGGTTAGCTCTCGGAATAAATTTAATT
>BMAW01024868.1:0-14988 GCA_019974015.1 Nephila pilipes
TTTTCCCTTTGCATTTCGTGTATTACTTATCATTCTTCATCGTATATTTATGAAAATATAGCATTTTAAATCGGTTCATTCATTTTGAATAATCTTGTATACGATTAATGGGGTTTTTCATTTCATCTGAGCAAAAGCCGCGAAAGGGATCGTGCAACAAATGGATATATATTCTTAATCTTAAATAAAGTTTTAATTTGATATGTGGACGCTAGATTCATTGGAAAGCTTTAAGAAGGAAATCAAATGTGTCACACATATTGAATGTAATTGTGTTCAATTGTAAAATCACGCGATGAAGTATCGGATGACTTGATCGGTCGGGTGACTTTGAATAAAGATAGCATGAAGATTTCATCACAAACTCTGGGTAAGTTCAACGAAAAAATCGAACGAGAATGAATGGAAACTTTGTAAAGCAATCAAGTATTTGATATAATGATTACTAAGAAACGATAATTACCAATTAGACATTTCTGATTAGATTTCACGTGAAGAAGCTACCAAAATAATGACTAACATGCCCACGTGCAATGCGATGCACGGTGCCTTCAACTTCCTTTGAGACTGTAGATAAAATTAAATTGAAACTTAGACGACAAGTTAATACCTATTTTACAAATTTAAGAGGAAACTTTTATTCAAAAAAATCGTGTGTTTCTTTTTGCATGTATACAAGGTCGGAAAAAGTCCTTTGAACAGTTGAATTAACTGATAAAACTTCAAATAAAGAAATCATTCAGAAGTTTTCTGGACGTAATGCATGTATAAAGATCACCAATTTATTTATCAATATATGCATCAGTTGCTCCTTGAAAATGATGGATAGTTTTCTCAATAAATTGCGCCAGTAAAGCATTTCATCATCATGTTTCTGATGATTGGAAAAAACACTGCGACTTAAGATATTTTTCTCAATGTTAAAACACATTTTCAATTCTTTTAATGGACTAAAATCAATTTTTTACCACCGAATCAAGTGAGTGATGGCGGAGTTTAATGTCACAAGAGCCAGATTTGGCCATGTTGCGCCAAATAAGGTGTCTTGGCAATGTATTTTATTTCAAGATCCAATAGCCTTGGACTATTCTTTCTTGGTATCAGTGTTGCATAAGATAAGGTATAATTGCAATCTAGACCTTTGAAAAAAGAGGAACGTTAAAAATGTGTGACGATGAGAGTCGCGAGGGAAAATAGAGAAGGATCGCTGGGGTGTCTCGAGGGTGCGTCACCCGTGCTTACCAAAGATAATAAACCCCATGGGAAAGAAAAAGATCACTAAGGTGCCTCAGGGGGTGCATGATTCCAGTACCTACCTAAAGAAAGTAAGCCCCTGAGAGAAACTTCGAATCAAAGAAAAGATGCCAGAACACAAAAAGTGTTAAGCTAGAAATACATATTAAGTATGCTTATTTCAATGTTCTTAATTAATTGAAGAAAAATAATAATACTCGTAACATAAACTTTTTTCAAAAAGATTCCTATTTGTATTTTAAAAAAAAAAAAGAAGAAGAGAGAAGGCATATTACTTAAGACGTGTAAGAAATTATTTGATGAAATTTTCGACTTTTGCAGTTAATTTTTGCCTCATAAAGAGCAAAACAATATTTATATATAAATAGATCTTTAGATCTCCAGATACTTTTCAAGATGAAGGGGAGAAAAATTCTATAGCCACCATGCCTTTGATGAAAACTCTTCGAGTCGGCCTTTGTGGAAAATTCAATTTCAGCCATAAGAAAAATTGTAATGGCTTCAGTTTTTGAGAAATACGATTTTAAAATTCAGTACTGTCTACACAGTAAACAAATTCTCATTCATATGTTAAACTTGAATACAAATATCAGAAATCAAGTTTGCAATTGGATAGGAAGCCTCCATATAGTTTGATGATTTCTTATATCTCCTTCGAAATTTAGAAACGACAAATTATTCTTCTGTATTTAATTACAAGTTTTCTCGCGATAAAGATTACTGTTGCATGGTATTCAAGCATTTTAAATGCATTGTTAAGCAAACAATGTATCTACTTTTTTGGTACAGCCTGTCTCGGATGATTTCTGTTAATATAAGAGTATAATCTTTTAAATTTTGAAATGATGGTTCTGCATCTTATTTATGCTTTTTCTAATAATATTGTAAGAATTAGATGTCTAGACACTTTAAAAGTTATACATGAGGTTAATCAGGAAGGCTCATTTGTTTTATATTGCAGAGGACTAACTTTTGAAAAAACATGAATTATACATAGGAAAAGAAGTCAAAGAATAAACATTCAAAATGTGTAGAATAAAAGCACAAAAGTCAAAACAGTAATATTAACAAAAATTTGCTCTATAGTTTTGTTCTGATGAAGTGGATAATACAAACTAATTGATATAAATTAAATAACTCAGTACAATAAAGCTGTACTGAGTTATCTTAAATATCCGTTCTTTATTATTAATTTGTTTCATTGGCTGTTTTATAATTACCAACAATAATTAATGCATAATAATAATAATAAATAGGTAATTATAAAGGAGCTAGATACTAATTTGGTGAAAAAAAATGGAGTTGTCGTCACTGATCTTAATATATGTAAATAGATATCGAATAGAGAGGGTTTTCAATATTTTTAAAACGTCAAGTTAAAAAAAAAAAACAAATTCAAGTAATATACTGACGAAGAGGCTCTACAGGGAAAAAAAATCGACTTCCCTTCGGATTTATTTATATTTTTTACGTCTTATTATCCTCTTTTCTACAGGTTTTACTTTATGTATAAACGAATGTGTATTTTAGAGGCACAAAAAACCATTTTTACAATAGTTCTGAATATTCGTGGGCAGCTTATTTCCCAGTTATGATCTCAGTTCTAAGGAGAATACGCGTGGGTCGAATCTAGTAGATTAAATAACGACATTGACAAGGAAATGACGACAATAATTTCTCTTGTCACAAAAATGACATTTGCCGAAAACCGCATTAATAAAAAAATACATTGCTTCTTCTTTTTTTTTTTTTCAAAAACCTTAAAAAAAAGAAAAATGTTTCTTATGTAAATAACATCGCATATATATAAATGAATCTTATTTTGACCGGAGCTCTTCTTTTTGAATAACACGAGGAAAAGATTTTAAGAGAAAATAAAACACCAGTTTAGTTTAGTTTTTTATTAACGTCGCACTAGAAGCAACACGAGGGCTATTGGCGACGGACCTCGTAATTTTGAACCACGGTCAAGTGACGAGGACGACACCTGAGCTGGCACCCCCCTCTCCTAACATCCACACCACGCCAACGGGAGGACTTTGGGCCCCGAACAGATTTAACGTGCATCAGCCCCGGCTACACGGCGGGTCTTTGGTGGCCAAGGATCGAACCCACGACTGAACGAAAACCGCCAGCCGCTATCCACGACCTTGACCACTAGGCTACCGCGGCCCCCGTTTCAGAGATGAGACATAACGGTTGAAAAGTCCGTGTGTCATTGGTCGAATAATAGTCTTTTTAGACTTATAATTTTCAGATGGAATTCCTTTAAAATAAGTTAATATATTAAATTTTATGTAAGTGTATGCACATTTTTATATAAAATATACTCATAGTTTAATATTTCCTATGATTAGTTATTGGTGTAATATTATGTTGAGTACTAAAAAATTCCATTCTTATAATTTTTTTTTTTTTAGAGTGCTTGATGCAATGAACTTCCGCAAAAGCGTATTTTTACTATATGTTTCGGATAATACTTTCTAAAATTAGTTTTTCTCTAAATATCTGTATGTTTAGAAAAACATATATATTGAAATTTTCAGTCCATATGCAAAGCGTTATCGTTTTACATTTAAAACAATACTTATAATTTTTTTTCTGATAAAGGCTTTTTTGCTCCAATTTAAACAAATTTTCATATCTTTTCATCCTACTAAATTCTAGTTGAAGTGATAATTTTTTTTTTAAATTGAAAATGAGTTTTTCTTTTCTAAATAAGTTTCCTACGAAAAAAAATAATAATAAGAGAAATTAAATTTTTCCTAATATTTTTTTCAAAATTGTATGGAATATATGACACATTACTGAAAGTCTTAAGGTACATTTTTCTTACAGAACGGCTAATTATTCGCGAAAAACTGTCCTGGATAGCCTCACTCCTGATTCAGTCAATAACAATTCATTCTTTTGCCTTCACTAGGGTCCTGTCTACCTAAATAGAGCCTAACCATCACATTAAAATGAAAGCAGCCAAGCAGATCACCAAATGCTCGGTAGCGAGAGGGCGTGTCGAGTGGATCACTCCGCCTGTCAAAACACGATGTTCCATTCAACAAGCATCATTCACTGTTCTATGCTGGACCAATGAATGCCATTTAGAATTGTGTGTGTTCTGTCACTTTGTCTTGTTGACTTAGAATTTTCTGTGGGTTAATACCAATGTATTATTTGACAGTGAAAGAGTGATAATTGGGCATCACGATTGTTGAACATTTGTTGAAGGTGCCTCAAATTTTGTTCGACATTATATTCGCGCAATTGAAATTAATTTAGTTTCATATTAACGTTGTAATAAATGTTATTTATTACGATAAGTTTTAATTTTTTTTTATCCATGTTAAATGAAACTATTTTACGGTAATATTTTTTCCTTGAATCCTGTGGCCGCGGTAATCCATTAGTCATGGTCGTGAACTCGCAGCTGCTCGCAGCTCGAGTCATGGGTTCGAGCCTTGATGCCACTGAAGACCCGCCACGTAGCTAGGACTGAGGCACGTTAAATCTGTCGAAGCCTATATATATATATATATATATAAAGTCCTCCCGTTGATGTGGAAATTAGGAAAGGGGTTTCGAGCTCATGTGGAGTCCTCGTCATTTGAAAGAGGCTCAAAATTACAAGGTCAGTCACGAATAGTAATCTGCTTCTAGTGCGACGTAAATAAAACCAACCAACTAACCAATCAATCAATCAACCTTTAATCCTGCGTATAACAATTTTTTTACGCACAGTTTTTATTTACTTAACTTCTTTATACCCGTCTTATTATATATACTCAGTGTGGCTGCGCCGCCGAGTGGTTCATGGTCGCGAGCTCATGTTCTGCATTGTTTCCGTCGAGGCGTGCTTTCGAGTTCTGGTGCTGCTATTGTAAATACCCACCATGTAACGGGGCTGATGCACGTTGCAACTGTCGAGGCTCCTAGCCCTCCCTTTGGAGGAAGTGAAAGTTTGGAGGGAGAGGTGCAAAATTGAAACTGCATTGAAGGAAATGCCTGTATATATCACAAGTTCCACTTCATATCCTGCTCTTAAGCTTAGATTAGAGCTCTTATTGCTGCCATAGGTGGAAGCTTGGGCATTGATAAGAGAGATATTGCAGAGTACATAACGTCAATACTGCACCCAGTGTAACCTATAACATCTCTCTGCAAATTTAATTATATCTTTCTCACATGATCTATACAATAAATAAGATTCTGCTACTTGTTTTATTTCCTGGTGTAGCATTTTTAGTGGAGAGCAATGCATTGAAATCAGGTATTTTAAATTTTTTACCTTAAAAATGGTTTTGTAAAGCTGCACCTGACGTTAAAAATATAAGCATGACATTCTGAAGTAATAAGGCTTTAAAGTCAAAAATATTCTCGATTGTGTATGTTATGTGTTTTCAATGCTTACACAAGATTGGTTGTCAAGAACCTCTGTGAGAATTTATAATCGTCCTTTATAACTTTAAACTTTTCTTAATTTTTTTATTTACATTTCTCTGATTGTTTCTCCTTTCGGCTCTCATCTTGAACTTTTCCCAATTATTTTAATTACAGCGCTATGATTGATTAAAAAGATTCCGTAAAAGCCGTAAAAGTAAGGATAACCTGAGCATATAATTAAAAATTAGACGAATGGTTGCAGAAGGAAGCTTAGAATTAATAAACAGTACTTGTGAATGGAATATTCTGTTTATTTAAAATATTACAAGCAATTTATTTCTTCTTTCCTGTTTAATATTTAGAGAATATTCGTACAGTTGTCTTGCTGTTTAACGTCATCCTGTTCATAAAATATCTTAATTTAACAAATGAGTTTGCTATTCGGTCAAAATACTTGAAGAAGCAATAATTGTGTCAATAACGATTTTTACCTTTAGCTTGGAATTTATAACACTTTTGGCGCGTATTTCTCTTCAAGTAACCTATTAACACTTTCATATGACGTTATTTGATTTGATGATCTCCTCTTGTGAGTGAAATGTTACTTTTATAAATTAGAACGGATATAGTGATCAGATAGCATTTATAAGCTGCGAAAAGTTAACGGTTGTAATGTAGAGAGAGAGAAACAAATCGGAATATTTGAAATACGAGATTAGTTCTCTGCGTGAGCTAAGATTAATGTTGGATTAGCCCCGGATTAAACCAGGGTGCCATCAGGACGCATTGGTTTCGATTCTTTCTCTAATTTATACCATCGCTAGTAAATAGAGTTCACATAAGCAAAAGTTAGTATTGAAAATCAAACTAAAATTTATTCTTCTTTTAAGGATATTCAAAATTTAAGACTCGTATTACATGAGTGGAGCGAATTCTTCACGAGTCCTTTATCACAGGTAATTAGTAATCAGAAAATGAATGCTTATCTAATTTGTTTTAAAGACGGGTCCGAGTTCGGGATTAATCCAACATTAATCTCATCGTACGTGCAGAACTAATATCGTAGTTCAATACTTTCCGATCTCTTTCACAAGAAGAGATTTTCGAATCAAATCATGTCATATGAAAGCTTAAAGCGAGATACTCGTGATAAACATTATAAATTTTGTTGTTAATCTAATAGGTTGAGTGACGCCTTCATTAATTGATAATAATTCGAAATGAAAAGAGCTATCGCCTGTCACTTAACTTCTGCAGATTTAAGGTATCCGCCTACCTACGAAAAGGATTTTTTTAAATAATTGAAAAAATAACTTTTTATATGCATTATACTATAAGATATGGCTAAAAACAAAATACAAAGTAAAATTTGCATAAATTAATAATTATTTTAATATTTCAGCTCAAAAAATACATAAAAATATCAGTAAAATGGCACTTGTGCAAAACACCAAAACT
This sequence comes from Nephila pilipes, assembly GCA_019974015.1. Lineage (NCBI taxonomy): Eukaryota > Metazoa > Arthropoda > Arachnida > Araneae > Nephilidae > Nephila > Nephila pilipes. Next base: position 7,090 of record BMAW01024868.1, read on the forward strand.
GAAATTTAAACAGAGATATTTCAATTCTGAAAATTTTATTACGGTGAATTGAATCTAATTTAGGATTTGTACCTCTCTCATAATTATATCCCTGACAATTAAATATTTATAGGAAGTCGTACTTTAACATAAAGAAAAACCGTACAAATTTGTGATAAGTTATGACTTTTATCATCAATAAAATACGAAGTAATCGCATTATAACAATAGGAGAGGTTCAACTCCCGAATATACTTTCATAGAGTATTCCATGAAAGTTTCATAACATTATATGCATTACTTTTTTCAATACGATGTTTTGCGCTGAAGCAACATACGAAAATCTTGATTTTGATAAAAAGCTGAAAATACATTTCAACCCAGAAACTTACCTAATTAAATAAACATTTAACATTAAAAGGCCCCTGATTTGTAAAGTTCATTCTCTGTATTACTTAAATAAGTTATCTTTTTCTTCCTGATGACCTTTAAAACTTTCCTACGCTTGCATGTAACAGGTGTTGTACAACGCTTCAAATCCCTGATTCGATTGTAATCCAAATTTTCATATCCCTTTACAATGAAGTAGCTGGGATTTTCAATGTTCAGCTTATTTAAGATTTTTAAGCAGCCTTGATGTCCTTTGTTAAATTATATAATTGCATCATATGCACCCGATTTCACAGTTTTCAAACAAACAAAAACTTCCTTTAGTATTATTTATCGTATTACACCATTAAATGATTCATTTGCATTTTGGGGCTTAGGAAATTCATTTTGCATGTTGGAAGATATTTTGATGGCAATATTACGTAAAATATCAATGAAAAACAAACATTAAAGTTCCATTTCCGGTAGCAGAATGCTACTTCTAGTTCTAAAATTTGACACAGACTATTATTAAAATGCCTATAACTCAAGTTCTATGTAAGATAGAAACAAAATTGAAACTGTTCTAGAAAGCTAAGAAATCCGGCTTTAATAATAGACCGTAAATAAAGAAAATCGACTTTTTGAACGACAATCGCGTTTTAAAGGTAGGTGGATGAATACCTTAATAAAATGTTAATATTAAGTAAATTAATGTAGTCTGAAATGGGGTTTTAGTTTTGTATTCCCATCGTTCTTTTTTTGGGTATGTATTTAGTAATTTTGAGTTTAGGCCAAAAGACGAGTATGATTCTTAATCTGGTAATGCTCTCTTCTTGTTTAAACACCACACCGAGGCGGGAGTTTAAGGTCGAATTCCAATTTCAGTGTCTTTTTATTCAGCACGACGTGTGATCTATGGATTTAGGATTTGAACACAAGAATTCACGTAACATCGTTGGATTCGAAGCTCACACGGCTACCACAGTCACGTGCATCAATAATTTTCTCTCTTGTTGAAATGTATATGAAAGCTATTTTTAATGAATCTGCTCTCCATCAACCATTTTCTAAATAGAGGTACTCGTGTTCGTAAATTGTTTACACGAATTGATAAGCTGATAAAATGCTATAACCGTAATCGTACAACTGTCTCAATTACATATATTGCAAGAATTTTTATCAAAATGAGTTGAAATGATTTAGTTTATGCACGAATCTCATGTATTCTGAATAATTTCCTAATCATATTCGAAGCTTATAATTTTGCATATTTATGCAGGAAGCAAATAAAAAGATATTCTTTTAAACGTTTCTTACAACGACGGTCTTTGTTATACATTTCAAGAATGACTTGTAGAAATGTTATTAAAGTCAAAATATTACGTTTAATTTATCAATTCCTACGAAGAAAACTTGGCGAACACGAGAGTCACCATCTAAAAAACAACCAGCGAAAGAAAGCAGATTAATTAAAATAGTTTGGGTAATGGGAGTTTTGAGAGCAATTCATTATTTTTATTCAGAGCTATTCAAATATTTAGAAAAGTGAAAAAAAAATTGTAATCAGTTTTTTTATTGGCCAATTCCCTTTATGGGATACATATGTTTGATTAAAAATATTTATTTACTACGGATAAAAAAAATTATGCTAATGCTTTTGTTACAGCGGTATGTAATTTTGCCTAGGGATCAGATCTTTTATGCATTAGTCAAAAGTACTGACACAAATAAGTTTGTTTAATTTATAAGTAAAGATTCTTCCCTTTTTGTTAGGATTAAGTCCCATGAAACATTATAAGATAAACATATTTACGCAATTAAAACTGAGACTGCATGTTTAAACACTCTTAAATGATGCGAGACATTCATAAATATGAATTTATTGCGATATTTCTTTTACCATCTGTTGTCAAGTTTATTGAAGTTTATTGAAAAGGCATGTTCATCGGGCTTTTTTAAATAATATATCATTTTTTTCCAATGACAATGGATTTACAAAATACTTTTAAATTTATGAAAATTAAACATTAATGGACTGGCTCTACTGAATTTGAAACATTTGGATTTGTTTTTGTTGTTATGTGGGGTTCGCATTTATTTTTGGTGCTCCGTTTAGTGATTTTTTTCAATTGATTCTACTTCATACAATGAGCTTATATTAATTTCCCGAAGTTGCTTATGAAAATATGGTAAGAATTGTAGTAAATTGCATTTTCTAGCTCTAACGCGAAAAGTGACATAGTGGCTCTTAACGATCGCTGTTAATCAGTTCTATCAAGCCTCGACGGACCCTAGGGACCACTTTGAATTTAAAGAACAGGGTTAGTAAAATGAATCTTCTGATTTCAAAATGCTTTATTTTTATAAATAAATAACACAGAATGATAAGTAATACATGAATGCAAAGGGAAAATATGGCAGTTTATTTTTACAAGTGTTCGATATCACTTCCTTTAGTTCCATGTATGATGTCAATTCGAAATGTAATTGCCTGGTAAACACATTATAAAGTGTTAGTGGTAATTGATTGAACAGCTGCAGAAATCCGTTTGTACACATAAATTTATGGGCAATAGTTATACATACACTTTATCTTTTACAAACCCCCAAAGGAAGAAATCGCAAGGGGCCATATCAGATGACTTTGGTGGCCAGATGTAATCAAGTAATCGGGCTCACTGCGACCAATCTAACTGCGAGGGAGCTTCGTAAAAACTACTAAGAGACCCTTTGTGCAATAGCTTCATGAAGAATACACGAAGGCCTACTATTTTTCATTACATAAAACTTCTACATTTTCCTTTGTTTTCCTGTATTACTCATCATTCTTTATTCTTTATTTTAAAAAATAGGGAAATTTGTTATCGGATGATTCATTTTGAACAACCCTGTATTTTTCTTGCTCAATTCTCAAGAAGAGAATCTTAAGACCTGTTTAATAGTGTGTCTGGACATCTATGGCGAGCAGGAACAGTTCGATGAGGTGAACATACAAAGTGGTTTGATCAGTCATAATCTGTCAAGAAAAAAAAGTTGTCGCCTTCAAGAAAAAATATTAGAAAATTCTACAGGAGACCCTTCGACTAACGGTACCGCTATTTGCTTGGTGACACGCGTGTTATCTACGACAAATGTTGATGATCATCTACTGGATCGTATAATTCAATATTATAGTCTTCCTCAAAAACTTTATTCATCTCATTTTCTGGATTACCATAATTTTGATGGTGAATTTTGTGATCTACTAAATAAACTGTCGGTAAATGATGTTCTTACACTATTCAACATATTTTCATTTATTTCTTTACAATTTATTTCTTATTGGGTTACTTAATTGCTTAAGGCCTGGAGATCCCCGCTTTGACAAATTATTTAAGAATTTTTTGCCAGACGCTATATTAGAAGATATATTCTCAATATCATTGACAGAAGTATTGAAAGTGTTGTTATTTCTGTTGACTCTGAAAACGTCGGATGTACTCTCTCACTCTCTCCATAAAACAAAGTGAAAAATCATAAAGTTTATCTTCCGGCTGAAGAACCATTTTTCTTTAAAATACCATTGCGGGTAACGCGTTAATTTGTAATGCTACTTTTAGATATCATCGTAAGAAGATCTATTATACTCTTAAACTTCTTACCGAATCTGACGTGGATCAAATTAGTTATGTTGAGTTTGGATCAAGGAGTAATTGTTAACTTGTGAATTAATTCAGTTGCAATTTGGATTTGCTTCATATTTCTTATAGGCTGGTTATTTTTGGTGCAATAACCTGGTTGACAGTGTAACGGACGTGTTACTGAAGATTATTAGTTTTAAGTCCTAATCTTCAGATACACGGTGATTTTCTGTTCTTCCGAAAATCACCGTGTATCGTGGCTGATGTACTTACATCTGTTGTGTATCTGCAGAAAAAAGGAGTGTGGCTAGTTAGTTATTAGTCCTTACCACGTGATCGTGGTTCCAACAGCACTAGTGAAACCTTCCATATAACGTAAATAAATAAAGAAAATTAACAGAAGTTCTTTATATTCTACTCATGCGTAGGACATCTTTCTGGCTGGATTACTTAGATTACTTGTCTTCTATTTTACTGACATCTTACAAATTATTATTTTTTTTTTTTAATTTTTCTTATTATATAAATATTGCAACAAAGAATGACTCGTTGTTGTGTTGAGGAAATGTCATGAGTTAGAAGCTTGAACTTCTAAGAATTCATTGAAAAATGTGATAAAATTGAAATAAAATTTTTCAATAAGATCATTGAATAGAAGCCGAATAAATTTATATAGCTTGCTTCTATACATGTATCTTGTATCCTGTATCAAGTCATTACAGAATTTTATTACATTGGAGATGCTTCTGAAACTGTGTAGTCGAAAGCAGAATACAGGCATTCAACAGGGCAGTGTGGAAAAATGCTTCACATTAAATTTCCTAAGTAAATAAATTTAACTCCTAAAAATCTGTAGGGTAACTTTAGAATGATTCTATAGTAGAAATAATAAATGTCTGATCTCGAAATGAAATCAGCAGAATTGTTACACAGGTGTTTATTTTATTTAAATTATTTTAGAAACTTTGAATGATCCATGTGTATCAGATTCCCATTTCCTTTTACAACAATGTAAAGCAGCCGGAAAGATTTCGAAATGCCAGCGAAACAATTCATCCCGATCTGCCAAAAAAGCTTGATTAAAATCCTTGATACCGAAAGTGAAATCGCATTTCCGCTCTGTTGCATGCGCAACTTTGAAACAAGATATAAATACTCGCGAGAGAGACGACGCTTTATCGAGACCAGGTTGCTAATATATTTCTGCATCTTGACACATCCCCGGAACACCAAAAGCCAATCAGATTGTATTGTCGAGAAGGCATTAAGCACTCTTCAGATATTTGAATCCAAGCTTTCATTTTCAATTTAAGCGTAAAAATGAGGCTCGCTACAAATGTGCGTAATTGGCTTTGGAAGTTTATTTACGGAAAAGATTTCCTAGGCGAGAGGAGGGAAGTTTGGATAGATGATCTGTGTGGGGTAATGGCTATATAAAGACGTCATGGTTTTCTAATCTACGAGATTGCGTCGAGAGAGATCTTATCGGGAATTCATTAGCAGCAAAGGATCTCATTTACTCTTATAAGGAAATTCCGAGAAGTAAAATGAATAGTTTTCTTCTAAAATGGTGATTTTTCCTGACTCCGTTTCCTTCTCATTGCATTTCAGGATTTATTCGTTGATCAAGCCTATGAAATGGTACTGTGGTTGGGAAGATTTTAATATTTTCGTCGCAAGCTTTTGATTTATCAACAATAGATTAGAAATGTATATCTTTTGTCCGTAAAATTATTTAAATGAAACCTAACATTCTGCTGTTTAAGGTACACTAATGCTTTTCTATTAAGATGACATAGTATATTTTTACATATTACTCAGATCTGCATTGTTAAAATGAGAAGTATTTTTATTTAAATATGTAATGGCTAACACTTTAATGATCCTCTCTTAAAACTACGGGGATGGTTCAAAAAGTACTTGCATTTGAAGACAGATGGTATTATTAAAGTAAATTGTTGCTACCATTGAGTACTGTCATCTATTAAAAGGAGCCAAAACAAATTTGAAATTGATTGAAAAGTTTTGATTGGTAGTTATTTGCGGCCAAATTAAAATTTCACTGCTTCCGCGTCGAGTTGTCAACATCCTTTTGCGTCAAATTGTCACCCCCGAAAAGACCTGGAATCATCTTTATGTCTCGAAAATCAAGTAAAAATCAAAATGTTTGGTTACTTCAGGTGAATCTGCCTCAAAGAAGGCAAGGAGGATATCGACTGGAAAAGTTATGAATGAATTCTTGATGCACGAAAGGTGTCGTGATCACGAATACCAGTAAATGAAACTTAGACAACTGTCTAATGAGTCATGCTTACTAAAAAACAATCAATTTTCGATATTACTATCGAAATGGTTTGCTCTTAAAAGTCCCCTCTATTGAAATTTCTTTGGATTTATTGAACAACCCTCGTATATTTTTGCATATTTCTTATTTATATCTGTATTATTAAAATGTGTAGTATTTTTATTTAAATATATGAAAATGCTAATAATTTAATGATCTTCTTTTGAAAGTATAAGATTTTTCTGGATATGAATTGCTATAAAGAAAGAAAGATGTCTTTTTTTTTACTTAAATGCTTCGCTCGAAAATGAAAATACGGTAAAATTTCAACTGGAAAAGATATTTAAAGACAAACTTTTACCTTTAATTTTCTTTGATATTTGTTTTTTTAGGAGATACGGAAGATATATCATAAATATTTAGATCAATTCATCTGAATGAGCAAAAAATTGCAGAATAGTTTTTGAAAACAATAAAGGAATCTGAAAATTCTGGGTCTGTTTAAGCAGATATTTTTTTGCAGTTAAGTTTTCTCTGTATGAAAGAACAATTCCAAATATTCTTAAAAGAATCCCAAATTCTTTGTAATTTACTAATATTTCATTTCTTAGTGACTCCCAATTGCAGTACGAAGAATTATATATAAATGCATTTTAATTTTTTAAGATAATACAAAATGCAAAATGCTAAATAAAAATTATATTATGACGCTAATTATGAAAACGTTAAAAATAAAGGATACATATATAAGTATAGCACTTGATTTTGACATTATTAATACTTTAATAAAATTTAACAGTTAATATTTACATGGTCAATATGGAATTAAGGAAGAAGATTGATATGATTAAATTAATCATTTACTTATTTAATGAGAGAAAAAAATTATGTCATTTTATTCCTAATATTAATTATTCTTTCAGATTAAAATATTAAATTTCAGAAATGCTTTTCTAAACATCTGAATGGCCACTTTTCTGATTAAGAATTTTTTTTTCAGTTTTACAACATTGGTAATAAATTATGAAAGAAAACTGGAAGAAACCATGTATAGTTTTTTCCATACGTAGGGTACCATCTGTTCTCTTTGTTGTTATTCAAACAATTAATTTACTTTGTACAAACAATTAATAACTTGTAGCCCATTTCATGAGCTACTATATCGGAATACTTTTTTTTAGTTCATACTGTTGAAACTACAAGTCTTATGGCACGTTTTCTGAAGCTCATGATTAATTCTGTCATTCTTAAGCATAAGCATCCAAATAATAAAATTTTGGGTAGAAATAATTTTATTATAAATCTATAAGGCCATCACTCAAATTTCGAATTGATATTTAATCTAAAGATGATCTTTTTCAGATGACTAAAATAAATAGGTTCCAATTCTTATTGGATTACGCCTTGTTTCGGTTATGCAACTGAAAAAGATGTTCATAAAACATATTCAACTACGCATTTCTGCCCAAAGCCAAAATCAGCATTTTATATTACTTCATCTACAATTTTTGACTCGTTTGTTGTACTTAATAAGTTTCTATGATCTTTTTAATATTTAAGGGAATTCTGATTTGCTTTCATATATTGATTATTTTATACTTAAATTAAACTTAAGCTTAATTAAACTTAAATTAAACTTAAGCT
>BMAW01024868.1:14998-59272 GCA_019974015.1 Nephila pilipes
ACTTAAATTAAACTTAAGCTTAATTAAACTTAAATTAAACTTAAGCTTAATTAAACTTAAATTAAACTTAAGCTTAATTAAACTTAAATTATTAGCATTTGAACTTTAAAACATATTTTAATTCGTTGTGGCACAGTGAAGAAACTTAAATATTAGAATTCCTGAATTATTAATCTTGCACAAGAGAGGAAAGGGAGATACATCGGATTGGCGATGGACATGCGTCCACCTAGACAAACAATCAAGAACAAAGTGACTAAAAATATTCCATGTTTGGGAAGCTAAAGCAAGAATTATTCAAAGCAGTGATCCTAGATTCAAGGATCTTTAGATATTTTGCATCGAGAAGAATGGTCTAGTAGAGATTATCACTACTGCTTTGAAGAGTGATAATCACTGAATAAGCAAATTTAGAAATTGCATGATCGAATAAATTAAGAGATTAAATTATTTATCATATATATATATATATATATATATATATATATGAGTTGAAATTTAGTACAAAATAAACAATAATACCTTAAAATTAGAAATAATTAATTTACGAAATAAATCTCAAGAATTACTATTTAATATAGTAAGGAAGAAATAATTATTATAATATTAAGTAAAAATATATATACCAAGCTATATAAATACACAAGTAAACAATTGCAAGCAAAAAATAGAAAAACTAAAAATAAAAATTCAAATATTAAAGAAAAACAATACATATTACACATACAGTTCACAAGCAAATATTAAACATTGGTTTCTTACTTTATTCTGCAGTAATTTATATGTATTTTTTGATTTAATACGGTTAAAGTAATAATGGACTTCGAGTTAAGTTCGAGGCCTTCGAATAACTAAAATTGAAAGTTCGAGACACTAACCCTTCGTCGATGCATCTGCAATTACTATTCTGTATCTGAATTCAACGCAGGATGCAAAGCGATGTTTTGATCGACAATTTCTACTTACTATCTTTATCACGCAATAAACTATTAATATCGGTATTAAATTCTTCGCCACTTAAAAAGTGGCCGCTGTAACCTAGTGGTCATAGTAGCGGATTTTTAAATGATAGAGAGTACCGCGTTTGATGACGTTTTCATTACAGACATTAGATTGGTTTTAAACTCATTTAATGTCAATCCCTTACGATTTGCAGCAATCACCACAGAAAAGAATGCTTCTCTTAAGGACACTGCTAACAATGATATCAATATCATCAATGTAAGCCAGAAGCTAAACTGATTTGTCGAAGATGTTTCCGCGAGTGTCGAAATTTAAATCACGACTAATTTTATCTGCTGTAATTTCTACGAGCACACGCGCATGCCTCATTTAATGTTTGGAATAAAATTTATCTTTCTCATTCAAGGCCTTAGACTAACTAAAAATGAGAGTTCGAGTCACCAATCCAAGATGCATCTGAAATTACTCCAAAGGCTCTTTACTCAACGCAGGTCTAATACTAACGTTTTGCTTGATAATTTCCGCTCACTATCGTTATCGCGAACCAAATTGATGACATCAGGATTAAATTCTTTGCCGTTTATGTATGTATCACCTCAGTTCTGTTTATCACGTTTCGTAATACTAATCTATTCCACATTAGTTTCATTTTATTCTCATTGGTATGAATTTTTAATTCAAATAAATTCAATCAAAGCACCCAAAAAGTTAATTGAATGGAAAAATGTGATGGAAGACACATAAGACAGTTTTGTAACAAATTTAATGTATATGCTAAGTTATTTCACATTATAATTCCTTTTCATATTGTCTTCATAAAATTCACTTTTGTAAAGAAAAATTAAAAACATTACTATAAGTATATATTGTGTTTTTTCCAGGACTTATGATGGGGAAATGGACTATTCTTGTTACCCAATTAATTTTAGAATACCTCATGTCTTTACCATTTCAGCGAATATTTGGATTAAAATGAGCTTGTTTTCTCTGGTTGGTTTCATTTATCCGTTTATGTATCAATATTTCCTTAAGTATTGCGTTAATATGTAAGCACTGGCCACTTGAATTTGTATTTCGACTTGTAATTTCATTAAATTAAATAAACTTCATCCTATTTCCTCGACAACATTAATCATTTACTAATGAACTTACATAAGCATTGAGAAATGTCCATTTACGCAGATTGAAATCGGTTACTTCCCTTTGATGTTAGGAATTTTAAGTGATATCTTTTAGTTTTATTCTCTGTTCCATTAAATATGATTAGTGACATTATTGGAATTTGAGAATTTTATGTAAATCGAGAATTCCGAGTAATTAGTGAATTCCTTGTGACCGTCGTCGCTCAACATTCACTTTTATTCAGAATTTGTGATGTATGTGAGTGGGTTTCAATTTATTCTGAGGTGATAAAAAGAATTTATATTTGTTTGAGCTCCTATAACAGTTTCGAATATTTTTCGATTTTTTTTTCAAAATGTTACGTTTTCGAATAAAGTTTATTACCAGTTTTATTTATTTTGATTTTATGTCTCTTATTTTCTTGTTTAGAAAACCAATTTTCTGTTAAAAATATCTAACTAAAATTATTGAATCAAAAAAGTTAAGTCTAAATATACACCCAACCTTTTTTACATGGTTTGAAAATAACTAACTAGGTCCAAAAAAAGAAGTCCCGTTTCTTTTTCTTTACACGGCTAATTTATTCTAACACAATTAAGGATCGCTGATCAATCTGCCACAACCTTTTCCTTAAGGGTACGCGAATGTAGTTGGGGATTACACATCTTGTTTTAAAATGACACAAAAATTGAGTTGTCGGAGTCCGATTTTTTTGCAATGGATTCGATATCTTCCTTCTACCGGATGGAAATCTTCATGGGATTCGAGCGGAGTGGTTGTGGTTTATTTTTCTAGTGAGGACAGCGAATTTTTGATCCACCTCGCTTTAAGCAAATATGTTTATTATCAGTAAGTCAAGATGAGTCTATTTTACTGTAACTTAATTATTGCTGTCATTTTTAGCGTTTTTAAATCAAAGTTTTTATTCTTTTTTCAAAGGAAATATGTATGTGCATTCTTAATTTTATTTGAGTTATTAATGTAAGCAAGCGCGAATTCATTATTCATGTTTAAATGTCTAAATTGTATAATATTAAATGCACGATTGTAACAATGTAAACTGTATAAGTGTTGTAATGTTAAATGTTATAATGTCAAATGGCTAATTGTTATAATGTCAAATGTATAAATGCAATGCATAAATGTCATAATGCTAAATATATTAATATGTAAATATATAAATATTTTAATTTTAAATGCACAATTGTTATAATGTTAAATGCCTAAATGTTCTAATATTAAATGTAAAAATGTTATGCATAAATGTCATAGTGCTAAATAAATTAATATTATAATGAAAATATATAAGAAAATGTTATATATATATATATATAAGTTAAAACGTGAAATGCAAATATCTTTCTGTTTTTAATTTAAAGTTTTTATTCTCTCTTAAGGAGTAATATGCATACATTTTCCTAATTTCATATGTGATATTAAATGAAGCATATACGGATTCGATATTAATGTTTAAATTTATAAATGTTATAATAATAAATATAATAATGTTAAACGTATAAATGTTACAATGTTAAATGTACAAATATTATAACATTAAGTGTGTAAGTATTATAATGCAAATATATAAATTTTATAATGTTAAATGTATAAATTTTATAACATTAAATCTATGAATGTTATAACGTTAAATCTACGAATGTTATAAATGTTATTATGTTAAATCTATAAAGTTAAATGTATAAATGTTATAATGGCATACAAAATATAATATTGTTAAATATGTAAACAGTATAACGCAAATGCATGAATGTTATAATGTTAAATATATTTAAAAGTTATAATGCTATATGTATACATGTTAACTATGTAAATGTAAGTACATATATCTGAGGACTTACACAGATAATTCGTCTTTAGTTTTTTTTAATGCTTTTTCAAATCCAATGAAATTCTTTATTTCACTTTATACGACTTTTGGGTCACAAGGAATGCATTCCCCTTGTTACAATATGAATCGCATAATTTTTTGCGTGGTTTTTTTGACGCGGAATTTTGAGGAATGAGGATCGTGTAAAGATATTACTCAGTAATCTGAATCAGTAGTGTAATTTTTAATCTTTCAAACTGTAACTGTGAATAACGTATAATTGCTTTAAATAAATAAAAATGAACATTGGTTTCTTTAGATAATTTTTAAACTCGGAGAGTATTATTTCGATTCAAAAACTCAATTATTATTTGGAGATTTAACCCAATTTCAATTAGTCATACACTTAAAAAGTTTTATCTTTTAAAGAAAGATCCATAATCCTCTTACAGAGCCATTTCCTACCCTTACGGTTTACCATTGAACCAATCCGAAAGAAATGTGACCGATGCATTATCTCTAAAGAGATACAGCCTTTCTTTAATTAATTACTTAATTATTATTTCGAATGTCAGAATAAATTTTATATGTATATATACAGTTCATACAAAGCTCACATTTGTGTAGCTTTGTTTTGTTGGATTTTCTGATGCATATTAAACAAGATTTTCTCTAATCCCAATTTAAGATTTTTTATTTTCACCTTTAAAAATGTCACCTTTATCTTTTCTTAATGACGATCATAAATACCAGAGCACCTTATCTTTAATTCTTTCTGAAATAAGTTAACATTTAGTTAAATATTGAATAGAATTGTTTCAATTTCAATGTTGCAAATCGTAAAAATAAATAAGGAACGTGAAAAGATTTTTCTCGTTCTTAAGGGAATTAATTAAAATTTATTGCTTTCTGAGAAGTTACCAAGAACTGGGATTAATCACGTGATTTATATAAATAGGATTACAGCACAAGGTTTCGAAAGTCCCTTTACATTAGACACTTTCTCTAAATCATTATAAATGTTATATTTAAACTTTGCACTCTAGTAGACACATTTATAACATCGCTTCGAGGGTAATATTTAGAGTGAATATTGATTTTTTAAAATATTAAATATGTTGAAGGTACAAAAAATGTGTTAGGAACAAAAAGGCGTACATTATTTTTCTTCAGTAATAATTGCATCATAAACTCAGAGAAATGGTTTTATTTAATTAGCACATGCATAAAAAAAAGAATTTTAAAAGAAAAAAAATTCTTAAGGATTTCGAAACTTGTAACGCTGAAGTAACCAGAATTTTATCCGGGAGTATGAGTGAAATGTTTTTAGTTATTGCGTAAAATTAAACAAACATTTGAAAACAAGTATCTAAGCATTGAATTGTTTCTTTTATAGGGATCAGTAGTCAAGTGGCTAGGGTTATGAAATTCATGAGCAGCAACGAACGAGATGAGTCGTGAGTTCAAATCCTAGTTCCAATAAAAATTACCAGATAAAGATACTTGGGTCTGCTGAACGATGAATTAAGCTGGGCCTTACGTGACTTAATAGGTTGATTGATTGATCAGCATCGAACTTACAAGCAACATGAGAGCTGTTGGCGACGAATCTCGTAATTTTGAACCTCGTTCATACGACGAGGACGATGCCTGCGGTTTCCCCTTCCTTTCAAAAGTTTCAAACTATTCTTAAGGAGGGATGTGGAGCATCAAATGATTTAAGGTATCTGATTTGTTGAGACAGCTGATTTGTTTTCGAAATATTGCTGGGAATTTATTTTTAAACTCATTTTTGTTCAATTTTAGGGGGAAAGTTATAAAATTGTCTAAGAAAAAACCATCTAATTTTCACTAATAAGTATGATAAGTAATTTTTCAATAAACTTATTCTATCTCTATTTAAATCTATGTAATTATTCCCGAATTTAAGGTTTCTTTTAATCCTAAGCAAATCGAACTTATTTATTCAGGATATATTAATATTCAGCAAATTCATTTAATTAAACCTAAAATAAAAGTACATTGAAATAAATAATATTAAATTCAGATATTTTGCGTGTAAGTAAAGGAAACAATTGTTAAATTTTGTTTTGATTTTTTCGGATAATATTAGTTACATTTAATTAACTTGTGCAAAATGTTTTAATTTATCTTGTTTATAAAAATAAATGGCTTATGAATATGCATATACTAATGCAATAAGATGAAATACTTCGTGTTTTATCTTACCGGAAAGTTACAAACCTTGAAGATGAAATTCCCTTTGAAAATATGCAGTGAATAATATCCCAATAGATATGAGAATATAACAAAATCGGATAACAGATATTTCATAGGGTTCACGATAGACAAATACATTCAGAAAATTTCGCAAGAAAAGAAATAATGTAGGAATTTTAACTTCAACATTCAAAATTAGTAATATAAACAACATATTTCAATAAACTTACTATTGATCAACGTAATTATTTCATTAATTAAGGTTTGTATATATTCCAAAGAATTCAATTTAATTTATTCAGAATATATCAATTCAGCTAATTCATTTAACTAAAAGAAATGCTGTTAGAAAAAATACACACAAGATTTTTTTTTTTTTTAATTTGAGTATCCACTGTAACAATATAATAAAAAAAAAACTAGTTGAATTTTTCTAGAATTTAATATTAAACACGATTGTTAGTCTTACAGATTATAAAGAACGTAAAAAAGTAGCAGTGGGTTTTCGAAAAGCTATATTAAAGGGATAATTTTAATAAAAATTAAAGAAATATTCGTTAAATATAATTAAAGCCTTTATAGAAAAAATTGCTATGAAATCATTTTAAAAATAAATTTATTGAATATTTTTAGATTTTTATAACAAACAAGATTGTATTAGTCTTAAAAGAATTCAATGAATTTAAGAAAAGGATGTTCAACTTATTTCCTATTCTCATAATGTATAAAAGTTTGTTTCTTATAGCATATTCATTTAATTTTTTTTTTAAAATACAGAAATATATGATAACAATGTTTACGTACAAAGGTAAAATTCACTGAACGTATTCAAAAATTTGTTTTAAGAAAAGCAATCTCATTTCAGTTGTAAAAATAATCATAAGTTGGTTACCATACATTGTATGCGTACGAGAGTTTTGAAGAAAAAAAAGGATAATATTCATCATTATTGTTCCGAATCTAAAAGAATTTTTTTTGTACATCAGAAGAATATACATACATAACACATCGATCAATAACTCCCGAGTCTAACCCAGAGATGGCGCTCGTAGTAAACCAGTAACCAGGTCTTTCTAGAGTACGAACCTTTGCTTGAAACGTGTCAAAATTTTAAGTCGATCGGACCAGGAAAAAGGTTTTTTGAAGTGAAGTGAAAAAGGTTTTTTCCAAGTGGGTGCCGCGATTGCTTTCGATGGAACAAAAACAGCAACGAGTCGATGATTCAGAAAGCTGTTTATCGCTATTTACTCGCAACAAAAAAGATTTCTTGCGAAAAAAAAAAAAAAAAAAATGGGCAAATCGTTGCTGTTTTTGTTCCTTGGAAAGCATTGGAACGATTGTATCACCCTAAAAGGTGATTAACAAAAGGTGTTATGTTGATGAATAAAAAAAAATTTTGCAAAAAAAATGTTGTTTTCAAAATTAGACTCGGGAGTTATTGATCGATGTGTTACATACATATATATACATACATACATACATACATACATATATATATATATATTGAGAAAAAGAGAGAGAGATCTAAATAATGCGTCTTTTGAAACATGTGAGTACAAGATAGCTAATTTTCGGCATAGGACGTTTTCCCCGAAACATCGGGGGATGTTTTTTCTACCACATGGAGGGGATTGGCCTTGGATGTCGGCGGTTGTTTTCAGCCCCCTGGACCAGCGGGTCCGAAGAAAAGTTGACCGGTTGCTTTTTGTAACGCCTTAAGAAATCCGGCTGAAAAAGACATCTGATTCTGGCTAGTTAGTAAGGGGTTTTAACTTTTGGTTTTGTTGTTCAAGATAGTCATAGTAAATTAAACAGACTCATTGGGTATAAAAAACCCTGTAGAATTCGTTTTCTGTTCATATAAAATTTGCCAGTAAAGAATTGTCATAGAAATGCTAATTTTATATTCAAATATTAGCAAAATAAATAATTTTTCTATACACTTACTATGTTGATCAATGTAATTATTTTATAATTTAGTGTTTTTTGTATTAAGCAATTCAATCTAACGAATTCAAACAAAAATAATTCAATTAATTAAAACGGGTTAATCTGTTTTGAATAATAATATCCAATCCAGCAGCCTTGCATGGACAAATAAAAAAAAAATTGCATCTAATTTATTGAGATAAAAATAGTAATATTAATTTAAATGAAAAAAAAAATGTGCCTTAAAAAGTAATATACAATACTGAAGTTTGCGCAGAATTTTTTTTTAAGAAATTTGTTTTAATTTATTGATATTACGTTAGTTATATTAGTTAAAATAAATTTAAAAAAAAAAATGTGAAATAAATGATAATATCCTTTGGGGTTGCCTTACGCGGAAAAATCAGAAAATGGGCTTCTGATGTACTCAGATTAAAACAATCCTATTCATTTGTGTGCGTCATTTAATTCTGTATAATCGTTCGCTTGAATTATGAGAGACATGTAGCAAAAAATGTTATAATCCATTTTCTTAATCAAATCAATACCAGCAGGATGCCAGATAAAATTAGAGCCCCCCCCCCCCTCCGATTACCAATATAAATATATAATATTACTTCCGTCCCATAGATTCCTCCACTTACTAAACATTTTATCAAAATTTAGGTTAACATCCAATGAACTAGAAATATTCAAAAAGTTTGTATGATTGAGTAAAATTCGAAAAAATGTGAGTCAAAAATGCATTTAAAGATTTAAAATCAAAGTTTAACTAATTTTATAATTATAAGGACCAAAAACCTCTCTATATTAAAAAATTGAGTATTTTTTAAACACTGTTCAATACCATACACTTTTTCAAACTGTTTTATTTTTATAATAATTTTATGGTGGCAATAAGACTCTTTTTAGCATCTAAATATGAGGTTTCTTGAAATACAAGTAATACTTTTTTAAAAAAAGCACATTAGAAAAAAATTATTTCATTCAATGTAATAATTTGTGACATATAAAAACAAATATTTATTTACCTTAATATTTTAAAAATTAAGAAGTATATAACGTTAAGTATAGTTATTACATTTTACGAGTAAACATTTATGAAAACTTTTTTTAAAATATTATTTGTCATTAAAAAAACGCCACAGAAATCATACAGAAGGGGAGACATTAAAACCACCCATACGAATATATTACACTTCCTTTTTTCATCATTAGTGCATTTTGTTTCAGACCACGTTTCCTATTTTTTCGGGACAATTTTGGAGACACTAAGGAATGCCTTACCGAATTTGAAATACACGCGTTGCTTATCCAAATTTATAAACTTATGTACAAGACTTTCAGAAAGGGATTGGCTTACTGGTATTATTATTGAATTTTGAATTACTGGCAACAAAGTACTGTACCCTGAATTAAAACTATTACAGCAAATAACGTAACAAAGCAAAGTCCAATAAATGTATCTTTGGGCAAAATATTTCAATACAGGTTATTTTATTTTTCCTCGCAATTATATGTTTTCCCATAGAGATACTTCAGGAGCAAAATTTCTGCACAGAATTTCAAATATATGAGCTTTATCCAATTGATAATTTTGTTTTGCTGTCTATGTCCCATTTCTTTGAGTGGACTTTCTGTAGCTTTCGTTTTTTCGGAAACGACTCCACCTTTCAGTGCGTTTGTTACACTAACAGTGCAAGGTATTGCTCTTGCCAGATACAATGCGATAAAATACAACCATTACATCACTCGTTATGTTTTGAAAATCACTGGCATTGCTTTGAATAGTAATGCCATACTTAAATTTTGTATTTTTATCTACTAATTTATCAGTTATTTTATCTTTGCCACCTAGACCTTTTGTTATTGTCTTCGATGGGCGTAACATGCCGGTGTCAATTCATAAAGCATTTACACAACCATTCAGAGATGAATAACCTCTAGATTGCCATGTGCCATCAACAGATATTCCACATTAAACGAAATCACTTGTGTCTCCCTTTAATTTCGTCCAAAACAGAGTTTATTTTTCCTGAGCAAAGCGTTCAACTACTTTCATTGGGTTCTTTTTTTTTTTAATTCGGAAAGCAAGCTTTGACAGAAAAGGTAAGCCAAGAAAAGCACAAAACTTTTTTTCCAGCTTAAAAGTCTTTTCCAGTTAGCCTTAGACCCAAAACAATAGAATAATACATGAAGGGAGAATCATTCAATTTTTTTGTGGAAGGGAAAGCTTTTGAAAAAGAACTGTTCTTGGAATTTAGGGTCATATTTTGAGCAAAACCTATTGACAGTCTTCTATCAATTTCATTTGCTTGAGAAAAACAGTCAGGGTAACAAACCATGATAAATAAAGAAATTAAGTTTGTCAAGCTGACAATTCCATTTCCTTGCAAATTTTCACTCTTGGTTTCAAAGAAATTTTCCACCAGTTTATAGCTAGGTTTTAATTTTTTGGAACTAGCTGACTCAATGTTACAGAAATCAGATGTTCGAGCATTCTCTCTACTGATAGCGTTAACTATAAAGCAATTTACGTGAAATTGGCGCTTCTTAGATAACTTAGATCCTGTTTTCGGCTTAATTAATTAGTATTTTGTCTTTGAAAGAAAGTTTAATTTTCTGAAATATATTAAAACAATAATAAATTTGTATACAGCTATATGTAAAGTTTTACAAAGAACTGATTTGGCCACCTAAGGTGTGCTTTTTTTTATAATTATTATTAAATTACTCAATTATATATATATATATATATATGTGTGTGTGTGTGTGTGTGAATTAAAGTAAACGATGAAATATCGAGAAATGGACAATAGTAAACTTTGGCGACATTAAAATTATAGAATCGATAAATTATTAAATTGAATATATTGAAGCTAAATGTAATTAAAATTAAAGCAAACGATGAAAAATTGAAAAGTAATCTGGTTACCCAAAAGTGATCCAACTAAAATAATAGCCACTTGGGTGGTTTATTAGAAATGGAAAATCAACAACAAACGTGCAAAATAGTTGCCATTTTTGAATTCACTTATGAGCTAATTTTTTAAAAAAATATCACAATGTTTCATATTAAATTTGTTTTAATAAATTAATAAGAAAAAATCCTTAAAAAAGGTAAAAATTCATTAGAATACATATAATTCCAATTTTGATATAAAACTTCCGGTTCACTATTTTTTTTATCAAAATTTACGTTTTGCACCAGTTAGATACCTTAAAGTGTCTCAGTTTGGCAATACGGTGGATCACATTAGTGAAATCAGAAATGGAACTCCCGACTCGTTGGAAAGAACGCTGGTTGACATGAGAAAGCAATCTACTCTTTATCTACATATCCAATAACGGTTTACTGATTTCGTGTTTTTTTTCTTGTAAATGTATGCAATAAAGTATGGCAATTTTAGTTGTTTGTGTTATCAAAGAATTCTATGCACCGCATTATTATTATTAAATAAATTTTCTTCTAATATTTCTTGAAGCGAATAATACATTATTGAATATTTCTTACGAATTCAATGTGTTTGTGCATTATAATAATTACGAAGGTTAATTATTATTTATGGTATTTACTTCTAATTGTAACTAACTAGTATCTTACGTATTTCTACAGTGGCCACGGTAGCCTAGTGGTCCTGGTCGCGGACGGTGTTGTTTTTCTTGAGCCTTGGATTCGAGCCCTGATGCCACTAAAGACTCGCCGTGTAGCGGGGCTGATTCACTTTAAATCTGTCGGGGGTCCCAAGTCCTCAAGTTAAGAGTGGTGTGGAAATTTTGAGAGGGAGGTGCCAGCTCAGGTATCTTCCTCTTCATTTGAACGAGGTTCAGAATTTCGAGGTCTGTTGCCAATATCCCTCGTGTTTCTTCTTAGTGTGACGTTAATAAACAATCACACATTCGTATTTTTACTTCACATGTTATCCATATTTGGGGAAAAGCAGGAGGACGAGAAAAATTCTCGGTGATGGGGTTTCGTGGCTGTATCGTCCTTTGAAATAGGTCGATCTTGTTTTTAATTATTTCTTTTTGTACACGAATTTATTCTATTTCATCAACTTAATTATTTCTAGTAACTCTGTTTTCATCTCTCGAAGTTGTTTATGCAAGTAAGCGAAGAATCGAAGTAAAATGTCTTTTCTTGCTCTGTATATAATGATGTTACTAGGCGCATTCAAAAGCAAGATATTGATGTTATGACTTGCACTATTTCTTAGAAAGAAATATTACGATCTCGATTGTGGCTGTCTCTCTCACATGAATTTAACTTGGAATACGACCATTTTAAAGTTAAGGTAATATCTAGATTCTATTTAGATTATTTTTACCATTTTCTGCTGAGCTGTAAATATTCTATTTCTATTTAACTGAGGCTTATTATTGTTTTATTTCTCAAATGGAGAGCTCTGTGAAATATTTAGTTCAATAATATATATATATATATATATATATATATATCTGTTTAAGTTCTTATTTTGCTTTTTGTACATCTGGTTACGTAAGAATTGAGGAATTAATATAGTAGTATGAATTAAGAACACACACAAACCTTTTACATGGAACAAAGAAAGTTAAATTATTAAGATATAGACCAACGTTAATTCAAAACCAAAACGTCTCTTTTTTATGCGACATAATATATTTATTTCACTAAGTTGGTTCAAAAAGTACACGTGGCCGCTTACTCGCGGTTTTTGGTTTTCGTTGAGTTGCGAGTTCGGACCTTGATGCCCCTAAAAAGACCTGCCACGTAGCCGGGGCTGATGCACATTAAATCTGTCGGGGGAGAAAGTCCTCCCGTTGGGGTGGTGTGGAAGTTATGAGAGAGGTGTAACTGCTCAGATGTCGTCCTTGTCACATGAACGAGGTTCGAAATTACAAGGTGTGTCACCAAAAGTCCTCGTGTTGCTTCTAGTGGGACTTTAATAAAACCAAACCAAACCAATCTAAAAGAACACGTGTTAGGAAGGGGAAAGAAATAACTCTCTAGATTATCGTCTATTCATTGCTTTTCCTTTTTCTGAGAAGACTTTGAGCATGGCACACTTTGTAAGCGAAAAAGTCGACGTCATAACTTTTTCAGTCAAAGAGGTCGTCTTCACCTTCTTTGGAATTGATTCACCGGAAGCAACCAGTTGCTTGGTTTTTAGTGTATTTAAAAAAGAATTCATTCTTATCGAAGGTGACAACTCGACACTACAGCTACCAAACATTATCTACGAATAAGTGACAAATTTATTTTGGCACCTTTTATCGCATGGCAGCATACGATAGTAACACCAACTTGCCTTACAAACATCATCTGTTGTCAAAAATAGGTACTGTTAGAGCCACAAGTACTATTTGATTTGAATATTATATGTATATAAAGTTTCAGTTGAATTGCTATGTATTGAAATGAAATACAACGTTTTGAAGTCATAAGTATTTTGAAAATTGCTTAATAAATAGACTGAAGCTATAGTAAGGATTTTAGATTTGTGTGAGCATTCAAGTTAAATTGTGAAGATGAATAGCTATTTGATGACCTGTACCAGAAGCATATGTAAGTCTAGTCTTGTACATCGATAATTTTCTTTCGAATTGCGAGTGTTGTATCTGAAGCGAAAGCTGTTCTACAGAGCAATCTTTCGAAATTGTAGAGCTCAAAAAGTCGTGTCTGGTCAAAAATAAAATTGAGGTTATAGAGTTTTATTTTTTGATATAAAACCGAGGAACGTCTGCACTTTCCCATATTGGCTACATATATTTTTTTTCATCCCAGCCATGGGAAATGTTGATAGGTCCTGAGCCTCTTTTCAAAAAGTTTTAGATGTTTTCTGAAACAGAAAAAAAGGCCTCTGGTTATTTTAAAACTTTTCTCTGGCATTCCAAAATAATACTATCTTTAGAGCAAGTATAATGTGGGTTTGAAATTATGAAAGAATATTCTTATTTTGAAGTTATTATTTTTTTTTATATTACAAACAAGATTAAATAATTTTAAAACTGTTACAATTATTTTTCTATAAATCCTCAGTAATTATAAAAAAGTTACTAATTTCCCGGAATTTTAACTACATATTATAAGATGTATTTAATTGAATGGTTATATTATTATTATTACACATGATCTATGAAATATTAAAATTCAAATTTATATATATATATATATATATATATATATATATATATATATATATGCTCTAAAGATAGAAACATATAAGCAAGAAATTTTTAAAATACAATGTATACTACTAACAAGTAGAAAACTACTAGACGACGCTATAATGTAGTGTATAAAGCGCGAGTTTTCTTCACATCGTCACTTCTACCGTGGATTTCAGGAGGCATGACGACTTAAAGTACTAAAGGAAAGGTCAACAAAAATATATATATATATATATATATATATATATATAATAAATGTTTTCTAACATTATTAATTACTGTTACTCACTTTTGTTGACCTTTCCCTTATTACTTTACGTCGCCATGCCTCCTGAAATCCATGGTAGAAGTGACGATGTGTAAGAAAACTCGCGCTTTATACATTCCATTATAGCGTCGTCTAGTAGTTTTCCACTTGTTAATAGTATACATTGTATTTTAAAAATTTCTTCTTTATATGTTTCTATCTTTAGATCAAGTATGATGTGGTTTGGAAATTATTAAAGGTTTGGAAATCTCAAAACTTTCCCCTCTAAATTTTTGCACACGAGTTTCGAAACTCCACATATAATACTGTTCTTCATTGTAGTTGACAAGAGAGGTAAACAATGAGATTTTTGCCGTGAGAAAAAATTATGTTTTTTTTTTCCGAAGTAAAGACAATCAATTTCTTAAAAATCGTTTAAGGTTTATTTTTTAAAAATTTACAAATTCATATTCTTATATCAACCACTATTTTTCGAAGTAGTCGCCTACCTTCTCAATGCTCTTTGTGCCTATAAATAAGCTTTCTTACACTTTTATCAAAAAATTTCTCACCCACCATTTGGCCCATTGTTTGATGACACTTCGGACATCATCGGCGGTCAAGAACCTTTTTCCACCCAAACAACGATGCCATTGAGGGAAAAAATATGAAAATATCATGCTACCAGATTAGGATTGTGAGAGGTTGGTTGTTGATGCCCTAATTGAATGAATAAAAGAGTTGCTTAGTTGCTTTAGCTGTGTGAGGACATGCATTTCAGGTTTAATGTTATCCTCCATAATTTTTTAAGGTTTTTCAGTACCACTCGACATTAATTACTTCCTCTGGGGTAAAAATTCAACGAGCAGTATCTCTTAAAGATCTCAAAAGAGAGAGAGGCTATGATTTTTTGGGACAAAACAATGGTTTTGAATTTTTCTCCGCTTTAAGCCCATGCCACCACTGGTACATATTAATACAATTCATCACACCATCCCAGGAAAATGCTCTTTTCTTTAAGGGGTCTCCGGACTCTTAACGCTTGTCCGTGTATCGAAAAAAATATCATTTTTCAAAACAATATAATTTACCAATGAAACAAAGCAGACAAGAGAAACTTTCACCAAATAATATTCCTATTTATTTACATTTTTCTCATATTTTTGTAAGATTTAAAGACATTTTTAAAAAGTTATAATGAAAAAAAAATTCTAAAGTATATTAATGGATTCTAAAGTATATTATTGATTAAAATTTACAAAAGTGATGTTATCTAGTAAAAAAAAGGTCAATTTTAAAGTTATACAAACTTTTTGAGAAATTTAGAGAAAAAATACTTTTTTAATACAATTATTAAAAAAAATATATAAAATTTTAAGAAAAAATTCAATTAAAATTCATATAAAAGATTTTCTGTTAATAATTTCTATAAAATTTGATCTATAAGTCATAAAGAAATCTTTTTTGAACATGTACATAAAATTTAACACGGATATCTTAAATAGTTTCTGAGAAATCCCGCGCTCTAGTTAAAAATTTTTGTTCTGAGAAAAATGAAGTTAAAGTTAAAAAATAACAATGAAAGAATTCAAATCAAAGTTAAGTTTTTTCTTGATAACTCTGGGAGTTTTTGAAGTATCGTTGTAATTTAGGTACCAAAATGTTCAGAATTGATGAGGCTCTAACAAATATTTTTTTCAAAAAATCAAAAATTTTGAGGTTTAAAGGTCGCGAGACCCCTTAAAATTTTGAAATGGTGCGTTTCCCTCCGGAAGAAGAAAGGATTTCTCTTCTCAACTCGCACCTGACGGGATTCGGAAAAGATACTCATTTCAACACGGCAACTTCAAGTGTTTTCAACCGACTGAGGCAACTCAGCACACATTCTATTCACAAGATCTTAACCTGAATGTATTGCAGCCAACTTTCTTGAAAAAATGCTGCTTGAATCTCAGAGACTCAGTACTTTTACTTCCTGGACAGCCCTCGTATATTTTCACTTCCTGTTATCATAGTTGACACGAATTTAACTTGAGAGTAGTATTTAGCTGAACGTGAATTAATATAAATGAAACTTGAATTTACTTCCTACTTCTAATGAATTTTATTCTGTTTATCTGAAGTCGAGGCTTACTTTTCTCATACCTTTCGTGGTAAGAATTTTGTAAATTAATTAATTAAATAAAAAAAAGAGAGATAAGTAGAAGAAAGATTTTCAGAGAACTCTGTCTTCTGTGAATGTTTGACTTCTGGACTAAATTCAATTAATCGACAAACAAAATAATTACTTATTAACAGCTCACTATCGAAGTAATTTGAGGATATTGATGACGAATCTCGCAATTTTGAACCATTTTTAAGTTGTCGCATTCGTAATCTTCGGGATAGTTTAATTAATTATTTCAAAAAAGGAGCAACACTACCAGCTTTGTTAGTGATTCAGTGAAAATTCAAATGAAATAGCATGACTTGTTAAAAACATATAGAAAAAAAACTATATTTTAAGTAATTAGTTATTTACGCGCGTGCGCACGAGATATTTTAAGTTTTTTTCATTCATACTTATGCATAATAAAAGTAAAAAAGATGAAAAGAAAAGTGTTCTTAGAATTCTTATCTCCCCAGCCTTTAAGTCCAATTATAGCTCAGTTGGCGTGCTTATGGCTCATTTTTTGGCAATGGTCGTGACATAAGTGACGAGGACGATATCTCAGCTGGAACACCCCTCTCTTCACTTCCAAATCAACAAAAAATTCGATCGTCATT
The DNA here is from genome assembly GCA_019974015.1 of Nephila pilipes. Taxonomy (NCBI): domain Eukaryota; kingdom Metazoa; phylum Arthropoda; class Arachnida; order Araneae; family Nephilidae; genus Nephila; species Nephila pilipes. The sequence continues at coordinate 32,224 of BMAW01024868.1, forward strand.
CTTTAATTTACCACATGTTCTAAGTATGAGTCCTGAATCCCCTTAAGACCCTCATGTGGAAGGGGAAATAACATACTACATATTAAATTGAACTGAGCATCAAAGCCAATGTTTAACGTTATATTCAAATTAGCAGAGTGAGAAACAAGCTCGGGGGAGTCGTCCTCGTCATTCATCTGAGGCTTGAAATTACGAGGTCCATACCATTAGAATTTGTTAAGAGTTTTCCAGGGTGTTTCGAAACTCATGGGCAAAAATTTAAGGGGTAATAGAAAACATTTAAACAAGCAATGTTCACCATACAATGCATAGGTGGAGAGCTATACCGTTACTGTCACATGAAAGAACAAAACATCAAACGGATAGAGGATGTACCAAGTAATTTTATTGATAGCATTTGTGGCAAAATTACAGAAACTGCTTAAAAGAGCGACTGACTGTGGTAATCCAGGCGTTACACTTGCGATGTAGCGAACAGCGTACTTCACAAACACATCGGGTTCTCAGAAGGCGCCGGCAGCAACAGAAATTCTGGCAACTAGATCCTCTTTGGAGTCGACGAGCTTCCGTAGACGAGACGTTTCAAATGACTCCAAAGGAAAAAGTCTAGACAGGAGAGACCGAGTGAGCGTGCCGGCCAAGTTTTGGGCCCACCTCGACCAATCCATCTCCCTGGAAATTTAGCGTCTAAAGAGCTCCATACATCCATGTTGAAATAGAGTTGTGCTTCGTCCTGCTGGAACAACATACGTGATTTTATGATGGCTACAACAGGTTAAAGTAACATTGACAACACTTCTAAAAATGTGAAGTATGTTCTGCCATTCAGTTGGAGTGTCAGAAGGTATGGGACAATCAAATTGTCACCCACATTTCCAGCTCAAACATTTACGCTGAAATGCTGCTGATACGCATGAGACAGTGTGTCGTAGGGATGCTAGATGACCACAAATGAAGGTTGTGCGTATACGAAATGTCTTCATCGGTACAAGTGCATTCATCCATGAATAACTCATGTGCACTAAAATCAGGATGTGCTGACAGTTGATGCAAAAACCAACATGCAAACTCGACATGTGACTCATAATCTACAGACATCAAGGCTTACACTTTCTGTATATGGTAGGAGTGTAAACCTTCGTCCTGTAGTATTCGCCAAACAATCGAATGGGGCACATTTATGACACGGGAAACCTCTAGCGTTCTAATAACGCTATACTAACTCCGCTCTTTGTAGAATGCCCTCTGCAAGTTGTGGCGTCTTCACACACCTGCCATGCCCCACGCCCTGTATCATGCATGTCAGTGACAAAGGATTCCGTTTCCCACAGGCACCGATGTAAGTGCTTGAACATTTTTCGGTCTGGCACATGTTTTCTAGGGAAACTCTGCTTATGCAGCCTATCGGCTTCCAGAGCATTCCAATTTCTAAGAGCATACATAAAATGCATGTCCGCCTTTTTCTGATTTCTGTACATCACCATACTTCCTGAAGTATACATTAGAAATTATGATGGGTAAGAAAACTCGCGCTTTATGCTTTCCATTACAGTACCGTTTAGCTGTTCACCGTTTGCTCTCCGCCTATGCACTGTCTGGCTAAAATTGTTTGCTTAGGTGTTTTCTAACACCTCTTAAATTTTTTCCCATGAGTTTCGAAACACATACACATAGTGACATTAATTCATCTTGTAATACTGTTTTTAATTTATCTCAAATGAGTTAACAGACTTCATTTTATCTGTGAAGATTATATTATTTTGCGTTATTCTCTATAAACAATTCTTTGTCTACAAAATATTTACAAGAAAATTATTAGTCTATATTGATCCCAGAGGTTAGTCTAAAAGAGAATTTAATTGTAATAGCTTTTATACAGATTAATACTTTCTGAAAATAAAAGTCTTTTTAAAAAAGATGGCCTATTATCACATTTTGCTACGGATGTGTACTTAAGGCGATAAAATTAATTAAAATTCTTTGAAATATGTTGAATTTATGCACATATTTCCCGCTTGGATGATAAAAGTGTTAATATTTACCTAAAAACATAATTACTTTCGAGTTGCTTCGATATTGTTACAGGAGAATAAATACGAATAAATTGAAGAATATAATCACAGGAATAATTATGTTTCATCAGCTCTTAAAAATAAAATATTCTTATTTATTGAAGAATGGGGGAATGAATAGAGTTTTAAGATAGAAATTTAAATTACCGAATTAAAAATTGTGTAACATTATTTAAGACAAGAACGAAGCGATATTCTTAGTTAAGAAAATTATTTGCCTCTATCGTTTTAAGATAAATGTGGAGAAAATTTCTGACCCTGTCGAAAAATTCGACGCACTTACAAAAGCGTAAAATAAAATCGCTTACTTTGGCCATTTGTTCAGTCTAAACAAAATAGAAAACGACATTCTGATTTAAAGCTTTGTACACTGAATAATTTAGAATAAAAGAATCCCAAATACAAGGACTCGAAAATTTGGCTAGAGTGAACTCAAATTTTTATCTCTTACTTCGTCTCACAAAAGATACCGGAGCTTTTCCTTTCTTTCCCCCCTTTTTTTGGGCCCAGTGCTGCATCGGAGAAAGTGCTTCAAAGGAATTGTGACGGAAGTGTACACAAAAGCAAACGCAACGAACCTATTTTTCAGTTAAAGGTAGTCCTTGAGCTTTTTCTATCGAAATTGGCCTCGAAAGATGCTCAGTGTATATTTTCTGCGCACGAAGAAAATCCATTTACGAAGACTAATGCTTTACAATTCACGATGGACCTGTTTATTCACGCGTCTTGGTTTGAGATTTAATGAAATCTTCTTACAGAGGCATTCCTTAGAAGAATGTGCCGCCCCTCATTAGAGAACACAACATTTTTAAGGCGTCATTTGGTTTGAAGGATGGGACCCAAGAGTTAGCCGAATAATGGAGGACTGCTAATGCAAAGCAAAGCAAAGGCAAAAAAAAAAAAAAAAAAAAAAAAAGAGAGAGAGAGAGAGAGAAATGTTTTTGGGTGAGGGGGGAATTCATGTTTATTTCGTATTTTAATAAATAAAAGGAATATTTTAAAGTAAAATAACGATCTTGTTAACCATAAATATAATAAAATAAAAGTTGAAGGTAACTGAGACACCTCCGACAGAGAAAAACGAGCGTATTATGGTACCAAATTTAAATAATACCCCCCCCATATAAAAAAAACGAAAGCTTTGGAAGCCCTATTTTAACACTGAGATATCTGTACATTTGTGTATTTGTTATATGTAAAGAAAATCACATTTTTAAACATGAATAACTATGTATGTATAATTAATAATCGATATCTGTATCCATATTTGTAAGGCACTTTCTTTTAGTTGCAGCTTGCATAAAATTTACTGCATTAATAACTTTAAAATTTTCTACAGTATTTATAAACATAACATTCTATGCCCTGAGCATAGTTATAATTTTAAAAATTATATTTAATAAAAAATATTAACATTACAATTTTATGATTGAAATTTCTTTTAATTTTTATACAAGTAATGTGCTATACATAAAATTCACGAGTGTTAGTTAGCAGCACAAAAATTACGTACGCTGTAAATTAAATAACCTCATTTCATAATTTGCCAAATATCAGCTCTATGAATGAAATAGATTTGAAGGAAAGTATAACAGAATGTTCTAAAAAAACACATTTTGAGGGGGGGGAGAAGAAATAGAGAACTTTATGGCGTGTATGTAGTATGTTTTTTTTTTACGATTTTAAAATTCAATTTGCGAATGTTCTATTTATAAAGTTCTCATAAATAAATAATATACCTACTGAATGAGCTAAGTATCTTTTATTTCTCGGTAGTAAAATCTAAAATTGCAATATTTAAAGCCTTTTAGCGTGTCAGTAACTTTAATTACTGTTTCTAGCACTTAAAGTTCTTGCGTAAATGTAAAGGGAAATTTACATACATTTAAGTGAGAATGGATTTCATGCATGAGCATAGTAGGAATTTCGATGTTTATTTCATCGTAAGAGTACAACCTACGAATGAATGAGTTTCTGGTTTAAAACCATGAGTGCGTCAAATGCGGTATTTTTTTTTTTTTTTTTTTTTTTAACGAATCCAGATTTTTGGAATTAAACTCGTGCACTGACCTAAATTTCATTCATACCGTTTAATTTAAAGGAGGGTTTAAAACTTTTCTAACATTATAAATATGACATTTTTAAAGAATTCACTTTCGGAAAATAAATTCGTACCCTTTATGAAATTATTTTATTAGTTTTAAACAGTATTTCAGTTGGTATATATGTGTTTTAAAAGAATGTTACATCATAGCAGGTATCCACATGATACCTTGTCCACGGTTAGTCCCCAACATTACATACAACGAAGGGAATAAATTTAGATGCATCTTGTATTAAGTTATGTTTTTCAGAACAATTCATGAATTTGAGGGTGGGCGTAGTACCTCTTTGCTAAGAAAAACTGATCATAATTTATTTTCTATGATAGCTCATAAAATACGAGAGAAGCAGTACGAAGTGTGGCAATTAATTAAATTAACGAGGTTGACGCTGCTACTGAAGAAGTACGCCTGCGCCAAACGCCAGCAACCGACAGCTGTTTAGCCTTCTCTTTCGAATGCAGTGCCTTTCGCTTCCGTAAGCAAATCCGTATACCCGTAGCCTTTGCTAGCATTAGAGTTATTTTTTTTTTTTTGATTCATTGGAAAAACGATAAATGAGCAACGAAATGTTGTGAAATTTTTCCCATAAAAATGGAAAAAACGCTACTGAAATTTATAACTTACCGAAAGAAGTGTATGGCAATGAATGGATATCGCGTGCACATGTTTTTGAGAAGTTTAAGCGTTTTCGAGATGGCCGAGCTAACGTTGAAGATGATTCACGCCCGGGTCACACTCCCACGTCAAAAACAGATGACAATATCGAGAAAATCGGTAATCTGGTTCGATCTGACTGTTGGTTACGCATTCATGCGATTGCTGAGGTTATAGGAATTGACAAAGAATTTGTACGGCAAATTTTTCCTCCAAGACAATACGCCGTTTCATTCCACATTGTCTGTCAAGAGGTTTCTAGCCATGTACAGAATCCCAGTGTTAGACCATTTGCCTTATTCGCCGGATCTAAAGCCGTGTGACTTCTACCTTTTTTTTTCTAAGGTGAAATCCGTATTAAAAGGAACAAGATTTGAATCCTTTGAATCTGTGAAAGTGAAAGCGGCATGCTTCCTGAAGGAGCTGACAGAAAAAGCTTTGTAACACTGTTTCGAACAATGCAGGATTCGCATGGAGCGTTGAAGGAATAAGGGAGGGGTGTATACTAAAGGTGATAAGATGTAAATATGTATGAAGTAAAAAAATGTTTTATAGCATCAGTCTCGTTATTTATTTGTCAAATTTTGTATATATTAATTTCTATTCTTGTTTAGCATAATTATCGCCATAGACTTGAAACCGAGATGGAGAATAAAAATGGTAAAAGTTTTCTTATTGTATTATAAAAAAAAAAAAAAAAAACCTTACTTTTTTACATATTTTCTTAAATTCTCTGTTTTATTATAATAAAATTAAATCTTTTTATCAAAGAAGCTTTGAAATGAGATTCATAGAATTAATTATATTACAAAAAGGAAATATATGTCATATGTTGAAAGAAGTCTCCACTTTTTTCGAACTTTAGCTTTTATAGTAGTTATATTATGAGTATTAAAAGAGAATGAGTTGCTATTCTTTGTCATTTCTTAATAAGGTTTGTCTAAGATCTTTGCAGAAGTGTCAAAAAGGTTCTTTAATATTTAAGAAGTTTCGAATGACACTTGCCTTGTTGCATTACTTCAAGTGTCATAACCTTTAAGCAAATTCATTTTGTTGTCAACTTCTTTAGAAGCTCTCGAGAAATATAAATTTTTACCCATATTTATCAAGAAATTCTTGTGCTTTCGAGTCATATTATTTTCTTTCCATTTTATGTTTAAATATTTTAACTCTTCTTAATATCATTTAACCAGGCAGGAATACTAATTTGTTAGTTTGTGAATACAATCTTTCTTAGATAATCATCAATGCGCATTTTTTGTGTAGTATGCAAATGTTTTTAAAAATATTGATATTAATCAGGTAAGTATATTAAAAAGCACAAAACGGACAATTATGTATTAGAAAAAATATAATCGCATAAAAGAAAAGGGAGAATTTGTTGTAAATAGTTATGATTCTCTAAAGTTAAATGATTATAAAGTTTTTTGCCGCTATTTTTGAGCATTTGCATTTGGTTTCAATAGATGTGAATTAATCTTAAGAACGGGAAAACTAGACTATTTCTAATTAAAGTGCGAGTAGATAAGCAAATCCATTTAGTGAAAAATAAGTATGTAAAGGTAATTGTATATAAATCTGAAGCGTCGAAGTCTGTTAGGTTCTGAAATGGAATGTTTTGGAGATTTTAAGTACTCAAAATACAGAAGATGCAATCTTTAAGCTGATATATATACTATGTAATGAAAAAAATATGAGAACATTACTTGAATAAACACAATAGGATATGTTATGTTACACTTCTGTATTATAGTTTACCACTGGTAGAATTATACATTAAAAGTCTTAATTAGAATAAAATGAATTCTAGACAATATTTTCCAACTCTTTTTATAAATTTGAGCATTAAGAATACTACTGAATTAACTACAATAATTAATGTTCTAAAACTTGTTATTAACTTCATCTAAACTGAAGAATGTTTTTACTTTAGATTTTCTGGTGGAAGTTAAAACGGACGGAATGAGTTGGGTGAATTCATTTGAAAATTAAATCTTCAAAATTGGTTATCAATGACTATCAATAAGATTTCTTATCGTAGAATGAGAAATGCTCTTACCTTTCCACATTCCTTTCCACCATTGACTGTTTACCTTATGTTTGTCGGAGATAGCCAGATGAAGGACAGTTGTTCAGCAGAAGGTATTTGAGTTACCTTTCTAAGAGTTGTTTATGGTAGTACCTTGCTCTCAGTTACTTCTTAAGACACCAAAGGATAAAGGTAGTGTAACCGATGCTTTTGATTTGTCATTTTCTGCTCAATGAACACCATTTTTCCACTCCAACTACATTTTCTCAGAAGGAACAAGGACTATAACGATTATCAATATCGTTTTTCCACGAATTCTATTGAAAGGTTGTTCGCGCTTGGTTGATATCAATAGTATAGGAAATCGATAAGAAAACTATCGAATTGGGTTTTCCGGAAGACACGCTTTGTCTAACATACTTTTAAAGTAGAAAATTCTCTAGTGAACTCTTCCCAAGGAGTGGGATGAACATTGTTCAGAAATGAGGGAACACACACAAAGCTTCGAGTAGTGTTGGCAAACATCCGCATTCTCCAAAAATCATTACTCAGATATCGTCGAGTTAGTGTTCGATTCGTCAGAAAAAATTTCGCTGACCACCACACAAAGTTTTTGGAGTCGCGGCTCGATTAATTAAAAGAGATATTGAGCCAATTTCTAAGTCATGCAGCGATTATGTTGCTTCTTTTTTTTATCGTTGACAATGTCTCAAGGGAGATAAAATTTATTGGCAAGATATCCTCTGAAAGAAATACGATAAATATACAAGGAATGTATGCATAGCGTTAATGTCTTGTCTTAGATAAAGACACAAGAGAAAATAATTGTAAAATACACACGAAGAGCTATTTGTAAGCTTCTGAAGACTAGGAATAAGGTAAAACCCTATTTATTTTATTGAATTTTCCGTTACTATCCTCTTCAAAAAAGATTTCTTGGTTCTTATCATTAATTAAGAAAGACTTCCATTTCTGCAGATGGTATTCTTTGAAATTTGAAAAGAAGTTAATATTTCAGAAACGCCATCTGTTTTATTCATTTTCGATTTCAAGAATAAAACTCGATTGACTTAAATTGGACATTGAGCAGATATTATCCATCAGCTAATTTGCAAAGATTATTAGCGAGCTCATGGAATTACGGTGACGGTTATCATGGATGACTATTAAAATTATGACATTTCTCTGTTATTTGGTTTCTCTTAATTTTTGCCATGTTTAACAAAATGTACAACTTCTTACAGTCGCCCTGACAGGTGAAGCTACTGAGCGCTTGACCAAAAGATAAAAATATATGTTGAGAAGTCCCGGAAGTTTAAAGGTAAAAAGATGCATTGGCATAATAACATTTATGTTGCGAGACAGGTGCTAATACTTCTAAAATTGAGACTATTGTGACATAAAACTCTATATTCTTCCAACAAGACCAAGTTTTTGCATTCCGTGTCATCGAGAAATTATTCGATTCAAACTGTTTTTCCATGACAGAACATGGAACCCTCACTTTAAGATCAATTTACATTGTGGGTCCTCGTCCTCGTCACTTGACCGTGGTTCAAAACTACGAGGTCCGTCGCCAATAGCCCTCGTGTTGCTTCTAGTGCGACGTTAATAAAAACTAAACTAAACTCAGTCTCTCTAAATGATTCTCTAAAGTGTAGAGAATTTTCTGGAATTCATAATAAAGAACAAAAATTTTGGCTTGGATTTACCTATCAACGTAGGCAGGTAGCATCATTCACTAGGTAGGTACTCAAAAATATTCGAGACTCAGTTCAAACACAGAATTGAATAGAACAATAGATAATAGTACAAGTGTACACCACATGTCGAGACTTGCAAAGTGGCGCCCGTGCGACCGCTCGTCCGGGATGCTTGTTTAGACCTGCAAAGGGATGAAATGCGACTTGCGCTGTGCTTTCAATCTACATTAGTATAAATACGAATGCCAAGAACAAAACGTTGCTCATTTGTTTCCGGGATTTTGAACATAAAAGTGTGACTGTGAGTGAATCGATGTCAGTGTTTGCAGTGCCGGAAAAAGTAAGTATCTGCCTATTTGTTATACATATTTTTATTGTATATTGTAATTTATCAATCATATTATATTTGTTTTACTATTTGAGAGTAGTAGTAGGTAGTTATGTAGTAAAAATTAAATACTAGAGATTATTCAAAACTTCTATAAAAGAACAAAAAGCCAGGGAAGATTAAACTTTAGGTATCTAGGTACTTTTTTATTTAAAAATATTTATTTACGCACATATAACCACAAGTATTATTTTAATAAATAGGACACAAGGAAATGTGCTACTTTTTTTTCCCTTCTTAACACCCCCAATTTAGGGTGATATTTTTTAGCAGTTTTGGAAATACAGTAGAAATGTAGCAACAGGGGGTCTACCGAAAATATTAAAACTCTGAAAGTGGTCCACGAGAAAAAAAAATTTGGGAACCTCTGCTCTAAACCATCTGATTTATAATTTCGTATTCCACCTTGTAAATAAACATGCTGATTAAAAGTCATGTTTTATTTTTATTTATTTTTTTTTTTATTTTTTTATCCAGGCAAGGTTTTTAAATCAAAAGATATAATATAGAATCCCAAAGGGTTAGTTAAAGAAGAAAATGCGCGAGAACCAGTTATAATATAAAATTGAAAATAATGTATATTGTAAGTAAATACGTGATAAAGAATGTTTACAATCTTGAAGGGAGAAAAAGAAATACTGAACAAAATTCGGAAATTGCAAGAATTTATATAAAATAGCTTAACTCTTAAAGAATTTGAAGCGAAACAGTCCCATTTCTTAACTCACTCTTTTTTTAATTTCATATTTATATTTTTTCATACTGATTGTATTTAAAGACACGCGAATCCATTAAAAGAAATATTCGTGTCAGAACATAGATGATGCTTTCCAGAAAAAAAATCAAGCAACAACGATAGAAAATTTAACAGCAGAATTTATTTGACATGTAACTTTATCCCAAAAATATTTGATTAAAAGTAATACAGCCAAAATTATTCCATTTTAATAGTGGAGTATATGGCTTCAGACATGCGCAAACACTATATATATATTGCTTAAACTTTCATTTTGCTTGTAAAGGGGATAGTTTTTATAAACTAAGGCTGTAAATTCAGTTTTTTTTATAGGTTTTACAGCCACAAATAATAACTTTTAACGCCAATTTTTTTTATAACAAAAGGAACACATTTTTGTCTTCATTTCCTATTCCGAAGCCATTTGTTAACATATTTTATAAATGTAATCTTTTTTAGTTGCTAATGTACTTCTAATGACGCGATTTACTTTAAAAAAAAAATGGAGCATCTTTTATTCATAAACCGATTCTAAAACTCTAAAATCCCCGCACGACGATCCAAATCCGTTCCGCAAGACTTCCTTATTTAAAAATACCACGCGTGACATCCTGAGTGCAACAAAAGAACTTCCATTCCAGAATGAGTGTGAACAGTTCCGTTTGAGCTTCCAACCCTCCTTTCCCCTATGGAAAAGTACCCCTAGAGAGAGAGTGCTCCCTGCCACCTTCTACCACAAACGCCTTGTAACTGCACCGCCTACAATATCCACCCTAGTTGTATAATCTTCTACTTTTCATTTATCTTACTTACTCAATCAAAACAACACGAAGGGGCCATCATTCCAGTTTCTAGCCCCTGCCTGTTCCCCGGAATCCTCTTAAATCCCTGTCTGCAGCTCTCCCCCCGCAAAGAAGTGTTCTTTAAAATCCCGAAGGAGCCATAACGGTGCATTAGATGCTGGCCATTTTCACACTGCCTAGATGGACCAGCCGCCCAAAAGTGGTGACTTTTCCACCCACATTTGATTTCTTGCATCGGGTGGGGAATTCGCATCCCCACCCCTTGAAGAAAATGGAATGTTTTCGTAGGGGTTTGAGGCTTCCCCCCGGCGCCCTTTCCTTCTGCCAAAACGAGGTGGAAAAATTGCATTGCTATATTAAATTGAACAGCCAAAACTAGGCTTGATTAGCTTCTGAACGACATTCCCCTGGAACATATTGCCTTGAGAAATTGCTATCGAAAAATAATTGCGTTCAGGATCCGGCGGCGTTTATTTCCCTTATTGTCGAGATTAAAAGCTAAGAGGAAAAGATTTATCGTTCCTTTAGGATTTTCGAAACTGCAGCTGATTCTTAAAACCCCCTCAATTACACACCAGCGTATTAGAAACGTCTTTTAAAAGTTAAGGCTTGAATAGAATTGACTTGGCCCTGTGGAATTGGTTGGCTGCTTGATTTGAAAGGAGGTTGAAATATTTCTTCTCATTACTATTTAATACAGTTTATATAAGTACACTCTGAGTATCATGCGATGAAAGCTATTTCCGGAAGAAAGGGAAATTAAATATTGTGTTGATATTACTTTCAGCTGGAAAAAGAAATCGTTTGGGTGTTAATACATTGTTTTTGCTTTGGTATGTAATTTTGAAAATTATTTCATGTACGCTTCGGTAACGAATTGTTTGATACGGAAATTAAAGCACGTAAAAGATATTTAGTTATAAACTAAAAACATTACATTGTACCTACCATTTTATTTTAAAGCGTGTCATAACTCCTAATTCACACTCGACGAAAGAAGCTTTTAAAATATATTAGAAAGTAATGCGACAGACATGACAATTTCAAAAACTACAGTTATAAATTATTCACACTCACAATTTGCTTAGAAATGCGATAATAGAAACGAATAATGGGGAAAAAGCAATTTATCGCTAAACATTTAAATATACCTTTGATACTAAGTGTAAAAGCTTGTTTGTGAAAGAAAATGAAATAAATTATATCGAAAAATAAAAAATATGCTTATTGAGAAAAAAATCAAATTTATTTCTACAATGGAAGGGAGAAGATCGATTTGTGGCATAAGATTAATTTTAATGTTCCTCAAGAAATAGATTCCATCATCATAGAGGAATGTACAAAACCTGTATTTGATTCGATTCAAGAATTTAAGAGCCTCGAATTTCAAACTGTATTTTTCATTATTGTACGCATTTTCAAGTTCGGTTATTGTTTCGTAGATACCCCTTCTCTGTTTTGTTTCCCTTATTAACATTTTAATTAAATAATGTTTAAATGATTATTTCTACGATATGAAAGTTTCGCTGTGTGTTTACCTTTATAAAACGAATTATAGCTTCATTTTAAAATTTCAGTGTTTTGAGAACTTATTTATTTAATTTACATATCCAGAATTAGAAGCACTTACAAAATAAAATTTAATATCGCAATATGTATTAGTGAAGGTAATGCGATAAGTTAACAATATCAAACATTTAAGCTCTTACTGGATATTGTTTTTTTACATACATTAAATTTAAATAAAATTTATAGAAAACACAATTTTTTTTATTTTAGGTTATCTAAAGTTAGATTAAAGTTGTTTTTTACTTGATAAAATGATAAATTTTTCATCTTGTGTTTGTGGTACAATACGTCGGAAGAGGACTAGGTGCCAAAAATTCCTAACAACTAACCAAGAATTATTAGAAACTTCGTTTATTATGGGGTTTACATATTTTTAAAAACTTTTTCTTGTTTTTTTTCTGTTCTTGTTTGATTAATATTTTTGCTGTGATTTTAAACAGTAAACTTATTTTTTACCTAAACATTTATTTAAATTCCAAATTTTTCTATTTATTTAATTTTCTCTCCGTAATTAAATTATTTAAAGAGTGTTTTTCATCCTTTTTACATTTCCAAAAGTTGTTTCTAAATGCAAATTCCTGAGTATGGATTAAGAGTTTCAAAATTCGAGTATTTGTGTTTTTAGAATATTTTTCAAAACAATTTATAACATTAACAAGTTATTAAAATTCGCATTTGACAAAAAACAAAACTCACAGAAATAAACTTCAGTTAAAATTATTTCGTAAAGATAAAGTAGAAAAACTCATCTTTGGTTATTATAAATAAAATAGATACATACTAATCGAAATCCATTTAAAACGTTTTGACTTTGAAACTGCTGGAACGTAACTTCACTTGATTACTTTCCTATTACAAGAAGCTTAAGTAAGCAATAGAATTGCCGTGGTGTTGCAATACACATTGGATACTTAATCACAAATGTCTGGTATAAAATTGCTATTTGTGCACAATTTTATGAGTATCGAAAAAAGTTAGATTAACTTTGAAAAAAAAATCCCGTAGTATAATTTTTCTCGAGCAGCGTTCTTCCTTACATAAGTTCAATACATTGCGAAAATGTTCTTTTTATTATACATTCAATACTCTTAATACTTTTTGAATCAAACATAGTTTAGTAAAGATTGGAAACTTTTTTATTACGATTTAAAAGACTAAATCAAAAATCGATAAGTCTCGATTTTTTTGTTAATTCCTATAGTAAACTGCCTTTAAAACTCTACCAAAAGTCATTTCCAAGAACTATCAGTTTTCAATAATTCAAATACTTTATTCCTTTCTAATAAATTTAAGGATAACTTAACGAAAACTTAACGAAAGTTCCCAGAAAATGAAGGGTAATTATACATATTGAATAAGAATAAATCTTTTAGAAACTTTTATTACATTATTGAAATAAAGTTTGCTAATGTAATTTTTGAGCATTCCATGAGAAACAACTTCGTGTATGACTATGAAAGTAATTTTTTGTAAGAAAAAATCTTTAAAGACGAGGAAGCAATAAAAAAATATATAAATTAGTTTAACCGTATATCGGAATTTTTTTTTTGTTTGTTTTTGCTAATAATTTGTATTTGAAACATGTTCAGAAGGGAGATATAATACCTTGTAAGCATTCAAGACTAATTTTTATATATGTTATGGAAAATCGGGAATATATGAGAGAAATTTCCTCCGTTGATGTTGTGTTGTTATTCAATTTACCCTGCTACAAACGTCGTCGCACCATACGAGTGGACACTGAGCGTTTTGCAAGTATGCCTATTTCCTGACTAATGGTCTGTGATGTGGTTGTATGGTTTCGCTGAGCCGACCTCACAATATGCTTGTCCTTTCGGGTGATAGTCATGAGAGGACGTGGAGATCCTGCATGCTTTTCAGTATGACCTTCTGCAACCTATAGATTCCATATTCGCGCATGACAGTGGTTGGATTTCGACAAGTACGATGGGTGATATCACGGAATGATAATCCACACTCTCTAAAGGCAATGGTTCTGCCTCTTTCGAATTCCGATATTTGCTGGTAAGCATTTCTTGTTATTCGAGACATTACACGATATTCTGAGCAAACTCCGACCTCACAAAGAGCTTTCCGAATGAGAAATCCACTACACAACTTTTTCTTTATGCAGTGCTTCAGATGTCGTTTCTCCCTCTTGAATCGTCTAAATGCGCTGAAATAATAATCATTTGTATTTCCTAACCTATTCTTCAGGTGATTTTGACTTTCGTCAGATCATTCCTTGCTGTTGTTTCAATTTTAATGCCTAGCAGTGTATATGCGTGTGTATGTGTACTTAAATAAACTCATAAGAAGTTTCAAATAACTCAGTTGAAAATTTCAGCTACTAAGTAAAGTAACTATAAATAACGTAAGTCAAATAAGCTATAATTTCATGTTACATCTAAAGCGTAATAGCAAATCAAAAATGGATACCACAGCATTTTAATAAGAACATTTAGGTTTACGGATGAATAGTAGGATTAAACTATATGTTGGTATGCCAACTAACTTCATTTCCTAGCTAGATCAACATCTAAATTTTCCCATAAAATTAAAAGAAACGAAATATTCTGTTTTAATTTTTATTTTCTGAATTGTTTCAGAATTTTCAAAAAAAATATTTTAAAATTTTGATTTGCTTATTCTTGTAAATTTTTTGTTCATAATTGAATCGTAATTCTTAATACATAGGAGTTTATTTAAAAAGTGTTATTAATTCAATTTGTTTTGATTTTTGGAACAATTATATTAATTTTAGATATTATATAAAATTCAATGTTCTCTCTTATGCACTTTTTATAACTTACATTATTACTATATATATGTATGCAAAACTATCAAAGTTTTTCATTAAGAATATGTGCTTAGAGTGGATTTATTTAGTCTTACTACTTTGTAAATCTTTTTTTAAAGAATTTATGTATATCCTGATATTTTACTTTAAAATTTAAAATTATAGTTCAGTGTGTTTTAAACATTAATAAATTTTCTATGTTCTTTAATATGAAAAGTAATTTTGAGAAAAATTAAATTAGCTTAACGCCTATTTGAACTGATAACTGTTTATATAAATCAGTTCAGACAAACACGAAGGAATTGAAAAGAATCATTATTAATCAAATGTGATAATTCTTATTATTCAAAAATAAACGAGTCTGAAACATTATATAGGGTCAATTAATTTCAAACACCAGTAGTAACATAATTTTCAACAATTCACCTTTCTAAAGAATTTTAGTTCGGTAATACCGTTATTATACCTTAAGGTTCTGTGTTTGGAGATGATTAATAAGTTAAGGATATTTTCTGGCTATTTAATTTTCTTTATCATTGTTAACGCTTGATATACTCTTCCAGTTTAATAATTTAATGATATGGAAAGAGCACTGAACTTGAAATATTCAATACTTTAAAATTTAAAACTAAATAATGCACATCATTTTCCAAGTATCGCTCTTTGCCCCGAGTTTATAAGCTGCGATTAATAAAATTTTAATGAATTTTAATTAATTGTTCGTTAGACTTAAGTTAATTGAGGCTTATTTCTAGTAACTGGATAGTTCTTTTATTTACAAAAATTAATTGCAAATTTAGTTAATTTAAGTAGCTTTAGTTATTTTATGCACAAAAATTAATTACTGAGGAAAATTGTGAAAAGTTAAATTAACTACTAGTTGAAATATAAAATGTTTAGGAGATATAAAAGAAATAAAGAATATAAAGGAGATATGAGACGACATAAAAATTTTCAATAAAAATTATCTATACACTGATTAAATTTTGATAATGGATGCATGTAAATAATTTTACAATTTGTTGATTTTCCACTACAATTTCGTATCGCATCTCTTAATTCTTGCTATTTTGAACCATACAATACTGAAACATCGAGCTACATCACGATTTTCTCTTTCGCGAACTTAGGGGACTTTTTCTGTTCGAATTGTTTAAAATGAAACCTCACCCAGTGAAATGAAACATGATTCATTTTGAAAGATTGAAACTTTGAAGTGTAATGAAAAGATTTGATCAGATGCATATATAAACTGAGAAGAATTTAATACTGATGCTGGAAGTTAGTTAGTTGGTGTTAGTGAATTGAAGTGAGACGTCGGAGTTAGTCGTTGATAATCTAAAAAGTGATTAGAGGGATCATTGAAGAGATAAGAAAAGGGTCTAGGAACCTAACACTCAATTCCAGTTATTCTACTCAATCCGAGTAAAGCGGTAAGACATAAATAAAAATATTTTTTATAAACGATAATTTTTCCTCACTTAGGCAAAGTAACCATAGAGAGAGTAGATAGCCATCAGCATTTAAATATTCATAACTTGATAAAAAATAAAATGATTTGGTTGTGTGTCAATTTCCATTCATTGGATTATTATTATTTCTGACTTTTATTATTAAGATTGGAAACTGAAGCAATTAATAATTAATAAGAGTTACTGTACTTTATGCATTGGTCCAATGAATTACGCTACTCCTTTATATCCTTAAACAAACTCTCCTGACATCCAAGCGAAATGAAGTCTTTCCCGTCGATATAAACGCGTAAAAGTGAAAAAAATAAAGTTACAATGAAGCCTTTGATGTCTCTTTCAGTTTTTGAGATGACACCGGAGAGTAAAAGAAAGCTAATTTATTCCTGAAGACCTTTCCATGTTCCTCGTCGACCCTTCTACAATAAAGAAGTATAATTCTTCCTCCCCCCTGAAAGAAGGTGGTTTTCGTAATGGTTCGTCCAAATCACCCCATCAATGCATCAAAACCTCCCTTCGCTTAATACCGAACCATCTGAGCTACGCGCTTGAGAGGATCTTTCTTCCCTTCTACGTCATAACTCAAGCTTAATAATAAGTCCCCTCCCCTTTTCAACACAAATAGCCAATTTACATAACAAAGAAGGGGAACCGAAAGATTGTCATGAATCAACTGTCGTCCCTTCTGGGTTTTTTCAAATTCCATTCATGTTCAATCTCTGTAGCTAATTGCTCAAAGTTTTGCAAAAGCGAACCACATTGATTTCGCGACAGACAGATGGGGTGACATTTTTAGTGTCTATATTTCTGTCCTTGTTGCAATTTCAAGCGTTGTTAGCCAGGAGTTTTGTTGGAGTTTCTTTTCTTTATGCGATGTCGCTCTTGGACCTATCTTGTGTGAAGATATCTTTCCGGCCGTATTGTTGATTCAAATGCTTGTTGAATTTAAGAGAGAAGTTCTTATTCCAATGGTGTTAGAAGTGTTCCGAGAAGAAGCAGAGATATTGTTATGGAATTTGAACGAATTGTAAATTATTTATTTCAATTTTTCATTCAAATTGATCTTAGTGTACGTTGTACATTTTTTTTAAAAAAAATCATTTTCTTAAATAGAATATTTAATTTTTGATGTTTTTTTGTTATTTATTAAAGAGAGATAAAATCTGACCCATTTAATCTGCGGGAGTAAGATTCCACGGTTTCATAACTATGGGTTAAGTGAACAGTGAGTTACATTATTTGTATAAATTAATCGATATTAGTGGTTCCAATATCGATACGAATTTGCTACTTAACCAACATTCGCGTTAAATTACAGAGTAATTGTGTGATTAGAATCTATATTAGTACGTCTTCCTTTCCCCCTTTATCTGATACCTTTTCACCTAGAACATCTTTAACAATTCTTTATCTGTTCATGCCCCTACTACTGATTAATAATTATCAATTGGTGACTACACTTCGGCAAAATCATATAATGTCTGTCCTGTGTTTTGGGCTTAGGCCTTTCGCAAATTGAAAGGAGGCGTACTAACACCGCGTGTAAAGTAGACTCGCGTGTTAATGAACCACGTGTTAAAGGGGTCCGACTATATCTAATACAAGTTTTGAAATACACAGTCACAAATTAAAATTAAAATAGTTCAGAAATTGATTCGGTAAGATTTGATGAATATATTAAGATTGGTATGCATTAGAGAGTAAGAGGAGAATATAAATATAAAAATTGATCCTCTTTGAGCCTAAGCAAACTAGTTGAGTGTGTTCAAACATTTTAGCAATATTTTTAAAACAACTGAGGGTTTTTTTTAAAATTATTTCAATTCTCTAAGCTACCAAACGAAATATATATCCTTTTTGTTAAAAACAAAATGCTGAAACATGCATTTCTTTATTTTTCCATTCTCAAATTTCACTCAGAGTGTTTCACTTTTAAGAAGTTCATTTCAAGCAATACAAGGATTAGTTTTTTTGTTTCAATATATATCACTGAAAAAAGTTATTGAATATATGGTTTCGTATCTTACGATACTCCCTGTTTTAAGCAAAAACAACATCGCGCATTCATGAAAAGAATGATACATATGTGACCTAAAAACAGATTTATTCATTTTTTTTTTCAACAGTTATACCTGATCATACGATTCTTCATTTATAGTAGATTTATTCAGATTCATAAAGATAACCACATAAATACTATTAATATGATTTTAACAAAAGAAACTAGAATTAAAAAAAAATTCTTTGTTATGTTCTAATAAAACACGGGGTTTAGTTTTAGAATTACAATATTGTAATAAATGTTCACAAGAACACTTTATCTAATAAAATGTAGTTTTTTTTCTGGGTTAATTCTAGGTTTGTGAAAAAGAAGGTGTAGAAGTTATAAAAACATTTGCTTCGTAGTAGGCACAGTTCTGCAATAAATGAATACTCATAAATAAGAAACAAAACGAGGGGGGGCCAATTCAGATCCACAAAGAGCACTGAGAGCGGGTCGCATTGCAAACCTTTCTGAAATAAATATTGCAGTTTTCTGCTTCTGCTGCTGAGCGATAATGAAATGGTGGCATCTTAAAAGAAAGCCAATTGATTCGGAGAATTTCCTGTGCGAACGGTGATGTTATCAATGTTTCGACGTAGTAATGAGTAATAAATATATGTATGAAACTTAATGTGATTGATTCGAATACATATTCTTACACAGTGGCTGGCTATTGCACGATGTCTTGGCAAAAGTGTAGATGTAGGGGGACAATTTGCCATTTGTGATTGTGAAGGAATTGAATTCAGATTGAGGTATTCATTGCTAACAAAAAATTTTATATAAAGGGAATGGTCATTTAAATGTGAACAAATAGCTGCGGTAGCCGTGTGGTATTGGTCGGGAGCTCGTGACTAGCGTTGTTTTCGTCGGGTACTGAATACGAGTCCTGATGTCACTAAATACCCAGCGTGTAGCGTAGATGATATACGCTAAATCTTTCGAGGCTGCAAGACCTCTCTTGGATACGAGATAGTTACTGTTCCCCATTTGTAATACGAACATTAATTTTTAATTATTCTTATAAATGAATAATAATAGCTTAAAGATCTACCTGTCTGAATATTTCATTGACTGATTATTTAGTGAGTTTCAATGGAACATATCCTTGGCAGTGAAACCAGAAGGTTTCATAAACCACAAATATTACCTTTTGGTTACGAATTCGTTATTCTACCAACTAGATTGCGAAGGACTTCATAGCCATGGGTTCGCGTCCTGATTCTATTAAGGGTCCGTTGTGTAGCGGAGCTACCGCCCATTGCATTTGCAGAGGTTCAAAGTCCTCACAATAGAGGGATGTGAGCGTTTGGATAAGGGCTGCTAACTCAGGTGTCTTCTTCGTCACTTGATCGAGGTTCAGAATTATGAGGTCCGTCCCTAATAGCACTCGAGTTGCTTCTAAGTGCGAGCGACTTTCAAACGAAATGAATCAAACTCAATCAAACAAGCTAATCTCATTTGTGAGAAGATTATAAATACAATTGGTGTCAGGCAGTATTCTTTAATTTTAATTCTGTAACATATGATAAATATTAATTACAGAAATAGCGAACAACAGCATGCGGACAAAATTTGCCTCTGTTAAATGTGTTGAAATACTGTGAATGAAAAAAAAAAAAAAAAAAAAAATCTTTTTTTCCTTATTGCTTTTTTTTTCAGTTTATTTAAAATTCGAACTACTTTCTGTTTTAATGATATTCTTAGATTTGTGCATCCTTTTCACGTTGACGTGTTTCATAAATGTTTCCGTTGTTCTTAATACCACATCTTCAGAACCTTGTGCATAAGACTGAAATAACTGACAATTTGACAAGTCAAGCCTTCAGCTTCTTCCTGTTTTTCGAAAATCCTTTTCCAAACTTTTCTATTTACGTTTACTGATTTCAAAATGCACTTATCACTACGATTTGGGACTTAACATTTACAGAGACTGTCTCGATTGTATTAGTCTGTTTTTATAAAACTCGTAGCATTTCTGTGCGTGAATATTTTTATTTCATACTTTATAGCGATGGTGCTATCGCGTTTACCCCTACAACTAACTTTTGGGTTTTACCTGTTTAAGGTAAAAACTCTCCAGGTGGATGAAACGTGATTTTTATGTAGGTTAAACTAAAATTACTGAAGTGCAGTGAATTAATTTGACGGATTGCAATTATAAGCGAAGACGAATTTAATACCGGAGTTAATTATCGAAGCTGGTAGCATAGATCGTGAGCTGATGTTATCAAGAAGAGACCGGTATCAGACCTCCATGGAGTAAGGTGCTTTTGGAGCAACAAAGTGTCAAGAACTCGAAGTCGACTGGTTCCATCAGATATGTAATTAATACGTGAACGTTAGATCAGACGCGTTTAGGTAAGTTTTTCCTCATATAGAGTAAGATTGGAAATGAATTTCAAATATTCATAGCTTGAATAAAAGTAAAATGGATATCATTATTTTTGAACTCTTATTAATTTGACTGCGTAATTTTGTGATTTTCTAGATATTCTTAGTATTGGCATGGGATTGATTATTCATTAATGTTTAGTTGAGAAGCAACACCAAGACCATTGGTGATGGACCTCGTAATTTTGAACCTTGTGACGAGAAGGACGCCTGAATAAACACCTCCTTCTTCAGATTTCCACATCATACCAACGGGACTTAGAACATCAATATTTAATGTGCATCAGCCCTGCTTCACGGCGGTTTTTAAATAACACGAAGACTTGACCCACGGGCTCGATGGTAACAACGCTGGCCGTGAGTTCGCGACTGTGACCACTAGGCGAGAGTGACTATATAACGGCAAGGGAAGTAAATAATCACGGGGCGTTAGAAATTAATCTTGCAAAATTGCGATCCTTTTTAAAGCCTGTTGATTAACTGCTTAATTTTAGTATGTGTTAGATGATTTTTTTTATGCATAAGATTTTGTTTTCAAAGAATTTATTGAAAGGAATGATATTCAATTTAAATTTTAAAGGTTAAAAGAATTTGATGCCATCAATAAAAAGTTTACTGTTTAAAAAAAGAAGGAAGAAAATGGATTCTGTTCAATCCCTTTTGAAGACAAATGTCAACATTTTTCCATTCTAAGACCATAAAGAATATACTATTGTGGCAGCACTCTTGTGTAACAGATTGTGGCATGGTAAGTCTTGTTGCAGTGTCCTTGTAGGGAAACTTTTATTGCTTTGGAGAGGGGAAAAACCCAATAAGAGTTTTATCTCTCTATTGGGCTCGCTATTCGTCAGAGAATTCCTCTCACCCTACTCAATTGGGTGTTTCCTTCAATCAAAGGCGGATGTTTTATGACAGGAAAAGCAGTATTTGCGGAAGAATGGATGCGCCTGCCCTTACTTTTAGTTGCACTCTTTCCTACCTTTTCCCTCAGTCTTATCCGCTACAGCACTTTTTCATTCTTGCCGTCGCAAGCCACCGCTATTTCTTCTTATTACGCACTACTATGGAGCCTTCTTAGCAAATGGATTGTTGGACACTGGGAGGTAGTGGAAGAAAATAAATCAGTCCAAAAATAGAAGCTTATTTTCTTCCCTGAATAGAAAGTATTTTGCGTGTTTATTTATAAGATGATTGAAAATCTCCTCCGCAGAAAACAGAAGGATGGACTGAAGAATATATTGTGTTATTTACAGTAAAACCTCGTTAAGTCGAATTATTTGGGCTCAGAGCCAATCGAGTATAAAAAACGAAAAAAAGTAAACATACAGTTATACACTGTTAACACTTTTACTATGTTCCCTCGATAAGTAATCGCCTGTGATACTGTTACTAGACTGGTTGGTTTTATTAACGTCGCACTGGAAGCAACATGAGGGCTTTTGGTGACGGATCTAGTAATTTTGAACCTCGGTCAAGTGACGAGAGCGACACCTGAGCTGGTACCTCCTCTCCTAACTTCCGTTCCTCACCAACAAGAGGATTTTGAGTCATGACAGACATACCGTGCGTCAGCCCCGGCTACACGGCGGGTCTTAAGTGGCATCAAGGATCGAACTTACGACTCGACGAAAACCTCCGCCATAAGTGCCCTGCCATAACCACTAGGCTATCGTGGCCGACATTGTTCCTAGATATTATGTGCGTCATAAATCTTATTTTTCTTTTTATGAAATTCTGATTAACCTTTTGTTTAGTTAACTTTACGATTTCCTGTTTAGAGCAGACATTAATACTTTTTTTTTATTGTATAAATGTGTAATCATTTCTCTTAAAGTAAAATGATCAAGTTCGAATTATTTGTTTTTTTACGAGATTATCGAAACTCATAGGTAAAAATTTAAAAGGGTAACAAGAAATATTTAAACAAGCCATTTTCACATACAGTGCTGAAAGCAAGCGAGCGATGAACCGTTAGATGGCGCTGTAATGGAAAGCAAACAGTGTGAGTTTTTTACACATCGTCATTTCTACCGAAGATTTTACGAAGCAAAAACTTTTGTGTACGACGTACTTTTTTTAGGAAAAGGTCATGCCTCCTAAAACATTTCTACCGTTTATTTCGGGAGATATGGTGACGTACAGCAGCAAGAAAAGGGCATGCGGCCTTAAATCCACTGTAGAAAAGACGATGTGTATGAAAACTCGCGCTTTATACTTTTCATCACAGCGCCGTCTAGTGGTTCATTGCTTGCTCTTCGTCCATGCGTTGAATGATGAAAATTGTTTGTTCAGATGTTTTCTATCACCCCTTAAATTTTTGCCCATGAGTTTCGAAACATCCTATATAGGTCAGTGAAATTAATTGTAATTTCAATCATTTTGTATTGATCAAATTTTAAATGTTATCAAGTTTTTTTCTTGTACAAGTGATTTCGGTAATAATTAAAAATAATTTATAAAAAGTGTAAACGTAAACAAAAAGACTAATACGATCGAGATTACCAAACGAATTTGAAAAGTGGCTAGACAAGCAGAAATTGCCAGAAAACTTAATCTTTCTGAGTTTCTACATGAATAATTAAAAAATGAGAATAAGCTTTGTCAGTTTGATAATAACGTTGATAAGAATTAAGGAGTGGCCAGAAAAAAATTAGGGCAATGGGAAACACCAATCTCGACAAATGTATGTTTAATTTTTTCATTTTTTGCTCAATTTGTATCAATATTTTAATTCGTAGTTTACTTAACCCATTGTTTAGTAACGCATATTAACGAGATCAGATTGCGGTAATCTTTATTTTATATCTAAAATTCCTTTTCAGTATCCGAAAACATTTCATACGCCAGTGAACGTGTGGTTCTTTGTAGATTAAAATAAAGAGTCATCAAAAACAAATTGAAGAAAAAAGCATATTCATCATCACATACTCCCTGATGATAAAAACATTCTGCTTTGCTTTTACAAAATATTAGTGTGATATCAGAATATTTTCCGATACGCTTTTACTTTCGAGGGCAGCTCAAAAAATACCTGTTTTTGAAAGTAGATGGAATTGCAAAGACAAGTCGATGTAACCATTCTGTACTGCCAACGTGTGCTGTGAAATTCTGCTAAAATATTCCTAGGCCAATTTCTAGACCATGTTTCTATAAACATTGTATATTGAGTCAATTAAATTTATTTGGTAAAGTTATTAAATAACATTTTGTTGATTATGTAAGAGGCTTCAATAAGTATTAATACGATATAAAAAGATATAAATAAGGTATGTATATAACTAAATAAGATATAAATTTAAAACCTTAATATATCCCAATTCCTCTATTCTTAATTTTAAGCGGTTGTGATATCCGTATGGTCACGGTTATGAGCTTCGTTCCCAATGATGTTCAAAGGTAAGAAAATGGGAAAGAGAGATAGCTCACCTCGGTTTTTGTTCTCGTCACTTGCTGAGGATTCCAAGTAGCAAAGTCTGTTGTCAGTAGCTTTTGTACAGCGACGTAAATTCAAATAAACTATTCTTATTGTTTAAATCTAAATACAGTTAAATTGGGCCTCTTATAACACAGTGTTAAAGAATAATGTATACTGTAGAATTCAAAACATGACAATATATTTTATCTTATATGTAATTATGCGATTTTTTAAAAAAACCAAGTGTTTATCAAGAAGAATTATTCAATAAGAACTCTAAAGAAACCTCCAAAATTTCAAATTGAAAATTATAAGCATAATTTAAAACTTAAAACATGCCAATGTTTTTTACGTATATGTTTTTTATGTGTATGATATATGTTTATAATAAAATAATCTAAGTCCCTTTAGGTGCTTATATGATACGAGTAAGCTAATCGTCTGAGCCAATCTTTGTTTCATAATTAATGAAACTTAAAATTTAAGGATATTGACATAAGTTGTAATTTTATTTTAGTATAAGGTAGTACATCATTAACGGAAGAATTTTTAATTGAATACATTTTTCTACAAAAAAATTCTTTTGATGTTTTAATGCGAATAAACACTCGTATATTTGTCATAACCATCTTGGAGATGTAGCAGATAAGAATTCTTGCAGCCATAGCAACGAGGCAAAGTTCAAGCAACATCTCATATTTGCTAAATAGGATCTGTGGTAGGAATATCTTCGCTTTCAAGAAAATCCGGCTTTCTGGAAATAAGTTTAAGTAAACACAACTGCTCTCTGGAAAATGTGTGGTCGAGGTGATCTTTTCTCGCATTCCTTTGATCAGGACCGCTGCCAAATGTAATCCTTTTAAATAACAAGTGTGACGTGTCTACGGCGCTGGCCACAAAGGAATCTGGTCTTATTTCACCAGTATCTCAAGAGAACAGATAGATTATGGGGCAGCATGTTAGTTGGATAACCTTTATTAAAGTGTCACTTTGAGGATTTTATCGAATTTATTCCTAAAGCCTATCTTATTAAATGTAACCAGGACATTTATTATTAAGTGTGAGTGAGATCTAAAACTTTCTTCTAATTAATTCGTGATCTTTCCTTTTTATAACATTTTCAACAATGATTGTGATAATAATTAGTGCTTAAACACATTATATTTAAAAATTAGTATTTAAAAGGATTAACTATGTAAGAAGTACGTGTAACATTAAAAAAAATTGAAACATTTCTTCGCTATTACTACAGGTCCCAAAATTTAAAAATTAGTGTTGAAAACTTATGTACAGTTTATAAAGAGAAAACTAAATAGTTGTCATCATTATAACTTTTGATCTACCCTCTCGATTATTTGTTAAAAGTTTAAAATACAGAGGTAGTATTAATTTGTGCTTAAACAACGTTTCTGACAATACTTTTCTTCTTTACGTTGAGTTAATACTTTCAGAACACATACGAAACAGATATATTGCATTTATTAGACATAGTGTAGTAGTACTTTTAAAAAGTAGATATATGGTTATTCAAAATAAATCATCCGATTTCAGAATTCCATATTTTAAGAAATAAACGATGCAGAATGATGAATAATAAATGAATACATAGAAAAAAATGTGGACGTTTTATATTTTGAAATATAGGTAGCCCTCGCTATTCGTTAAGCTATTTCACAAAAGCTGTTTTAGAAGCTTTTACAGAGATACGTCACAGCTGGATTAGCCTCAGGGGACTAGAAAACTTGATGTTACACCTGGTCACCAGTTATGGCCCCATGCGATTTCTTTCTTTGGGGGTTTGGGAAATATAAAGTGCATACCCATTATTACCCACAAATTTATATGAACTTAAACAACGGATTTCTGCTGCTGTACAATCAGTTACCAGTTTCATTTTACAGCGTGTTTGCAAGTTGTTTATGTATGTAATTGACAGTATGCGTGTTTCTGAAGGAAGTTATATCGAACATTTGCGCACAAAAAAAAAACATCTACGTTTTCCCACATATTTACGTGTACATAAACAACGGATTTGTGTTGCTGTACAGTCCATTATTACCGACACTTAAAAACGTGTTTGGCAAGAATTTAGATATTGAACTGACATTATATGCGTAACTAAAGGAAGTTATAAAGAACGCTTGTAAGAAAAAACCTTCTACATTTTCGCTTAGCATTCTTTTTTACTCATCATTCTTTGTCGTTTATTTACGAAAATACAGCATTTTGAAATCTCATGATTCATTTTGAATAACCCATTATAACTTTCACTTTAGAGACGATACTACTAGGGATGCTTTATGGTTCTAAATAAAATCGTGCAAGAATAAGAAATAAATGAGATGACTTGTTAAATTCAAATAAAATATATTTTGAGGTAAGATCTAGTTATATTTACAGAGATACAAATATGTTTTACATTATTATCTTTCTGACATTATAGAATGCGTCTGCATTCGTAGGGAAATCATGGGATTAAATTATGAAAAGCAAAAAAGATAAAATCAAATATGGTGTAAAAATTCTTATCACCACAGCTACTACTTGGGGCAATTATCCCTCTTTAAGTATGTTCATGGCTGTCTTTGGCGATAGCCGTGACATTGGGTCATTTAGTACATAATATCACATAACTAATAAATAAATAGAAGAATCTAAAAATCATTATACAAAAAATTAATGAGTTCCATTTCCTCATTATATTTGCATTTAAATTTATTTTCTAACATATTACATATTTGTAACACATCGATCAATAACTCCCGAGACAAACCCAGAGATGGCGCTCGTAGTAAACCAGTAACCAGGTCTTTCTAGAGTACTAACCTTTGCTTGAAACGTGTCAAAATTTTAAGTCGATCGGACCAG